>CM059336.1:8573349-8650849 GCA_030340685.1 Protosalanx chinensis
TTAAGTCAGTTCAGGTTGTTTTAACCTTTCTTTCTGCAGATTGCAGCCAGATGCATCGTGTCCTGCCAGTTTGCAATCCAAAGCCCCCTGGTGTGGCAAGAGTATTGAAGTGGAAGAGTTTGGCAGGGGGGGGGGGGGGGGGGGGGGGGGGGTGGAGGAGATTTGAAAGGTCCATCTTCTAATCAGTGCAGCATGACTGTTGAGATTCCAAGTGGGGCCAGGTCTCTTTATATCTTGGTGCCTCACTTGTCTAAGGAATATTCAAAATGCTCGATTACTAACGCTCTTCACCCTCTGCTTGGTCTGCCAGTTAACCCTTCCTGGTCTGATCAGAGAACAGGAAATGAGAGGTGGCAGTGCTGCTGTTGTGTGCCAGCTTCTAGGAACCACACTGCCAAAGAACACACACACACAGATATATACAGATGACCTTTGAACCCTCCCTTTGCCAGGTTTTTGTGTCTGAATAAGTTCAAACGCTTTATCACCGCCTCATCTTCAACATAACAGCAGCTGTGGCAGTGTCACTAACACTAACGATAACACTTAACGTTATCTTTTCCCTCTGCGTGTGTTTGGAGCACAAAGCGCTGACTTAACACATCCTTTGAATGTTGTTTTCTGTTTGCCCAGTTGTTGTTGTTGTCTTTTTTGGGGGGTTAAAAAAATGAAACACCCCTTTGAGATGTCGGCATCGTTAAGTTGCGGTTCTGCCTGTTTGTTTTCTGCGTTTCTGTCTGTGGAGCGAGAGAGAGAGAGAGAAAGAGAGAGAGAAAGAGAGAGAGAGGAGAGAGAGAGAGAGAGAGAGAGGGAGAGAGAGAGAGAGAGAGGGAGAGAGAGAGAGGGAGAGAGAGAGAGAGGGGGAGAGAGAGAGAGAGAGAAAGAGAGAGAGAGAGAGAGAGAGAAAGAGAGAGGGTGTTGCTGGCATGAAGCTGGTCTACTGTTGATGACCAGTTGAGTGTTGGGCCTCCCCCTCTCACCTCCTTCTCCTTCCCTCCTCTCCGCCTCTTTCTTTAAAATCCTTAATTTTGGACCGTCGTCGTTTGAATCCCTCTCATCTGCTGTTTCATTTAGTTTGGTGTGATTCGAGGGCCTATAGCCTTGTGCTGGTAACCAGGGCCTGTGTGCTTGGTGACCCCACGGCCTCGGCTACTGCAAGCCGCTCCGTGTGTGACAAACACAGGCTCCGTTTTCGTACGGACACCCTCCCCTTCCGTTGTCTTCTGGGTAGATCTGTTTGTACACCTGGCACTCACACACACACACACACACACACACGAGACGTCCATCTAGAAGGTCAGCTAGTTCAATGTTTGGCTAGTTAGCGTAGCCCTCGGAACAACCCACTGTTTTGCTTGAACACAAACTGTGTGCAAACAGTCAACCTCTGCTCTGTTCATACAGAGTTCAGCTGGTGCACCGTACCTAGATACTGTTGCTAAGCTAGTGCTATTAGAGATGATGCTAGGTTAGTGCTATTAGAGATGATGCTAGGTTAGTGCTATTAGAGATGATGCTAGGTTAGTGCTATTAGAGATGATGCTAGGTTAGTGCTATTAGAGATGATGCTAGGTTAGTGCTATTAGAGATGATGCTAGGTTAGTGCTATTCGAGATGATGCTAGGTTAGTGTTATTAGAGATGATGCTAGGTTAGTGCTATTAGAGATGATGCTAGGTTAGTGCTATTCGAGATGATGCTAGGTTAGTGTTATTAGAGATGATGCTAGGTTAGTGCTATTAGAGATGATGCTAGGTTAGTGCTATTAGAGATCATGCAAGGTTAGTGCTATTAGAGATGATGCTAGGTTAGTGCTAATAGAGATGATGCTAGGTTAGTGTTATTAGAGATGATGCTAGGTTAGTGCTATTAGAGATGGTGCTAGGTTAGTGCTATTAGAGATGATGCAAGGTTAGTGCTATTAGAGATGATGCTAGGTTAGTGCTATTAGAGATGATGCTAGGTTAGTGCTATCATCTCATTGTCTTAGCGATTGTTTAGTGAGGGTTTGGCCTACGAGACTGTCTGTCCAAAACTGCTGTTAAGCATGAGGTTTACTGTATGTAAACAACTTGTGTCAAACAAGCACACACTGAAGGGATTATATGGGTCTGATGTGTGCAAGGTTGTTGACATAGGCTGTCTTTCCCAATGATCTAGACCAGTGGTCCCCAACCCTGGTCCTCATGGCCCACTGGCCTGCATGTTTTAGATGTTTCCCTGCTCCAACACACCTGATTCTAATGAATAGGTCATTATGAAGCTCAGCAGAAGCCTGACAATGACCCTTAATTTGAATCAGGTGGGTGGGAAGGTGGAAACACCTAAAACATGCTGAACAGTGGGCCCTGAGGATCAGGGTTGAGGACCACTGATCTAGACCCCAACTAAGGGTTTCTCATCCCCCCTAAAAAATTAACAGACTTTGACTGAAAATATCTCTTAAGGATGGTGAGGTGAATTGAACAGATGAATGAGTACGAGTCTCCATGATTAGCAGAGCAGACCAAGTTCTTTTTCATGTCATTGGTGTAGTTATGCGCAAGCATCAATAAGTCACGGTTAAATTTAGTACTCTTACCTCTTACACGACACCTTATATGACAGGTGACACCCCAAGTACGCATCGAGATTTAAAATCAAGACTTAATCAAGACTAACTTCTTTAAAGTGAGGCTTTATCCAAGCAAACCTAACGTACAGACACTGGACTAAGGTGGGAGTCAGGTGGCTGAGCGGTTAGGGAATCAGGCTAGTATATAGAAGGTTACCAGTTAGATTCCCGGCCGAGCAAAATGACGTTGTGTTCTTGGGCAGGGCATTTCACCCTCGAGGGGAATGTCCCTGTACTTGCTGTAAGTCACTCTGGATAAGAGCGTCTGCTAAATGACTCAATGTAAATGTTCTCTGACCAGCCTTTTGACAGAGTTTGACCAGACAGCACAGCCTAAAGGACTTCTGTTCGTTTATTTTGTTTTGATTTTTTTACCTCGCTTAGCCCTCAACTGACACACAGCTTCTGCTGGCTTATGACTAACAACACCACAAGCCCTGTGGGCGTGAAGAGCAGACAAAGGAGGGCGATGTTTTGATGAAAAATCAACCAAAACCTTTCCTAGTGAAGGGTTATATATGTGGCTCTTGTTGTTCAATGTGAATATACCAAAAAAGATCCTCACTGCCGGTGCAGGTCTGCACACCTCTTGGCACGGGGAGGTAGAAAGCACTCAAGATCTTTTGACAATGCACCATTTTTGTAAAATGATGCTAGGCTAACGCCAGCCGAGATGATGTTTAAGCCAGTGCTAGCAGAGCTGATGCTAAGCTAGTGCTAGCAGAGCTGATGCTAAGCTAGTGCTAGCAGAGCTGATGCTAAACTAGTGCTAGCAAAGCTGATGCTAAGCTAGTGCTTGTAGAGCTGATGCTAAGCTAGGCTTCCTTCAGGGCTTGCGTGCATTGCTGTCAGTATTGTGGTTGCCAACCGCTGTTCTACAGCTATTCTCTAGCGAGCCTAAGGTGTCTTTTCAGATAGCTGAGACTCCATTCCTAGCGCACAATAGCATCTTTTATTGAAGGGTTCGATGGAGGGAGGGGTGAAAACCCCTTCTGACTGATGTGTCAGAAGGCAGATTGTCTAAATGCTGCTTGGAAAACCCCACAGAATTAATATACTGTACTCTACCTTAAACAGGTCATGGTTTTCTTTTACATGCGATTGTTACCCCCTTATTTATGATTCTGTTACCCTGCCCTCTCTTCATGAGAGGAGGGTTAAACCAGGTCACAGTGTTTGCCTCCAGCCTGTCTGCCTGCCTGCCTGCCTGCTTGCCTGCCTGCTTGCCTGTCTGTCTGTCTGCCTAGGCTTCTGAATGAGGAATGCTGAGCCATGGTTCCCCGGTGCCTTGACAACCAGAAAGCTGAGAGGTGAGGTGAGAGGAGGAGGAGGAGGGGAGGGAGGGAGAGAGGCAGGGGAGGGAGGCGTGTGGGCAGGGAGAGCAAATATAGAAAGGCAGGGGAGGTGGGGTTCAGATAAAATGAACCTCCTGAAATAATAAAAATGTAGGGCACAGAGAAAGAGGAACACAGAGAAGAGACGAGGAGGGAGGGGGAGAGAGAGAGGATGAGAGAGAGGGGGAGATAGAGAAAGGCAAGTCGGAGAAAGAGAGAAAGAGGAAGGAGGGGTAGAGTTAGAGGGAGAGGTAGAGGTAGAGGGAGGGCTCAGCAATTTTGGTAGTGCTGTGTTGCCAGCCAGCAGCTCATTACAGAGTGTCACTGGAGTATTGCATCCGTGCAACAGAGACATGGCAGGATGACATCACCCTACCTAGCAGGCCTGCAGACGGCAGCTCTCCCAGCACAGTGTCTGCTCTCTCTGCAAAGAGACATGGAGGGAGGGAGATACAGAGGGGGAGATAGAATGATGTGTCACAAAGCCTGGTGGATAACATGATACAGGACTTGGAATTTGCATGAGGAGAGAGAGAGAGAGAGAGAGAGAGAGCAAGAGAGAGAGAGAGGTGGGGCGTGAGTGGGAGAGGGAGAGAGAGAGGAAAGAAAGGCGTGAAGGAGATAGACCCAGAGGGATTTGGGTCGGGAGACGTGGAGATTGAGGGGGGTGGGGGGGGGCCTGGTGTGGGGCGGCGGAAAGAGTCTACTGCCCTCCCTCCCTGCCTGTCTGGCTAATGCTCTGACTGATGAAAGAGGGGGCAGGACAGGAAGGGGGGGGGGGGGGGGGGTTAGCTGCTGTAACAATTTCAGTGTTAAAAAAATACAAATAAAAAAACTTTTCCGGTTGTTTTGCTGTACGTTGTGTGGCTAAGGACACGACAGACTGCTGGGCACCGCAGAGTAGCCCATATCTGTTATCTCTGGCTGGGGGAGGAGAGTGGGGTGGGGAAGGAGAGGGGAGGAAGACAAGGAGGAGAAGAGGGGGTGGAGGACAGAGAGGAGGGCCAGATTGAGCTGGAAACTTCAGGCAGTGTAGCTAATCGTTTACCTCGAGTCTTGAACGCACATGACTGGAGGCTCGCTGCTGCAGCTACCTCACACACACAAGACAGACCAGACTAGCCGAGCCCAGAGAACAGAACAGAACCACCGATCAAGTTTATAGCCCGTCAGAAGGTCTTGTTAGACGCGATCAAATGCACGCTGAACGCTCCACGACTCCCCCCCCCCCCCCCCCCCCCACCCCTTCTGGTCGCTAAATCAGGCCCCCCCACCCCACGACAGGGTGCGGGCCAATGACAGGACAAGGTTGTTCTTGTGTGGGGCTAGTGTGTGGTGGGAGTGGGCAGGCGGGAGGGTTCGAGGCACATATGGGAGCGTGGGGTGAGGGCACAGGCAGGGCATCACTGCCATATGTAGCTCACAGGATGCATGTCCTCCTGTGCTGCTACCAGCCTACATGAGAGGCCGTATGGCACATGCACACACACATACATACACACACACACACACACACACACTAGGCCAGATCCATTCCAGGTCATTGCTTATGTAGGCATCGTCAGATATCATTGATATTTCCTGTGGAACCGACAAGACATGGACAATCTGGATATTGACTGAGGTTTTGTGGCCTCTGTTAGCTAATAGATGCACAACATGTTTTTTTTGGTTGTTTTTTTATTTTACGTAAATGTCTAAGGTAACAGTAGTTAAGTGTTAAGTGATGAGAACTCAGATGCTCAGTGGTTTAAGGCATTGGCCTTGTAAGCAGAAGGTTTTGAGTTCAAATCCAGACTTTGACATGCATGTAGTGTTTGCTAAATGAATAATTGTAATTATGTGTCCAGGAGTTCTCATGAACCTTATGCAACTGTTTCTAGTTTTTATTTATTTTTATATATATATATTTTTTGGGGGGGAATTCTCCCACTCCACACATTCCAAGTGTGTATGTTTAGTATGGGACCACGAAGAGGGCTGTTTGTGTCTGTGGCTGAATGATTAATTCCACTCTACTTCCTCCAGTGGCAGACACCATGAACATGCTGAGGGCTAGAGGGTAAAAGAACATGCTAAGGCAGGGGTGTCCAATCCTGGTCCTCGAGGGCCCACTGTCCTGGCAATTCTAGATGTTTCCCTGCTCCAGCACTCCTGATTCTAATGAATGGGGTTGTTATCAAGCTCTGTGGAAGCCTCATAATGACCCTTCATTAGAGTCAGGTGTGCTGGAGCAGGGAAACATCTAGAACTGTGGGCCCCTGAAGACCAGGAACACCACACAAACACACCTCACCACACCACAAACACACACACACAACAGGTACTAAGGGGGCGTCAGATAGCTCAACAGTTAAGGCGTTGGCCTCATGATCAGAAGGTTGTGAGATCAAGCCCCGGCTGTGGCTATGTGACGTTGTGTCCTTGGGCAGGGCACTTCACCCTATTTGCCTCAGGGAGAATGTCCCTGTACTTACTGGAAGTCGATTTGGATAAAAACGCCTGCTAAATGAAGAAATGTAAACGTAAGGGAGCCACACACAAAAAACCAGGGATACAAATCTGCAACTCTCTCTCACTCAACCACACACACACCCACTCTCTCACACACACACAGATGAAACCATATCTCCAGATGCATTTGCACTATTCATCACTGTTACTCTTTGTCCTCTTTGCAGATTTTTGCTTTCTCATCGCAGTGTTAAAATGGTTGCTGGTCTGACAAAGCAGATACATTTGTTCAGTTACTGTGTTAGAAGGTTAAAGGAATGCTTTTCTTGTCGACAATGTGCAATGCGGTCGAAACACAGATTGGTTTGCGACATCAAATATATAACATATCAAACCAACTTTGAAGTTTGCATTAACTCTCCTTTGCTGGCCTTAATAAGACTCTCATGATCTTCTCTCTCTCACCCGATGCGACAGCTCTTAAGAGCTGACGCACGGTTGCTACGGCTACGGAAATGGCAAACCAAACACCTGAGAGCCCCGGGGGTCACCTGTGCTCACACACACACACACACACACTAGCTCACCACCTGTCTAGCAGATGCAGTGATCTAGATTCCAAAGTCTGGCGAGCAATTACAGCATCACTCTCTGTATCCCAACAAATAGACATATTATTAAAGACATGAACAGGTTCACGAGACGCTGACACACACACACATGTGATTATGCATACAGTATGTAAATTGAGGCATGATGCCTCTTGTGTCTATTGTTAGTCAGTTTTGGGAGAGGGGGATGGGGGGGGGGTAGAGGGAGAGGGGTAGGGGTAGAGGAGGGGGGTGCATGTGGGACAAAGCAGATTTATGTTTTTTTTTTTTTTCCTCTCATCAGCCGTGTGGATTAGAAGGAAGCCTAGTCAGTTCCTGTGTCATTGTTTGGGTCCATCTGCCCAGCCAGGCCAGTGTGGCACAGACAGCAGCAATTAAAGCAGTTTGACACACTTCACAGAGAGAGGCCTGTGTCCGGCACGGGCCATCTGGGGGCCCCTGGCCCCCCTCCCTTAGCTACCCCCCTCGGCCCCCCCTGCGCTGTGTTAAGTAGACGCTTCTGACACCTCCGGCCTGTTTTAGTGGGAAGGACTGTCAAGTTCCTCTGTGATGTACAGGAGATGGGGAGGGCTGGGGGGACTGGGGGAGGGCTGGGGGGACTGGGGGAGGGCTGGGGGGACTGGGGGAGGGCTGGGGGGACTGGGGGAGGGCTGGGGGGACTGGGGGGACTGGGGGAGGGCTGGGGGGACTGGGGGAGGGTTGGGGGGACTGGGGGAGGGCTGGGGGGACTGGGGGAGGGCTGGGGGGACTGGGGGAGGGCTGGGGGGACTGGGGTGGCCGGGTGGCAGATTGGGTGACCAGACCCCTTTTCTAGTTGTTTCAACTAGGCCAGCGTCCAGGCTGGTTGTAATGGCTGCTGGCTGTGTGCTCCTTTGTTAGACGGTGGCTGTGCAGGTGATGGAGGGGGGGGGAATGAAACCCCCAAGATCGAACATGGCATCTGCAAGGTGTTTTCAATTATTAATATGTTTCACTTAAAAAATTCAACCTGAGAACTCTGAAATGTGACTGTGCTATTTTATTGTGACTTCCCTGCCTCTGTCTGTTATAGGACTGGTTTGGTCCAATGGGCAGGTTCCTTCCGAATCCCTGCTATGATCATTGTATAATTATTATTTATATAAAACTTCAGAGTTTAGATGAAGTAATTTTTCTATTGGTCGACACAGCTGCCAGACCCCTCTTCAAGACTGAGTCTGCGCACTTGTTCCTCTCCTGGCTTCTGAAAGTAATCGGACACTAGGATCGTACCAATGTACCGCAGGAGAAAGGGGTGCGTAAAAAAATGATGTCACCTGCTTCTTAAACGAATATGATGCTTTTAACCACAACACAGTCAAAAAACATTAAAATCCCGCTCGCTAACTCGTCTACAAATGACGTTGTATTGTAAAAATGTTGCGCCAAAGAAGCGATCGCGCATTTTCGGTGCGTCATTGTCGGGACCCTATAACCCCCCTGTGTGATGTGGTGAGATGGTTCCTCCTATATGATGGGAATGATCCTCGGCTCTCTGTCAGTCTGCTTAACATGAAGTCTGCTGCCTGCTGTCGGAGCAGCCAGGACTGTAGAACTGGGGTCTACTGTCTGTTCTGGAACACTGCTAGAACCTTTTATAGACCTTTAGAACAGCACGAGCCATGACTACAGAGCTTATCTTATATTTATTGATTCTGAAGCAGGCATTCAGATCATAGAAGTTTATCCTTAGACAGATAGCAGTGGTTAGGGTTTTATATATATACGTGTGTGTTTCGTGATCTATTTCTTTATATATATATATATATATATATATATATATATATATTGATAATCGATTGAGAGATTGCTTCAGTGCAATCTGCAAAAAGAAGTGAGACGATGTACAACACAGTTTGGACGTCGGAAAAGGAGGAGGATGATTGGAGGGATGTGACGATGCCATATTCTACTGAGTTGATATTTTACATCGAAATGGACCAGCCTCCAGGTAGGATCAGACTCAGTATTAGAGGTGTTATCATCACAGTGATGGTGGAAACTTTAACACTGCTATCCTCTTAAGTCCCCTGCTGGTTTGGAGCAAGATAGTCAGTTCAATCGAGAGATGGACAGTTTCTGTATGACTTCATACAGTGGCCATTCCCCATCCGTGCTAAGTCATCGAAATGTAGTTATATCTTAAATGTTTCCTTCATATGTAGACAGTCCTAGTCTAGTCTAGTCTAGTCTGTCTCTGTCTGATCGCACTGGCTCTTTTTCCTAGTTTAATTTCTCCCCCATCATGACCGAGCTACAGGCTGATCAGGGGTCTGACAAACTTCTGCCCTTCTCTGTCCTCAGCTGTTCCTACCTTAATGACAGTCGTGCATCTGGCTTTGTTACAGTGAAACAGAAGACATGTTCTGGTCGTTCAAATGTTATGTGTTTTCTGGAAAGTGTAGAGACCTTCTTCATAATGGTGCCTTAAAGTCCAGCTAGATGTGGCTGCCATCAGTAGTATTACCATCTTTCATCTTATAGTTGAAACACAGTTGTTACCCTGTTGTCCTTTGAGGCAACATGGGGTCTTTTTCTCCCTATAGGTGAACCTAGTTAAAGTTGTGCACATTTATATGTGTTGGTTAAACACCTTGTGTTACATATGCAGTGTATTGGGGACGTTAACACTTTACTGCTCCAGAGGTCTGTGCATGTAACAGATAAGAAACCCTCCGTGTGTTTCAGAGATGTTACCTCTTTGAAATACCATCGGTGTCCTTGTTAGATATATTAAGTTTGGGACCAATTGTGGGGGAGGGGGAGTGAGAGAGAGAGAGAGCGAGAGACATCGAGAGAGAGTTGGGGGGGTAGAGAGAGAGAGAGAACAGAAACGAGAGATCTGAATAGATTGTCTCTGTTGAACTATCGCGCAGTTGAAGACTGAGTCTGCTTGTGAAAGACGATCATGTTATGTAATATATATATAATAGATATATATATACACACACCTGTGTATCTTTCTATTTAGCTGACATGTAGGTATTCTAATCGCATATATTTGAGTAATCCCTCTGTAATGTTGCAGCCCCCATCCAATCTAGTCTTGTCTGTGCTTTATTGAATTCATGTCGCACAGTTAAAATGCATTGAATGGAATTGCCGGTAGATCCCCCCTCCCCCCTCCCCCCTGTCCTTGGTAAAAACGTTTTTAGATTTCTAGAAGCTGCTTTGTACAGCCCAGTCTTGCATCAGTGGGAAGTGGCTTGTCACAATATCCCGTAGCTATGCCGTGCTTGTCCAGCTAACCTCTGTGGGTCACATATGTGCGCTGTGTCCTCAGAACAGCCCTTTGTGTCATGCACTGCCCCCTCTACATCAGCATTCACGGCCGATGCCCCTGAAATGGCGCTGTTTTCTCCATCTGCCTCTCACCTATTCATTTTTAGTTTATACCAGATTATTTATCACGGCCATAGATGTCAGTATTGTAGTCCCAGTGTGTACTAGCCTATGGAACGAATGTGTCTAGGGATAGCTTGACAAAGAATGTGTTTAAAGCATCGAATTATTATTTTGTGGTGACAATAAGGGGTAATTACAGTGAATCAACGGCATCCCAGTGGTTCAACACTAGGATTCTTACCTACCAAGTGCTGGGCCACGGTTCGATTCTTGGTGGGGGTTTGATTCCTGGACAGTACATTGAACATGAGTGTGCTTGCAATTTCCTCACTGTGGGACTAATAAGGGATCATCTTTCTTTTCTTTGTAATGATATAATTAGGCATGGAAGGAGGTATCCTTGCTGTCTGCAGTGTTGTACAGCAGAATAAAAGATGGGTCTGCTTCCTGTGTGGTGCCTGAGCTGGGGACTGTGCTGTGGGTCTTTGTGCTTGGCCTGGGAGAGGGCTGCAGGGGGGAGAGAGAGGGCTGCAGAGGGGGAGAGAGAGGGCTGCAGGGGGGAGAGAGTGAGGGCTGCTGGGAGAGAGAGAGGGCTGCTGGGGAGAGAGAGTGCTGCTGGGGAGAGAGAGTGAGGGCTGCTGGGGAGAGAGAGTGAGGGCTGCTGGGGAGAGAGAGTGAGGGCTGCTGGGAGAGAGAGAGGGCTGCTGGGGAGAGAGAGTGAGGGCTGCTGGGGAGAGAGAGTGAGGGCTGCTGGGGAGAGAGACTGAGGGCTGCTGGGGAGAGAGAGTGAGGGCTGCTGGGGAGAGAGAGTGAGGGCTGCTGGGAGAGAGAGAGGGCTGCTGGGGAGAGAGAGTGAGGGCTGCTGGGAGAGAGAGAGTGCTGCTGGGGAGAGAGAGTGAGGGCTGCTGGGGAGAGAGAGTGCTGCTGGGGAGAGAGAGTGAGGGCTGCTGGGAGAGAGAGAGTGCTGCTGGGGAGAGAGAGTGAGGGCTGCTGGGAGAAGGAGAGGGCTGCTGGGGAGATAGAGTGAGGGCTGCTGGGAGAGAGAGAGTGCTGCTGGGGAGAGAGAGTGAGGGCTGCTTGGGAGAGAGAGTGCTGCTGGGGAGAGAGAAAGAGGGCTGCTTGGAGAGAGAGAGTGCTGCTGGGGAGAGAGAGTGAGGGCTGCTGGGAGAGAGAGAGGGCTGCTGGGGAGATAGAGTGAGGGCTGCTGGGAGAGAGAGAGTGCTGCTGGGGAGAGAGAGTGAGGGCTGCTGGGGAGAGAGAGTGCTGCTGGGGAGAGAGAAAGAGGGCTGCTGGGAGAGAGAGAGTGCTGCTGGGGAGAGAGAGTGAGGGCTGCTGGGAGAGAGAGGGCTGGGAGGCAGGGGGACTGAATGGTCTCCCTCTCTCCCTCTGTTCCCCTGAATGAAAGAGCCTATGTGATCCGCACATTAATCTTATCTCAGTGCTCAATGCCAGTGCCACAGCGCCACACACGCTCACACAAACACACACACACACACACACACACACACTCACACACAAGAGAAAAATGTCTCAGCCCAGGGAAAAGCAAGTCCCTCTGGTTTTCTGATGTGTCAAGTGTCCAGTGACTCGTTGTCTTGTCTCTCTCTCCTCACTCCTGTGTCTTTGTCTCTCTCTCCCTCTCTCTCTCTCTCTCCCTCTCTCTCTCTCTCTCTCCCTCTCCCTCTCTCTCTCTCTCCCTCTCTCTCTCTCTCTCTCTCCTTGGAGGAGAGGAGGGGGAGGAGCATGTTGAGTCATGCAGATGTTCATTGGAATATTTCTAACAGTGGCAGTAAGCAGTACCAGGCACAGTGAAGGTTTCTCTGGTGGGGCAGCAGCTTCATGTGTGACTGTGGCTCTAGGTGATTAGACCAGGTGAAGCACAGCCCCAAGGGAAGGGGAACCTTTGTTTCTAACGGCAACGTAGCTACGCCCCACACTGTGTGTGTTTGTGTGTGTGTTAGGTGCCAGGGAGAGGGTGTAGGTTACCCTGCAGGTTAGACAGCACTACATATCAGCAGTGTCTTGCTGTGTCTGAATCTCTTTCTTCTCTCCTCCACTCTAAATGGAGGAATGACATCATTCAGCCGTACGGTCTCACCACCTGACCAGCGGTTCCTATGACGATCTGGTGTTCCGACCGTCTTTTACCACAGATGACTCTCTACCTTTCCTTTGTCTTTCCATCCCTCCCTTCTTCTATCTCTCTATACTTTTTTGTTCTCTCTCCCTCTTTCTTTCTCTCTCATGTGGGACTGTAGGCAACCCTTAGAACACATGAGTCTGGTTAATATCTGTCTCTCTCTCTCACCCTACATCCTTCACACGCAAGGCAGCTAGCTCCCCGTGTGAGTGTGTGTGTGTGTGTGTGTGAGAGAGTGTGAGTGTGTGGAGATAGTCAGCTGGAAGACATGGCTGAGTTGTGCTGTGGAAACTGGGCTCAGAGGATGGAGCCTTTTTCCATTCATACAGACCACATGTTTGGGGAGTGGTACGGGATGGTGTGTGTGTGAGAGTGTGTGTGTGAGAGTGTGTGTGTGTGATGCTGTCAGAGTCTTAAGTGTTCTCTCTCTGTGTGTTGTTCTTGGTGTCTCTGACACAATTTATTTACCTGGGGGAGGGGAGGAGGGGGGGGTCCTCTTCAACTCCTCCCCCTTAAGGTCGCCTTGTCCCCCCCCCTCCCACTCCCTCCTCACAAGACCCAGCCCCCTCTGCTGTGATTGGCTGAGGCTGGTCTCCATTCAGAGATTAGCTGTCTGATATCAGGATCAGCACTGGTCTCTCTATAAGCCAGTTGGTCAGAGGGGAGAGAGCAGAGCGGAGGCAGAGCGAGCGAGAGAACGAGGGGGAGAGGGAGTGACAGAAACAGAGAGGGAGGAGAGACGGAGAGAGTTAGTGTGTTCTGAGATCAGCTGACTGAACATGCAGCTCATACAGACTGCAGAGGAGGAGGAAGGTAAGGACAGCCTCGGATTTTATTTATTCTTCTTTTCTTGTTTCCTTATCTCTCTTTTCCTGTCTCCCTTTCTCTCTTTCTGTCTCTCTCTTTCTGTCTCTCTCTTTCTGTCTCTTTGTCTCTTTCTGTCTCTTACTCTCTTTCTGTCTCTCTCTCTTTCTGTCTCTTACTCTCTGTCTCTCTCTCTTTCTGTCTCTTACTCTCTGTCTCTCTCTCTTTCTGTCTCTTACTCTCTGTCTCTTACTCTTTCTGTCTTTCTTTCTCCTGTGTTGTGCTGCCCCCTCTCTCTCTCGTCAGTGTGACTCGCTGTTCTCTTGTGTGTGAGGCAGAGTGCAGTATAGTGTGTGTGTGCATGAGCTTCGAGGGCTCCAGGGCAGTTGTCACTGCCTGGACAACTGTGTGCGTGTGTGTGTGTGTGTGTGGGTTGATGGTAAACCTGGTGATGTCTCTGTTACTCTGACAGACATGTCTCTACATGTCTGTGTGTGTGTGAGGGGGGATCCTCTGGGCTCTCACCCCCGACACACATACACACACAGGGGTTAAGGGTCTCCAGCCCCCCTGCTGCCCCTGGCTGTGGTTTGGAGTTTGCATGGTGCTGGTTCACTGCTTCATGTTCATGTAGATGACAGTTCTACTGTGGGGTGAACTGAGTGAGTACGTGAGTTATCAAGAACTCTGTTTTGCTGTGGTGGCAGTCAGTGTGTGTGTGTGTGTGTGTGTGTCAGGGCAGACAGAGATAGCTGCAGGGTGTTGATGCTAGGTTACTGTTCTGCTGCCGATGTGGACCAGCTGGCTTGAACTTTAAGGGCACACACACTTCCTCTCTGCCCCCCCCCCCCCCCCTCTTTGTAGTGTGTGTGTGCCTGTCATAGATTTACGTTTAAGTGACAGTTATTGTTAAAAGGGACACTATCTGTTTCAACCCCCCCCCCCCCGTATCTGCCGTGTAGGGAGTGTGTTGTGTGTGGGTGATCCATCTTGCTGTGTGTGTGTGTGTGTGTGTGTGGCTGTGCAGTGCTTCTTTGTCTTGCGAGGGGGGGTTGGGGGCTGCAGGAGAGAGAGAGCGAGTGAGTGAGCGAGAGAGCGAGCGAGAGAAAGCGCTGGGCGCTGATGCTCCTTTGTTCAGCTGCACTCCGGTCACCTGCTACACACACACACACAAACACTACACACACTCACTACACAAACATTACACACACACACAAACACTACACACACACACACACACAAGAACACAACACACACTCTTCTCTCGTCTCTTATCTCCCTTTATAGTGACTTGTCCTGATCCAGCACAGTACTGGAGCAGCACTGATCTGGATTCCTTGACAGTGAATCATTTGACAGTTCAGTTTGTGCTGCTTGATTTTTGTCTTTGAGATCTGACTTTGGTTTAAGACTTTGCGAGGATTCTCTGAAACAGACGGGCACTTTTACAGCCAACATCCCCCCCCCACACACACACACACACACACACACCCGTTAACATATTTTATGTCCGTGGGGGGGGCGGGGTGAAAGGTTGCCCTGTGGTTCATTTAACGTTTTGTTTCAAACGACGCAGTGGAGTGTGTGTTTGTGTGTGGTCTAATGATGCTGTTGTCCTTTGTTGGCTGGGTGGCTTTGTGTTACGGCTTTGAAGGTTGTTGTCATGCATGCACAACTTTATATATGTATATATACACACATACACATAGGGGACAAAGAGAACCTTCAAACTGCCCCCTTTAATGTATCTGTAAGGTTTCCCCTGAAGACCCCTAAGCATAGTTTAAGGAATAGAGCGTGTGTGTGTGTGTGTGTGTCAGCTGAGGGAGGGGAAACAGCCCAGTCCCTCCTGACGCACCTGCCTTCTGCTGTGATCAAAGAAGTGAGGAGAAGGTGGAGGAGAGGAAGAGAGAGAGGGAGGGGGAGAAAGTGAGAGGGAGGGGGAGAAAGGGAGGGAGGGAAAGAGGGGAACAGGGTGTAGCTCGCTCGCCCTCTCTGGCATTTCCTCTTCCTGCTCGCAGGCTGCCACTCACAGATTCCTCAATGGAGCTTTGTTACCAGATGAAATTCATCTGCCGTGTGTGTGTGTGTGTGTGTGTGTATATGTGTGTGTGTGTAGCGCTGTAGCCAACTCATGCTCTTTTTTTCTTCTTCTTCTTCAGTAGAGTGCAAAAAGTAAAATCCAAGTTTCCTCTGCATCAAAGTTTGAGAAGGAAGGAAGGAGGGTTAGGGGGGTGGCTGGGTTGAGGTGGATGTATAATTAATCTGCTAATGACTCTTTCTGTCTGAACCAAGCAGCCACACATTAATCTAAAGTACCACATTAAACACCACGCCACGCCTTGCACCAGGTGGCCTACACACACACACACACACACACGGGAGGGAAACAAGCTAGCCAGGGCTTTCATTTTCACTTGGCCCCCAGCACTCTGAAGCTCCTACCTTCCTGCCTCCCTCTCCGTGTGCCAGGAAAGAAAGACGTGTGTGTGCACCTGTGAGAGATGGAGAGATGAGAGGAGGGAGGGAGAAGGGTGTGTCATGTCACACGCCGTCAGAAACAGCCACGCCCCCTCTGCTCTCACTGGTGCAGCCAACTCACCCCACAGGGCAAGAGAACACCCTCACCTCCCGGGCACTGTGTGTGTTTGTATACGCGCCAACGGCAGAAACTGCTTTCCAGTAGACAGACTCAAGTTTCTCCCTGCTGTAAGTAGAAGGAAACGCGAGCCTCTTTCTCAGCCTGGCCTGACAGTCGCCCCCTACTGGCTCACCTCCACACTGCAGCTCTGAATACCTGCTAATGTGGAATCACAATAGTCAGATTTAAATCACTTTTGATGTTAGAAGGCCCAGATCTTTCAGATGCTGTTCCGACCAGGAAACACTGCTGCATCTCTATGGTGACTAGAGGATGTCTAATCCTCCATGACACACACACACACTGCTCTAAGGCACTAGACTCCCTGTAGTTTAGTGTGGAACCTCACCTTCCTTACCCACTCTCCAAATCACTCACTGTGATTTCCGGCTTGTCTGTGTGTGTGTGTGTGTCATGGAGGACTGTGTGTGTTTAGGTCCTGTACTTTCTCAGTAGGCCTCTTCATCAAAATGTACTTCCCATTCAGTCTTTCCAAACGCTCCATTCAAGGAGGCCATTACATCTCCTGTCAATCATCATGACCTTCTGGTGCGTGTCGAGTCCGTCCTTGTGTGTGTGTGTGTGTGTGTGTGTGTAGAGTGGTGTCTGGGTCAGAGGCAGGTTAGTTTGACTTGGCTCAAGACAGTCTGGGTAACAGAGAAGCCACTGTTGAGCTGTAGGAGGTAAGAGGCAACCCCCCCCCCCCCTCCTGTCCACCCCCTCTCCTCCCCCCAGCCAGCAAAATTACTTCACTTTTTTCCAAGTTGCACCTGGCTTGTCTGCCCCCCCCCCGAAAGACCACCTAACAGACAGTAAGACTGAAAGCATTTTTCATTAGATTTTTTTGTTGTCTAACTTTTTTCTTCTTCATTTATGTAGAACTGTTTGAGCACACCTCAGTGTGTGTGTGTGTGTGTGTGCCCATATTGCAATCCAGCCCTTTGCTAATGTTAGTGTAAAGTGATTGTGATCACACACAGCATCCATCTCTCATGATGTCTGACCTGTCAGTCATTGTTCCTCCACTGTGTGACTGACTGCTGTACGCTCCTCCAGTCCAGCAGGTGGCGCTGTGCTGATGAACAGACTTGTCTTGTGGGTCCCAGCTTTCTGCTTCATCAATGTACCACAGACTTGGTTTGGTAGAATGGCTCCATTCTAATGCTGAATTAGGATTCTCCATGCAGGTTTTTCCCTCCACTGGTGTTTTGAATCTTTACTGGCCCTGGTGAATTATTAATGGGTTCCTAGAAGGAGGGGAGACGCCTCCTATGTTCCTGTTTGGGCTTTGGAGGTGTGACTCTGTTCTCTCTTTCTGGAAGGAGGAACTCAGATCGGCACAAGGAGAAATAGGAGTAACCAATGGATTTATCTGTTTCATAATTAACATTCTCCCTCTGTCTCCCCCCCCCCCCTCTCCCCCCTCCAGCTCTTCCTCCCAAGCCAGCCAAGCCCATGACTCCAGTGAGCAGCAGTGTGGTGAAGGACGGCACTGCTGGCTCTCTACAGGAGGCCGAGTGGTACTGGGGAGACATATCCAGGTATGAGGACACACACACACACACACACACACTGTCTCACATGCTAGCTCACTCGCCAAACACCTTGCGGAACTTGTGTGTTTGTGGTTGTCGCCTGATTATGATATTATTGTATTTCTATGTTAGAAGAGTGTGTGTGTGTGTGTGTGGGTGGGTGGGTGGGTCACAGGGGCATCGGTCAGTCCCTGGTCTGAGCAGATTACAGGCGTATTCAGAGCCTGGCTTTAGCTTCTATCTGATGTCCAACAGCAGTAAGTGCAGCTTACTGCCCCTCCAAAGCTGACAGACATCTGAGACACACACAGATTTACTGTGAATGCCATACAGACACACAAACTACACAACTAAAATGTTGTCCTTGTTTAAAACAAGACCCTGTGATGTACATGCACATACACACGCACACATATTGTTTGCAGGGCTGGGAGCTCTAGACAGTTTGCCAGGACTGGCCCTGGGTCAGCTTTCATGCTCTGATTACTCACATTATTCATGACATCAGCACACACACACACACACATATATGGATGCATGGTAATGAGGTAGAGTTTTGGCAGGATAGTGTTTCAGAATAGTGTTGTCATGCCAAATGAAACTCCATCATCCCCCCCCCCCCCCCCACAGACACGCACTTACACACATAGTGACTGGTATGTAGAGGTCAGCTGACTAGAGGGGAGATGGGGTGGTGGTGTGTGCGCGAAGGGGGAGGGGGGGTCTGGTCTAGCTGCTTCCTCAGCATGACATGGCTTACTGCCCCCACGGGCTCAGACAGGAGGGGGGGGGGGGGGGGGGGGGAGGGGGGGGGGGGGCAAGCTGCTCTTCAGACAGACACAGAAGCTCCCCTAAAGCCTGTCTGGGATGCTGGGAAAACCTATAGACCAGAGCTGTGTGTGTGTGTGTGTGTGTGTGTGTGTATAGACAGGGTTAGGTAGACCATGTAAAGCAGACTATAAGGATACAGCCCAACGCCTCTGCCCGCAGCCAACACACACGTCTGTGTGGAAGCTCCTGCTGATTGGATGGTTTTGTAAAAGTGTGTTTTGTGTCTGTGGACTGGCTCTCTGGTGTTAACGCTGCTCGCTCTGTCTAACCCCTCCCGCTCTCTCCCTCCCTCCTGTCCACAGGGAGGAGGTTAATGACAAGCTGAGGGACATGCCTGATGGAACCTTCCTGGTCCGGGACGCCTCCACCAAGATGCAGGGAGACTATACACTGACCCTGAGGTACAAACACACACGTACATATATATATAAGTATGTATGAGTCTTAATTTATAGTCTTATCTTTATACATTCTTAGCTTATACAATTTATTTCATGCACTGGAGTGACTATATGTTACAGCTCTCTGTCTCACTTTCTCTCCCTCACCAGGAAAGGGGGAAACAACAAACTGATCAAGATCTACCACCGGGACGGCAAGTACGGCTTCTCAGACCCTCTAACGTTCTGTTCTGTAGTGGAGCTGATCAGCCATTACAGGCACGAGTCCCTGGCCCAGTACAACACCAAGCTGGACGTCAAACTCATGTATCCCATCTCCCGCTACCAGCAGGTGAGCATACAAATACCAGGGATATTAATAGGCGTATACCATTGACAAAGAAACATCACATAAAAAATAGACATTTATATATAAAATAGGAAAACAGACTAGATTAGATGAACCTTTATTTGTCCTCCAGGGGTGTAAATTGCAGTTCACAACAGCAGCAGGCTATAGTACAGCACACAGAGTTGCAGGGTAATATAACAATAATAACAAGAGAGAGAGAGGGAGGGAGAGGGGGAGGGACACACACGCTTATATACGAAACAGGAAAAAATAGTTTTTCCCCCAAAATGCATTTATTTTACCTGGAATTTTTTAAACTACGAAAAAACTACGAAAACAAAGAGGTTTCCCGAGAAATAGCCATTTTTTTCTCAGCATTTTTTGAAATTTCGTAATTAAACTACGAAAAAACTACGAGAAAACTACGAAAACTACGAAATTGCCCTTTTTTTCTCTGCATTTTTTGAAATTTCGTAGTTAAACTACGAAAAAACTACGAAAAACTACGAAAACAAAGAGGTTTCCCGAGAAATAGCAATTTTTTTCTCAGCATTTTTTGAAATTTCGTAGTTAAACTACGAAAAAACTACGAAAACTACGAAATTTCTCGAGAAATTGCCATTTTTTTCTCTGCATTTTCCAAAATTTTGTAGTTAAACTACGGACAAACTACGAAAAAACTACAAAAACGAAGACATTTCCTGAAAAATTGCATTTTTCTAAACTTCTGCATCTCGGGAAATTTAGGAATTTTCATAGTTTTTTCGTAGTTTAACTACGAAATTTCGAAAAATGCAGAGAAAAAAATTGCTATTTCTCAGGTAATTTCACAATTTTGGGAAATTCCAGGTAAAAATATTGCACGTTTTTGGGGGAAATTTCCTATTTCTTCCCGTTTCATATATAAGTGTGTGTCCCTTCCTCTCCCTCCCTCTCTCGTTATATTACTCATGACTCATTTATACTGTTTTATATATATATATTTTATTATCAGCATCAGGTTTAATAGTTATGCAAGATTTACAAACATAGAAATTAACTGTGGCAGAAAAGAGTAAACACAGAACAGATATGTGTCTTAATAATTTAAAAAAATTAAACAGGATAAAAAAATATATACAATGTACAAATACAATACAAATAACAGAAGTACAAAGTGAGCACTAGCTGTACGGGGGGGGGGGGCATAACTATAATGAGTTGGGAAGGATGGGTATATACACAGTAGTGAAAACAGTGGTGCAAATTAATTATCTATCAATCAGAACCTTTATCTTTTAATCTAATCTATATCTTTATCTGTCTACCTCTGGTAGTTTGAACTCACTGTAACTCTTCTCCACTATCAGGATCAGCTAGTGAAGGAAGACAACATTGATGCTGTGGGGAAAAAGCTGCAGGAATATCACAATCAATATCAGGAGAAAAGCAAAGAGTACGACCGACTGTATGAAGAGTACACCAAGACCTCACAGGTATATATATATATATATACACACACACACACACACACATTTATATACAGTTTTCTGCTGGACCAAGACTCTATCTAACATGTTGCTTGTCCATGATGTCACCCTCAGGAGATCCAGATGAAGAGGACAGCCATCGAGGCGTTCAATGAGACCATCAAGATCTTTGAAGAGCAGTGTCACACTCAGGAGCGCTACAGCAAAGAGTACATCGAGCGCTTTCGCCGTGAGGGCAACGATAAGGAGATTGAGAGGTAAAAAGGTGGAGGGGGGGGTGGGGGAAGAAGGGGAAAAAAGTGTTAGGTCAAGTGTGCATTTCGTAGAATTCAGACAGTTTCACTAGTTCTCGAAGTCCTCTGCTCTAAAACACTTGATGAATAGGTCATCAGGCTTCCACAGAGCTTGATAATGACCATTCATTTGAATCAGATGTGATAGAGCAGAGAAACATCTCAAACTTTCAGGATAGTCACATCACCCCAGGTTTAGCGCCTCAACAGAGTGCAAGAGGTGAAATCCTGTAAACGACACATAATCCCAAACTAACCTGGCGTAATCCTACTCGCTCCACAGGATCATGATGAACTACGAGAAGCTCAAGTCCCGTCTTGGGGAAATCCATGACAGCAAGACAAGCCTGGAGCAGGACCTGAAGACACAGGCGTTAGACAACAGGGAAACAGACAAGAAGATGAACAGCCTTAAACCTGACCTCATCCAGCTCCGCAAGATCAGAGACCAGTACCTTGTGTGAGTGTGTGTGTGTGTGTGGCTTGAAGTCAACATTGTGGAAGGATTCTGATCCTTAGGTGTGATGTTCTTTAGATAAGCCTGTGCGCTATGTCAACACCACAAGCTTGACAACCTGTACTGGGTCAGAGGGTACGAGGTAACACAAGGACAGCAAGGGGGGGGGGGGGGGGTTATCCTTTGGGTTGCCAGATTGGAGGCTTGTAATGTTTGGTCTTAGTAGAGCTCGTTAGGGAATCTCCTTAGGTGGACATTCTGAATTCTAAGAACAGGCATTACTCCAACCCAGACACACCTCTCTCCGTCTCTGTCTACTTGCCTGTCTGACAGCATGGCTTAACCACGCTGCTACAACACTGACATGCAGAATGACAACAACAAAGAGAAATGCGTCACTGGAATTATTTTCTTTTTAAACTCTTCCTTCCTTGTTTTCTCTCCTCTCTGTACAGCTGGCTCAACCACAAAGGGGTGCGTCAGAAACGAATTAACGACTGGCTAGGGATCAAAAGCGACAACACAGACGAGTGAGTTTGTCTTTCCTGACACTGGCCCCTGCTTACAGGAAGGGGGGGGGGGGGGGGGGAAGGACGTCTAGTCCAGCTACATTCCAACTATGACAACCCCCAGTGCTTTATGAGCCCTGTCTGACCTGTCTCTCTCCCCCTACCAACCTCTCCCTCCCTCCCCTCAGAGGGTACTTTGTGAACGAGGAGGACGAGGTCCTGCCTCACTATGATGAGAAGAGCTGGTTCGTGGGAGACCTGAACCGGACGCAGTCAGAAGACCTGCTGCTGGGGAAGCCAGACGGGGCCTTTCTCATCAGGGAGAGCAGCAAGAAGGGCTGCTACGCCTGCTCTGTAGTGTGAGTACACACCACCCTACTACACTAACAATAAGTACTCTGTAGTGTGAGTACACACCACCCTACTACACTAACAATAAGCCTGCTCTGTAGTGTGAGTACACACCACCCTACTACACTAACAATAAGTACTCTGTAGTGTGAGTACACACCACCCTACTACACTACCAATAAGTACTCTGTAGTGTGAGTACACACCACCCTACTACACTAACAATAAGTACTCTGTAGTGTGAGTACACACCACCCTACTACACCAACAATAAGTACTCTGTAGTGCGAGTACACACCACCCTACTACACCAACAATAAGTACTCTGTAGTGCGAGTACACACCACCCTACTACACTAACAATAAGTACTCTGTAGTGCGAGTACACACCACCCTACTACACTAACAATAAGTACTCTGTAGTGCGAGTACACACCACCCTACTACACTAACAATAAGTACTCTGTAGTGTGAGTACACACCACCCTACTACACCAACAATAAGTACTCTGTAGTGCGAGTACACACCACCATACTACACTAACAATAAGTACTCTGTAGAGTGAGTACACACCACCATACTACACAAACAATAAGTCTGCTCTGTAGTGTGAGTACACACCACCATACTACACAAACAATAAGTCTGCTCTGTAGTGTGAGTACACACCACCCTACTACACAAACAATAAGTACTCTGTAGTGTGAGTACACACCACCCTACTACACTAACAATAAGTACTCTGTAGTGTGAGTACACACCACCCTACTACACTAACAATAAGTACTCTGTAGTGTGAGTACACACCACCCTACTACACCAACAATAAATACTCTGTAGTGCGAGTACACACCACCCTACTACACCAACAATAAGTACTCTGTAGTGCGAGTACACACCACCCTACTACACTAACAATAAGTACTCTGTAGTGCGAGTACACACCACCCTACTACACTAACAATAAGTACTCTGTAGTGCGAGTACACACCACCATACTACACAAACAATAAGTCTGCTCTGTAGTGTGAGTACACACCACCCTACTACACTAACAATAAGTACTCTGTAGTGTGAGTACACACCACCCTACTACACCAACAATAAATACTCTGTAGTGCGAGTACACACCACCCTACTACACAAACAATAAGTACTCTGTAGTGTGAGTACACACCACCCTACTACACTAACAATTAGTACTCTGTAGTGTGAGTACACACCACCCTACTACACTAACAATAAGTACTCTGTAGTGTGAGTACACACCACCCTACTACACTAACAATAAGTACTCTGTAGTGCGAGTACACACCACCATACTACACAAACAATAAGTCTGCTCTGTAGTGTGAGTACACACCACCCTACTACACTAACAATAAGTACTCTGTAGTGCGAGTACACACCACCATACTACACAAACAATAAGTCTGTTCTGTAGAGTGAGTACACACCACCATACTACACAAACAATAAGTCTGCTCTGTAGAGTGAGTACACACCACCATACTACACAAACAATAAGTCTGCTCTGTAGTGTGAGTACACACCACCATACTACACAAACAATAAGTCTGCTCTGTAGTGTGAGTACACGCCACCCTACTACACTAACAATAAGTACTCTGTAGTGCGAGTACACACCACCATACTACACAAACAATAAGTCTCTTCTGTAGAGTGAGTACACACCACCATACTACACAAACAATAAGTCTGCTCTGTAGTGTGAGTACACACCACCCTACTACACAAACAATAAGTACTCTGTAGTGTGAGTACACACCACCCTACTACACTAACAATAAGTACTCTGTAGTGTGAGTACACACCACCCTACTACACTAACAATAAGTACTCTGTAGTGTGAGTACACACCACCCTACTACACCAACAATAAGTACTCTGTAGTGCGAGTACACACCACCATACTACACCAACAATAAGTACTCTGTAGTGCGAGTACACACCACCCTACTACACTAACAATAAGCCTGCTCTGTAGTGTGAGTACACACCACCCTACTACACTAACAATAAGTACTCTGTAGTGTGAGTACACACCACCCTACTACACTAACAATAAGTACTCTGTAGTGTGAGTACACACCACCCTACTACACTAACAATAAGTACTCTGTAGTGCGAGTACACACCACCATACTACACAAACAATAAGTACTCTGTAGTGCGAGTACACACCACCATACTACACAAACAATAAGTCTGCTCTGTAGAGTGAGTACACACCACCATACTACACAAACAATAAGTCTGCTCTGTAGAGTGAGTACACACCACCATACTACACAAACAATAAGTCTGCTCTGTAGTGCGAGTACACACCACCCTACTACACAAACAATAAGTACTCTGTAGTGTGAGTACACACCACCCTACTACACTAACAATAAGTACTCTGTAGTGTGAGTACACACCACCCTACTACACTAACAATAAGTACTCTGTAGTGTGAGTACACACCACCCTACTACACTAACAATAAGCCTGCTCTGTAGTGTGAGTACACACCACCATACTACACTAACAATAAGCCTGATCTGGACCAGAGTATTGTACCTGTGTTAACCTCACCTGGTCCTTTCCCCTCTCTGGCCCTTGCAGCGTGGACAGTGAGGTGAAACACTGTGTGATCTACAGCACCCCGCGGGGCTACGGCTTTGCTGAGCCCTACAACCTGTACAGCAGCCTGAAGGAGCTGGTCCTGCACTACCACCAGACCTCCCTCGTCCAGCACAATGACTCCCTGAACGTGCGCCTGGCCCACCCCGTCTACGCTCAGATGCCACCTGGACACAGATGAGCCCAGCCACACACACACAGAGAGAATGACACAACAGGCCCCTGTGCCGCAGAGACCCAGAGTGGAGAGTGGGGGGGGGCGGCAGGAGGTCTGAAGATTTGTCCAGACCCCTCACCGCCGACCCTCCCTCCCACCTTCCTCACCCCCCTCCCCTTCCAACACCAGAAAGAAATAAACAAGAAGAAGATGAAGAAAATAAGAAAAAAAAAACGCTCGCTACAACACACTTCAGCCACCTTGAAGTTATATATATTTTTACTAGAACAATTCGGAGGGCATTCTTATCTTAAGACTGCTTGATTTGCACAAGGACGTTTTAATGTTTGTGAATGTGAGGATAAAAATAAACAGAAGGCAACTGAAGAGACAATGATTCAGGGGACCCTGCTGTTCTGCTACAGCTGGGACAACTTTCAGAGAAAAAAATGACACACTCCCATTTCAACTTTTATTTGTTACCCCTCCTCTCCTGTCCTTTTTCAACAAACAAAAAACTAAACAATCTTGTTAGTTTGTCCCTTTTATTTTGTTATTTCCAAATTCCAACGCGTTCTTTGTTTGTTACTTCTTGTTTAGCGGAACGCAAGAGATGATGATGTATGAGCTCTGTCCCTATCCGTACGAAAAGCAAAAACAATGTAGCATATCAGACGATGGACGTTTAGCCAGACTGATCCTCCATGTAGACTGCTGCTGAAAAGGGGGGAGGGAGGTAGAGAGTTAATGGGGCAAAAAGCAAACTGAAGAAGGATTTGTAGTCTTAAGAGTGAAGAAAAAGCTTGCTTCTTTTTTATATATATATACATACCGTAGAGAAGAGAAGCCGTTTTCCTTTTCTTGGGTGGTTCCTGTTATGTTTAGTGTGCGTGTGTCATCACAGTCATGGACACCAAAGTTGGCATGGGAGGGTGGGCGAGTTTTATAAATTTGTATTAGTATTAGTTGGAGGGGGGCAAGTGATTTTGTCTGATGTCACACAAAATAGTTTGGGCCCAGTGCTTAATGCACTATACGTTACAGAGGTTTGGTAACCAAATGGTACGCACAGAGATGGTCAAGTGAGAAGCACTTGTCGTTCAGGATAAGTCCATTATACACACACACACTTACACAGTGAAGGCTAACGACTTGTCAAACCTATAAAAAAACACGTTTTATGTGTGGGTTAAGATGATAACTAAACATGTGTGTGTGTGTCTATGCTAAATGTTTGTCAGAGAAAGACCGAACGAGTGAAAGAAATCCTTAAGACTGTTGTATTTGTTACAGACACTTTTTTATTTTTAAGATAAGCTTTGAACTGCAGTGTTTTCCTCATACAGGTAACCCTGGCTGATGATAGGCTATAGATGGTGAAAACTTGAAAGACAGTGCAATCCAACATGGTATTAGGAGGATGTAGGTAGCCTAGAGAAGAGAGCAGAGTAGCAGACTTTGGGAGGGAATCAAAATAGACAGTAATGGTTTTGTGTTACAACTCACCAAGAAAGCTTCTAAATCCAGGTGCTTGACTCTTATAATCAGTGGAATCCATTTCTGTTGAAACAAAGAAAAAAAGAAAAGACAATATCAATAAGCTATACAACACAAGTTTTTTTCTCCCAAAACTGTACATCCGACTACAATGTTGCCCATGCGCAATCTTATTCCCTTTGTTCTTCATTGCACTCTATATTCTAATTGGCTGTTGTGTATGGGCTACTGTTCAGGCATTGTCTGATCCTGTACAGAGCTCACAATAACTCCTAGAATGCCTTGAGAGAGGTGGACTCCAGCCCTCCTGCCTGCCCCAGGCTTCCTAGACCCTATTTTAAGGCTTTGCTGACAGAGGAGGTTAGCGGAGCAGCGACCTAGTGATTTAACATCCAGAGGAGGACATATAACTCTTTTTTTTTTTTTTTTTTTTTACAAAACATCTGTTTGGTGTTAAGATGCCCTCTACCACCCCAGAACTGCAGACCTCAACTTCAGGGACACTTCTAACTGAGACGCAAAACTTCTGAACGTATCTTCGACGCACCAAATCTTAGAAACTTAAGAGCGAGCAAAGCAAGATCGATCTTTTACTGGAGGAGGTCGCTGGTTACCAAGTTATATGCTGCAGCGCATGTCGCCTGCAGTACTGCGATCTGACCAGCGTGACACGGCATAAGGAGTAAATAGGGCCTGTCTGTGTAACGACAGAGAGCCCACGATGGTTGTAGAGTGTCGAGACTGCAGCAAACGACTGAGAAGAACTTAGTTAAGCCTACCATCTTCCCCTCCTCCAGGACACCAAGTACTCTCCAACACATCAACTTTATCACCCCTCATATGTCCACCCCTCTTAGGAGGGGCGTACGGTAGCCTTGGACACGTGTGGAGGACACAGGCTTAAACCTGACCACATACACAAACGAATAAGGAAGAATTTAGCAACAACTGAGTGTTATCTTCAATAGGGCCGTTATAATAGAGTGTTTAGGAGGAGAGAAGGAGCAGTGGATAAAATATTGAATGTACAAAAGGAACACACTATTCACTTGGATATAATAGTTTTTTTTAACAGCCCAAACTCAGTTCATGATGCAAAAAGTCCACAACAAAACCAGCGATTTGGGTTGATGTTATTTAACAGCAAGGGTCATCATTAAGCTACACAGGTTAGTCAATGTCAGTGGTGTCTTTAGACACATTCAGTATGAAGTTAGCCTATGAGGTTACTGATTACTATAGACTAGAGCCAGCTCATCACCTTTGGGTCTCTATCTAATACAGCTCTCTCTCCACCAGTGTTTGGGGTTAGTGTTAAGTTTAGAATTTCGTTTTTATCAAGAGACAGAGGCCCTAAACTATTACTTGAACGGTTGCATTGCTCACTGTTGAATGTCTTTGAAAATATACATATATTGATTTTTATTTGGGGTACATTTTTTGTTTTGGGATAGCAGAACAAGGCAGAAAGTTTAGAGGTATTGAGCTTATGATTGACAGTTATCTTAGCAGGTTATCATGGTTTCCTTAAAAG
This sequence comes from Protosalanx chinensis, assembly GCA_030340685.1. Lineage (NCBI taxonomy): Eukaryota > Metazoa > Chordata > Actinopteri > Osmeriformes > Salangidae > Protosalanx > Protosalanx chinensis. The sequence continues at coordinate 8,601,322 of CM059336.1, forward strand.
AGGCAGAGGGAGGTTTAGAAACTCTTAAGATTGTTTTTTTGGGGATGGGTTAGTCTAAATGCACACTACTTCACCCAATAAAACAACACGCGTCAGAAATATTATACGCGCGTGGTCACTGCTCTGCTGGGATGAAAGCATCAACCATTTATCCTTTGTCAAACTAAAATAAGTATGTTTTTGTATTTTTGTTGTTGTTGCTGTTTTCACCTCTTAATTCTCCCTGCGTTGAGACCAAAGATTTAATTTCCTGTTATCCTTTTTAAAGTTTGAAAGGGATGTTCAAACTGTTTCGTCGCAATTTCATTCCAGCCTTCTCTCAGAAACAATACGATAGATTTGGGTGAGTTTATTAACTTGATTCGGGAAAAAAGAAAAGAATAAACATCAAAATGATTACCGTAGTTAAGTAGAAAATTCATTTCCATTGCAACAAATACAAGTATGCTGTTTATACGGAGCAATATTTGAATAACAGTTTTCACAATAAAATTCTAACAGTTTTTTTATATTGAATATAAATGGCCTCTGTGTCTGCTGCCACAGAGAGAATTAAGTTTGCAACAGAATAGTACTTCTAATCAGGACTTGGTTTAACTTTATCGTTCACGCATCAACATTATAGCTCCATGTGTGCCATTGCTGTGTCATATTATTGGAGGAACTTTTCATTTACCAAAAACACAACAAGAAAAGGCCCTTGGTTGATTTTGTTCTCATGTTATCGTCATATATTTGCACAGGTCGACGCGTATTGCTGGAGATGTCGTCTTTTAACTCCTTTCTAACGTTATAGATCGCGGGTTAGCATTAGCTTCACGCAGACCATCGGCCCTTCCCCTGGTACGTGGGGGTGGGGTGGGGGGAGAGGTTGTCTCAATGAAGGTGTGGCGACAAAGTTATCTGCCGATCACAGCAGAGCAAGAGCTCAGGTCATCTCACTACAGTGCGCATGCAATATCCCTTCCTTTCTGTCTTTCAGGGGTCAGGGGTCAGGGACAGAGTTGAGTGTATTTGAACGCCTGTTTGAGAGACTGTCTTTTAGAGATTTACAAAATGAGCAGAAATGCAGTTGAGAAGGGGGTACGAAGGGGTACGAAGGGGTACGAACCAAAATCTTGTTAACTTCTAGTTTACTTCTTGACTGTTTTTAGAGTTTTCAGTTTGAAAACGAAACGCTAAGTTTGACAACTACAGGAGGAGCAGTATGTTAACTACCATCCCAGGACTGTTAAATAGCAATTGTCTGTTCATTCCTCGAGCGGTTCTGCAAAGTTTTATTTGCGGTTCAGGTTTGAATATGTTGTGATTCTTACCAGGGAGTCGTGTTTGTTCTAACCACTGCTGTCTGATCACAAAACCCAGCACAGCTACAAGAAGTACAACTTCTTTAAAGAAAACAAAAAAACAGATTTTAAAAATAACAATAATTGTAAAAAAAAATGTACAAAAGTGAAAAGAATGGAAAAAAAATTTACAAAGCAGGAAAAATGAGAAAAAAAATTACAAGTTTTAAAAAAGTGTATTCAGCACTCCTTGTTTTGACACACGTACAGACCCAGCATGCATCTTTGCTACTCCTGACTGTTGTTTTTTGTGTATAAAAGAAAAATGGTAAAAAGATGTTTTAAAACAACTGTTATTTGTCTGTTAATGGTGTATTCAGATCAGAATTTATGATAGCTAACAGAGCTAAGTCACTTCTTGCTGAACCAAGTTAAGAGTCCTATTTCTGTCAGGTGTATAACGATTTAACCACGTAATACTGAGAAAGAGGGCAAACATGGATGCTTATTTCTAGTTTTGCTTGGCTTGTTGAAATTTGTTAAAGTCTTTCATATAAATCAATGTCTAAAGACAACACTTTGAATGTTTCCTAAGCATTTATAAACAATTCTTATTTTGCATATTTGCTCAAACAAGTGGCAGTTTATTTTTCATATGACCGCTTACAACGCAGTAACATGTTAGTTATTTTACTCATGTTAGCGGCGCTGTGATGGAAAAAAAAACTGCGCTCAAACTTATCGGTTGTAGACATTCTAGTATAAGTGTTTGTTTTTTATAGACGAGTCCTATGTTGTTGTTGTTGTTGTTGTTGCACGTGGATGGTTGTTATGACGACGACCCTCTCTTGTACAGCTCTTAACTAGCGGTGTTAGTTAAACTTCACCGACTTTAATAAAACAAGAACAACCTCTTTCTCAGTATTACCTAACATTGTACCTTGTTGGTTTGGACTTCGATATTCCTTCGGTTAAGTTCTTTTTCTGTTTGTTTCAGTTGTCTTCTTCTTTGGTATGATCAGAACTCATATATACGTTATCAATGGAACGCCACCATATTCATTTTTCTCACGCAGAATAAAGAAATATTTTGTCCAAATTCAGACTTCAGTTTTGGTTGTTTGTGTGGTTTTATTTAGACTAAGTTATTTCTGTAAAAAAAAAACGTTTAACGGGAAAAATGTTTTTATAAAATAATTATCCTGAAAGTTCACAATATCCTGATCGTTAATAAAGGGACAAAAGAAAAATCGTCATCCATTTTTATATATTTTTATTTAAAAAAACGTAACTTTCCAAAATTCAGTATAAAATGTATATTTTGTATAGATGCTTGTCCATGTATAAAACTTACATGACCTAGCATCAGAATACTATTTGATATTAATAAAGAACAGCTCAATATTCACAGTGTAGGAGGGACAATCGATACTCTAGTGGTGAAGAACAAACTAGCCAGCCAATCTAACAATGTTTACCAAGGCTTCTGTTAAATCAATGTGACCCTCTTGAATTGAAATACAGGATTTAAAAATCAACCTTATCACGCTGAATCAACTCAGTGATGAGTTCTAGTGGATTCTTTAGTCTCGATTTTGAAAAGGAACACAGATTTTGCACTTCCTGAGTCCCGTAGCATTGCTCATTAGAGAGAGTTTCTTTCTCTTGCGAGTCGTCAGATAATGATTGGGGTCAGTATTGAATTGGCTCGTTGCTGCTGGTTAGTAGCGGAAGATGAGAAGAGGCAGGGCCTTGGAAGAGGAAAACCTCAGGAGGCCGAACTCAAAGAGGACTATCATTTTATCTCAACCTCCTTCTCCTCTCGCTTTGAATGACAAAATTCCACTCGATAATTCTTTATATTTACATCTGGGGGGGTTGAGGTTCTTAATTAAATGGCGCACAGATCGAGAGTTTGAGTAATTACAGAAAGAACAGACATTAAAAAGACCATTAGAGCTTGTATTATGCAAAATTCGGTCTTACTTCGGGAACCCGCGTGACATGTGCCAATCACATATCAGTAACACACTTTCCCTTGTGTACACACACACACACCTAGACTGATGTGTAAGCACACAGTTAAACACACTCTTGAAAGACCATGACTCAAGAGACCCAGTGATTGACAGGCCAGATGAATATGCCAACAAGGAGAAGCCTTACTAGATCACATTAATTAGAATAACTGAGACATTGGAATAGATTGAAAAACTGTTTAGGGAGAAATCTAAACAATGATCTGTGAGCCCCATTTTAAAGACCCATATAGACCCATTTATATAAGGTTTTCCCCCCATAATAACTAGATATCTAACCTATCCCTACAGACACACAAAGGTCAGGGTGCTAGTGTGTGTAAAGTCTGTAGGGGGTGTGAGATGGCATGCAAGTGTATACAATCTTATGTGTTAGTGTGTGTGACAGAGAATCCATGTGCATGTGCATGTATGACAGAGAGTCTGAGTGTGTGTGAGAGAGTGTGTGTGTGTGTGTGAGAGAGAGAGAGATTGTGTGTGTGTGTACCTTCCACGTATTCCATGACCATGCAGAGGTGCCTGCGTGTCTCGAAGGAGCAGAACATGGAGACCACGAAGGGGTTCTCAGCGAAGGTCAGGATGTCTCTCTCCACGAAGGCCTGCTGGATCTGGTTCCTGAGGATCAGGTTCTGCTTGTTGATCTTCTTCATGGCGAAGCGCTGCCGTGTCTCTTTGTGTCTCACCAGGAACACGGCCCTGCACAGAGGAAGACATACAGGAGAGACATGAGGGCCAAATTAACGAAACAAGACAGTTTTGCTCCCCCCAAACGAAGGTTGTGACCCAGGCTGAACTCTGGGCCCTTTAACCTGGCTAGGTGACACTGTATACGCCCAGGCTGAAGTCTGGGCCTGCTAGCCTTTATGAGGACAATCCAAATAAATAAAATCCGACTTGACCAAAATAAATCAAAACAACTTTGCCGATAATCCTAAAGGCTTTCACAAGAGCTTCCCTTAAGCTTTCCGGTCCTCTCGAAACTCTAAAACGCACCTGTGTGATAATTATCAGCAAAGCTTAGCCTGGTCAGAGGCGGAACGTGCCATTTACAGAGATTAAACACATCGCAATTCACCATCCTATCTAAGATCGTATGGGGGGAGGATTGGGACACGATGACAATTCATGCGTGCACACAGACCCCACTTTAGGCCATGCATGATAATGACAGACCTATCTGGTGTCACACACACCTATTAGATAGTAGGTTTTCAGAGATTAGTGGTGCTGTGGCCAGTAATGCCAGTACTGATAGTGAGGATATGGAAATGACTCTGATTACTACACGACTATAGGGGATAGGCAGCCAGAGGATAGCTGGGATTTGTACTAGGTGATTGGGTGCATGTGTGCATGTGTGTGTGCATGTGTGTGTGTAAAAGGGAGGCTTCCACAGGAAGTCACCTCGTATGAACCTCTTTATAAAGGGCAGCCATGTGAAACACAACCCCATCTGACTGGCTGGTTCTACCTTCCTACTTTACTGGGGAAGATATCTCCACCTTGCCATGATCCAGTTGGTTTATGTATGAGATGGACACTTTCAGCACACCTCATTATTAGTACAGACAAAATACAAGGACATGGGGATGGTCACTGACTCAAAGGTCAAACACAAGTGCTGGTTCAGAGTTACACTTCTCAAAGACTTGTTGTAGTTGATGCTTCAGATGCACTGTACCTGCACACACCACACACACACACCACACACACCACACACACACACACACACAAACTCCCTTCTGTTTTCTTTTGTCTTTGTCTTCTCATCACAATAGTTAATTTCCTGATTGGCTAATCCATCCCAGCCAGTGCCGATCATACAGAAGCCATGCTACACGCTTGCAATTAGCATGTCAATTAGCAAGGCTTTCTCATCTGCCTGGGAGAGTCTGAAAGGCCGCCTGACACGTGAAGGGAATGAAATATCTGTGCAATGAGGTGTGTTGTTTGACAAGATTAATGACTTTTATCCTGTTGATCTACACTGCTGTGTGATGGTGACAGGACTACCTGATGAGATCTAGGAATCTGTTTGGGCTAATCTGGTCTCTTTCTCTCCTGCTCTGGGGAGCGGCACACAGGCAACATCGCATCCTGGAGGTGGGGGGGGGGGGGGGGGGGGGGGGGGGACCAGGGGGCTGTGTATCAGACCGCTGACTGGGTTCCACTGAGACAGGGTTCTGCACAACCTGGTTCAGGGTCACTGCCTGGAGGGGGCTAAGGTTCCCCCCAAATCAGCAAGAAAAATGAGCTCCCCTCTCCTCTCACCCCTACACCCCTCCAGCGCCCCAGCCCTCCAGCCCTGGATTGGTTGGCTGTGTGTGTGTGTGGCATACATGTTTGCAGACGTGTGTGTGTGTGTGGCCCCCAGGGGCCTGGTGGCGGGCCTCATTAAGTAGAGAGTGTTTCGCTCATCAGGAATGGAGATGAGACTTGCTGACAGATCACATTTGCTAATCCATAGAGGTCAGAGGTCGTCTGATCTTTACAATTTAGATCAACTGCAGGCCTCCTCAGGGAGGGTGGTGGGGGGGGGGGGGGGGGGGGGGGGGGGGGGGGGTGAGGGTTACTACTCAGAAGACCGCAGGGTGGGGGGGCCGGAAAACACAATGATAGCAAAATCAATGCTTCTCAAGAGTCCTCGGGTTCGATACTTTCGCCCTATCAGTTAATAAAAACACGGAGCCCACAGCAACTGAAATTAATCACACAAATTCACACATCCACATATCCCCCCCCCCCATGGCTGCAAACCGTCCAACACACGATCACAACCTCAGCTTCTTGTGGAGAGACAGAGACACAGAGACACAGAGACAGTGTCCTGGTTCACTTAACTATGAAGATATATATAGAGAGAAAGAGAGACAGAGAGAGAGAGAAAGATAGATAGATAAAGAGAAAGGTGAAGGGATATGGTGTGCATCCAAAGATCTGGCTAAGACAGGTAGACCCTCCCCTCTCCTCCCTCCTGATGGGGAAGAGCTGTCCAGGAGGGGATGTACAACAGCTGTACAGCATGTGTTCGTCACGGCAGAGATCCAGACCCCCCTTCCCTCCCCCTCGCCCCTGCTCCTCCTCTGTCCAGACCACAGGCGATATGAGGTGGACTGTGTTCCTGGCACAGGTACAAGCCCCCCTCCCCTCTGCCTCCCTTCTCTGCTCCTGGCAATAACACCGGCACACCCCCTTTCCCCCTTTCACATAACGCATATCCTTTCCTTTCCCGCTCGATAAACGTTGACTTTATTTTGGTTCTGTCGAATTCCTATCCGGGCTTGGCAACTGTGAATGAGGCTGGGCAAGTCTACCCTGCCTTATAAGGCAGCGTAGGGTCGAGATGGGTCTCACTGCATTCCTCAATTCTCTCTCTCTCTCTCCCTTCATCAGTGAGCTCTCAGAAGGGTGTTTCAGGCAGAGGAGGGAGGTGAAAGGTTGCCCTTCATGTTCAGCCCAGAGTGCCGAGTCTGATCATGTGATATCCCTACTGCCTGCGTCTGTGTCTCAAGGCCTGCTGTGATTCCTCCCTCACACACACTCACACACACGTCAGACAAACGGCGTACTTCTTCCTCCACTATCTCCGTAAACTCTGCAAGGTTTTCCTTCAGGGTTCGGCAGACAGACAGCCTTCAGCGAGGCTGGATATTGAGGCTGACGTACCCCCACCTGCCTCCCACAAGGCCGGGCCCCCCCTGCTGGAAGCCAGCCAGGGAGGCAGTCTGCTGAGTCACTGGTCCTACCAGGAGCAGAGCACTAACACACACAGGTACTCTCTCACTATTTCTTGGTGCGCACAAGGTGTACCGCACAGTGTTCTATAGGCTACAGGGGGGATCGTGGGTGGGGTTAGATATTTGGAGTAGATATTTTGATTTATTTGCAAGGTACAGGTGCTTTGGGCCAGGTTATGTGTGTGTGTGTGTGTGTGTGTGTGTGTGCGATGTGGGTTTGTGTCAGTGAGAAAGACAGGAAGACACTCTACATGATGCCACTAAGTGTCTATATCCATCACAGTCATGGTTACACTGTTCAGGGTGGAGGTTCCTCACTATCCTACATGAATGAAAACTGTGCTTTGTAATGTCTGTGTGTGTGTGTGTGTCAAAGTGTGTGTGAGAGAGAGAGAGAGAGAGTGAGAAAGAGAGAGAGAAAGAGAGAGAAAGAGAGAGAGTGAGAAAGAGAGAGAGAAAGAGAGAGAAAGAGAGAGAAAGAGAGAAAGAGAGAGAAAGAGAGAGAAAGAGAGAGAGATGGGTATGTAGTGATGAGCAGCAAGTGGTTTTCAGGGTGTGTGTGTGTGTGTGCGTGTGACAGTACATGTGTGGTTGGGCCACTGGACCAAATCTGCTGAGTAATATTGGTGAATGTAGCAGTGACCTCCTGTTCCCCATCACAGCCTACTGTTCACCCTGGAGGGCCAAAGGGCCCCTCCCTGCTGCCACACATGAATGGGCCCCTGTGTTCTCCAGAGGAGGACCGGTAGGAGCCGTTAAACAGCTGTTTACCCTAACGTCCGCTGGGGTTGGGCTGTGTAGCACCTCTGGGTCAGGTCCAGACAAGGCCCCAGGCTTTGAGAACAGCCACAACCAGACCACATGGTCACTCTGTCCGCACATAACGCATAGCATCAAGGTCAGGGTTAGGGCATGGGTGGGGAGAGAGGTTGAAAGGTTAAAGGGTAATATAGGTAACTGAGAAAAGGATTTATGATGAAATGGTTTAGGAGGTTGTTATAACTGACCAAATACAAATGTGTGTGTGAGAGAGAGAGAGAGAGAGAGAGAGAGAGAGAGAAAGCACAAGTGCTAAAAATTCACAGCTGGTAGAGCAAACAAAATCCCTTTGGAAAAAAATAAACACTGTTGGAAAGTGCCAGTGTCAAATTGGAGGCTGAGAAGTGATTTTTCAGGAGGGCGTCTTGAATACCTCCAAGTGCTGGAACCATAATGAACTAGGGAGATGTGTGTGTGTGTATGTGGGAGGGAGTTGAAATGAGAAAATGGAATACTTAACACAGTCAGCTTATATAAACACAACCAGCGCACACAGGCACACGGATGGAAATGTACTGGAGATGGTGCCGTTTGGGGGGCAGGAATAAGGGAGTGGAGTGGCACTATGTTGGACTGGGGTCTTCATCACAGACTAGGTCACTGAGGCAAGCTGGCTCATCTGAGGGGGAGGCTAACCCCGCCACCACCGCTTCACCACCACCCTAACCCCACTCCACCCCCTCAACCACCCGTTCACCACCCTAACCCCCTCCCTCCGCCACCACACTAAGTCCCCCTCCACCACACCCTCCCTCCATGTCTATCTTGAGGGGGGCTTTCTGAGCCAGTCATTGATGGATTAAAAATAAATGAGAAGGTAAACACAGTGTAGGCCAGGGCCCTTCCAGCCAATCGAGCTCCGCCGTGTAGTCCATACATTACCACGGCAACACTGACTTTCTCTGTCTTCATCCATTTTGTTCAAGTCGCATGCACCACACTCCTCCCCCCCCCCCCCCCCCCCCCCCCTCCCCCCCCATCTCCATACATCTGACTTTGACAGAAAACCAAGGTTGTTTGAGTAAGTAGGTTGTGTGTGTGTGTGTGTGTGTGTGTGTGTTACTGTGTGTGTGTGTAGACATCCCTAGGAAACTCTCCATCTGGCTTGGTCTGTGTTCCTTATATCACACCCTACCTTAACTCTGATCCTTACCTCACCCTCTCTGTGTAATTATAACCTCAGTCAACTGGAGAAACACAGCGAGAGTGGGAGGGAGAGAGAGGGAGGCAGGGAGGGAGAGAGAGAGAGGGACAGAAAGAGAGGGGGAGGGAGGGAAGGAAGGAGGGAGGGGGAGACAAGCCTCAGGATATTTTTACACCCTCCTATTACCAGTCCTTTTCTGATGAATGACATGGAAAAAAGAGAGAAGTTTGCTGGAAAGTTATTTCTAAATCCAGAGTGAATGAAGGATGTTTCTGTTGACTTTCACATTACCAGACAGAGAGAGTGTAACAGGAGGAGGAGGAGAGAGAGAGGAGGGAAAGTAGGAAGAAGAAAAGAGGAGGAAGAGGAAGAAGGGGAGGAGAGGGGAGAGGAGAAAGAGAGCAGAAGGAGGTGGGTGGAGGAGGGGAGAGGAGAAGACGCGTTTGGTGATTGTGACTGGAGAGACACACTGAAAGCAAACAAAGACACACATTGTGCTAACACGTCACGCAAACCTAATAAAGGAATGATGTACTGTTCATCACTCGCCTTCTGGTGCAGCTTTCCCTCCAACCATGTGAGGCCAACTCTAGGAACAAGTGTGTATGTGTGTGTGTGTGTGTCTGTGTAAAGCAGTGAAAGACAAACAAAAAGTTCCCCTTTTTTGTCTCCACACACACACACACACACACACACACACACAAGACTGTGTGCCACCCATCATTCATCCACCCAGCTGGCCCAGCCAAGCCCACGCCTCAGCCAAGCCCAGGAAAGGAGCTCTGTCCTGGGAAGGGTTCAAGCTGAAAGGCCCTGGAGGGGGTAGGAGGAGATGCGCTCATGGCAAACCTAACCACATCATCTGACCCTGACAAAGAGCACTCGCTATTGTCTATCAAGGGCTGGCAGAGGTAGTGGGAGCAGACGGCAGGATGTCAGCTGACAGAACTACACCAGGGTTGTAGTTCTAGAGAAAACTCAACAAGAGGCTAGCTTCATAAGGGAGAAATCCCCCTCAAAAAGTACATTTCTTTATTCAAAGAAGTCCCGTAAACGATCATGGAGACATTGTCCTGGAGACATTGTCCTGGAGACATTGTCCTGGAGACATTGTCCTGGAGACATTGTCCTGGAGACATTGTCCTGGAGACATTGTCCTGGAGACATTGTCCTGGAGACATTGTCCTGGAGACATTGTCCTGGAGACATTGTCCTGGAGACATTGTCCTGGAGACAGCATCCTTGAGACAGCGTCATGGAGACAGCATCCTGGAGACGGTGCAGACACCACAGGTGTGGCAGGAAGTGAGAACGGAACTTAGACAAGCAGACCTCGGCCAGGAGCTCGAACATGAATTATACACACACACACACACAGGCAGGAGGGTGCAAAGACACACAAACACACACACACACACACACCGGCAGGAGGGTGCACACAGGCAGGCAGGAGGTTGTTCACACATAAAGGCAGGAGGGTGCACACAACATAGGCAGGAGGGTGCACGTGCACACACACACACACACACACACACACAACATAGGCAGGAGGGTGCACGTGCACACACACACACACAACATAGGCAGGAGGGTGCAGGTGCACACGCACACACACACACACACACACACACACACACACATACACAGGCAGGCAGGAGGTTGTTCACACACACACACACACACACACATACACAGGCAGGCAGGAGGTTGTTCACACACACACAGGCATGAAGGCAGGCAGGAAGGGTGCACACAGACACACACACACAGGAAGGTGCACATACACACACACCACACACACACACACAGACAGGCAGGCAGGAGGGTACACACACACAGACAGACAGACAGGCAGGAGGGTGCACACACATACACAGACAGGCAGGCAGGAGGGTGCACACACACAGACAGGCAGGCAGGAGGGTACACACACACACACACACACACACACACAGACAGGCAGGCAGGCAGGAGGGTACACACACACACACACACACAGACAGACAGGCAGGCAGGAGGGTGCACACACACACACACAGACAGGCATACAGACAGGCAGGCAGGAGGGTGCACACACACACGCACACACACACACACACACAGACAGGCAGGCAGGCAGGAGGGTGCACACACACACACACACACACACAGACAGGCAGGCAGGAGGGTGCACACACACACACACACACAGATAGGCATACAGACAGGCAGGCAGGAGGGTGCACACACACACGCACAGACAGGCAGGCAGGCAGGCAGGCAGGAGGGTGCACACACACACAGGCAGGCAGGCAGGAGGGTGCACACACACACACACACACACACAGACAAGCATACAGACAGGCAGGCAGGAGGGTGCACACACACGCACAGACAGGCAGGCAGGCAGGCAGGCAGGAGGGTGCACACACACACACACACACACACACACAGACAGGCAGGCAGGCAGGAGGGTGCACACACACACACACACACAGGCAGGCAGGCAGGAGGGTGCACACACACACACACACACACACACACACACAGACAGGCAGGCAGGCAGGAGGGTGCACAAACAGACACTCACACAGGCATGTGTCTATGGGTCTGAAGAGGCAGGGGGAGAAATGAGCAAGAAAAGAGACACATGGAACGGAGAGAAAGATAGTAAGAGAACAGTGTGTGTGGAAGAGTGTGAGTGTGTGTATGGAAGAGTGAGGGCTATTTTGGAAAGAGAAAAACTATTTCCCCCTTGATAGGTTTCCAAGATTCTCTCTGACAATTCTTCTTGGGAGCACAGAGTGTTTCTGAAGACCACTTGGTGCCTGAGAGTGTGTGTGTGTGTGTGTTCCCTCACAGGGGTCAGAGAGAGTCTTTCTGTAATGTGCTGGGTGTGTGTCTTGGTTTACAGATGCTCTGCTGTGTTTGGACCATCACAGGACCATGGTCACATAGGCTGCAGTACCAGCATCAAACTATGACCAAAATATCATTAATGCAAAAATGAGGGAGAGAGAGGAGAGGAGAGGAAGATGGAGTGGAGCATCAGGACAGTCGCCTGGCACGCCATTGGCTGTGGCGGACATAGCAGTTGTCCTATCCCGTTGAGGGTGCTCAGAGTTTAGCAAGGATTAGCGCCATGAGGCTGGGATGTTCCCAGGGAGAGCCAGTCAAATCTAGGCCAGGGATCAGCTCTCTCTGTGGGCCAGACATCTCTCCACAGCCTCCGAGCATGCAACCCTGGTGACCCAGAAGAACCTAGCCTGAACTGATGTAGATGGAGACACACATCTCACACCACCCTAAGAAAGCTACACACATGCTCTGGTGAACACACACACACAGACACAAATACCATAACCTCATATTGCTTCAAGCACAGTGCACAACAGCCAAAGTTATGAGTCCCTGTACAGCAGCACACAGCAACACAGCAACCCCAACACAAGGTGCTGGTCCACTGAACAAATGTGTAAAACAGAGCTGTGAGTCAGTGGGAGAAAGAGAGAGAGGGGGGGGGGGGGAGAGAAACAGGCAGAGGGAGGGGGGAGACAGAGAGTGAGACATATGGTTAGATTTAGAGATTCAAGATGACAAGACACTTTTCAGATGATTTCTTCCAGTAAGAGTGAGGTGGCTATAAAGCCAACCATGAACACACACAAGACCAACATTTTAACACCTCTCTGGGCATTCGACTGGCTCTCACACTAGCCCAGCCGTCCAATCACACGACAAGAAAGCACTCGCTCTCAGCCAATAATGTTACAGACAAATAGTGTAAGGTCAAATCGATAAACCAGTGACTCCAAAGTTTCCAACACACACACATAGACACAGACTGAACTGTCTGAGGACATAGGCTGTCCAGATAAACAGCGACAGCAGCTAAATGCGGACATAAACTTAGGCCAAAATAACTGCTTGATGTTTCAACTAGCTGAGCAATCTTTTTTCTCGTCTGTCTGCCTGCCTGCCTGTCTGTCTGCCTGTCTGCCCGTCTGTCAGTCTCTGATCCCCAGAGCCCTGTGAGAAACCCTCTATGCTCTAGTTCTCCAGACGTAGTGAAGTCTGACACACACACACACACACCTCATCCTCCTCACTCTCTCCCCCAGAGTTCAGAGCTCAGTGGGGAGTCCACAGGTGTCCTCACTGTGCCCTCATGTATGTCTGTCTGTGTTTGTGAGAGAGCGAGTGTGTATGTGTGTGTGTGTGTGTGACAGTGTGTGTGTGTGTGTGTGTGAGAGAGAGAGTGTTTGAGGGGAGGTGGTGAGTATGCTGGGATGAAATATACCACAGAAACTCTCTTCTCTCTGATGTTTATTTCATGCTTCTCTCTGTGTGTGCTGGGCTCAAAGAGGAGGCTAGGGGGGGCTGGGGGCACCCCGTGTGGTGCTGGATGCAGGGGTTCCCACTTGAAAGGCTTGGCAGTAGGAACACGCTCCGCAGGGTCCAGCAGCTCGGGAGAACAGGGGGTGGTGGTGAATAGTTCAGGCTTTTGAAGGAGCGTTTGGGGGGTGGGGGGGGGGGGGTGGAGGGGGGGGGGGGTGGAGGGGGGGGGGGTGGAGGGGGGGCGATAAACCCCTGTAACACCCCTTCCTCACCTCCAGGAAATGACCTAGCCGAGCAGGGGGGCGGTCACCTCATGTAAATAAGGTCACGTTTTCAAAACTGGCCTCTTTTGATTGGTTCAACGGCCCCCTAGGCACACAAGGAAGTCTTGATACGCCTTCAAAAACACCTGACCAGTACAGTCAGAGTAACGCATGTGCATAAGAGAGAGACGCTCTTGATGACATCATCGAACACAACAAACCAAGCTTGTGGCTAGTTCACTGTGCACAAGCACGACCCTGTTAACAGTTTATGGCGTCCTGTTGCATCCTGCGACCAGAGAGATTCGACGTCGGACCGGAGAGGACTAAACCGAAAGCCTTCCCTTTCCTGTTCACCTCAGCAGCCAGTAAATCATGTAATACTGTGACAGCTTTATCGCAGATCATAGCCGCAGGGACGATGTGGAACGTGCGGGGGGAACCCCTTAGAGCATGCGGTTAGTTTGGAACGGTTATTGTTTTACCTCAATAGCTCCTGAGGACAAACTTGTCTGCCACATCCGATCAGCTTGAGCGTGCTGCGGTGGACAAACGTACAATGCCCGCATCTGGGCCCATTGTGCGCTAACAGTCTTGTTATGTCTTTGTGGCGCATACGCAAACAATAGGCTGAGCTGTTGTGTGCTGGTCTTAAGCGGGCCGTGATCACATCGGTGGAATTCACGACCACCGGTTGTAAATTACCCCCTGTGTAAAAACTTCATTACTGCCTTTCCAAGTCATTACATGGGCTTTACTGTTAATTAAAATTCCATTTACAGGAAACGCACTGAGAGAGAGAGAGAGAGAGAGAGAGAGAGAGAGAGAGATATCTGCTGTTTCATCACTATGGGATAATGGATGCTTTATGTATTGTCTGTAGAAGGAGAGACAGAGACAGAGAGACAGAGACAGAACGACAGTACCAGGACACTTTTTGGTAAAGGCTGCCATTGCTGTGAAATTGAAAAAGGTTTGTTACTGCTCCGTGGGTAGAAGATACACCTGTTGTCATGGCTTCAGAGTTTCCCATTACACACAAGACTGTGCAGAGTCTCACCCAAACCTTTAGCCATTAAAAAGACATTAGACGAGCTGAGAGCAAGCTTGGAAGAAACTGGGGGGTCAAAAGGGCAGCGGAAATCAATGAATAAGAATCAATTAAAAACAGAGATTGTGTACAGCTTCAGATACTTGGCTGTCAGTTCTCAGGGTCAGAATCCTCACATCCCTTCATGTGGGTCAAAAAGCCAGAAGGCCGGACGTGATTTTAAGCCTCAATGTGGACATGCCTGGCTGGAAGTGTGTGTGTGGAGGTGGTGGATGGGTTGGAGGGGCTGCATGTGTGTTTGTGTGTGTGTGTGTGTGTGTGTGTGGAGGAGAAAGAAGCATGAGTTTGTGAGAGAGAGAGGAGTACAAAAACTGGTTGCTTTTCTGACTGGTCTAATTGCATGAGCACATTTCCAAATGAACTGAGTTTCTGCTTCTTTTTCAGGCTCTATATTGGGCACATGTGGTTTATTTTAAAGGCTTGGTTACTGCATGTGTTACTGCTGCTGAATAATTAGTTTGAGGTGACAGAAAGGCAATACAGTACTACGGCAATAACACTGGGTCATAAAGATGTGGTTTCTTGCAGGTCCTCCAGATCACCAGAAACAGCAACTATAGCAGCTCTTATGGAGGGATACTGCAAACAGCATATAAAAAATGAAATAAAAACATTAAAATGTCAATCAAAAGTTATGCTAGCGTTCTTTTATGGGTGTAATTAACTAGCCTGGTCCCTGGATCGGCCATAACCAATCGCTAGTGTTCGCCTTAGCCAATGACGGTGTAGCTCAGTGTTTTGGAGAGCGTTTCATTGCTGAGCCGTTTACAACAGTACAGTAACCTTTCCTTTACCCCACCCAGCAGACAGGGTCCCTATAGGACCTGGAGGGAGGTTCTAGGTCTTTCCGAGACGCTGCGTGATGTCTGTGTCACGGTGTCTCTCAACATCATCTGTGCATAATCACCTGTGCGTCCCCTGATGGGACCAGCCTGGAGCATAAGCTCTACAGACCCTGCAGGTGTGTCTCCCCCCCCCTTCCCTCCCCGCTTCCCTCCTCACCTCCACCTGCAAACAGCCTTCAAACCAGCAGGACTGACAAAACATCAAGGCCTGTGGCACCTTCACAAGTCTGGGGGGGTGAAACGTCTGGTTCAGAAAGTCTACTGCCTCACATGAAAGAGGCAGGATCCTGGCATCAGTCAGCGTGGGCGAGACTGAGACAGGGTCGATTGGGGGTCACCACTGACTGAGATTATTTCTAATTGACGGTCAGCCTTCTCCGATCTCTTCTTATCAAAAAAGTGCACGTCTCAAAATCCATCTGCAGGCAGGTCCCTGTCATGGCAACTGTCATCTCACAGTTTAATTTTAATTATCCCCTCAGAGACCCGAGCGGTTTTTTAGAGCGCTCATTAGATACTGCAGCGAGGATTCACATGCCCCCCTCCCTCTTCACTGCCTTTTTCTCTGTCACTTATTTCTCTCTCTCTCCTCCTAAAATCAGTTATTTTCACGATTCCACAAACGTAGGAGTCAAACTCCGGTCACCAGTGCTGCTGCGCTTTGGTATCGTCAGGGGCTGAGAGCGCAGAGAGAGCGAATCAAATCCATGTATTTCATCTGTAGAAATTTGACATGAGGAGGGGAAAAAAGGAAAAAAACACCACATTTGGCAGAGAGTGAGTTCATCTGCAGGCCACCGATATAATGACGGCAATAGAGATAAACTTGTCGACAAGTAGTTCTCTGATCTTTTGTGCTCGAGTGGGAAGTATCTCGAGACAGGAAAACACTTGACGGATTACGTCCTGTTGTCTAACATGTTTCCAACCTGATATATGAAAAAAGGATTCACACAAAGGAAGAGGCTCTTCAATTGAATCCAATTAATCAATATTCCACACAGGACTCGCTCTCAGTTTTAATCTGGTGAGGGTCAATTTTAACAGAGTTTTCGTAAACCCGATCAATAAGGAATTGAGGTTACTGCCACATGAAATTGTCTCCAATGGTCACCTTTTAATTATTCTATTGTGCTCGCAAAATGCTGTTTTATCCCGTGCTATGGGGGGGGGGCACAGACATAAGGGGCCCACAGTCAGTCACTGACTGGTAGCTGAAAGTGCCTTGGTGACAACATCAACAACCACAATTCTTTCCTCATGTACTTAATGTTTTACAGTAAACTATGGGCCTCCATCTTCCTGCCCTCCAGCCCTCTCTCTGTCTATCTCCCACCCACCCAACCTCTCTCAGGTGAGGGTAATCTCCATTATTCATTTATACAAAAATTAAACAGGCGGGCGTCAGCTCTCATAGCAACTGTTGACTCAGAAGCTAGCGTAGCAGCTCAGGGACATGAACACCTACACACTCACTCACTCACACACACACACACACCTCTCTCGGGATCTCCTACATCTGGTGATATGCAATGTGAGAGCAGAACAGAAATGTAACTGCTCGATAACCTGTTCCAAGCATTCTTGGGGACCTGGGGTAATTGACCTTTGTGCTGTTCAATCAGTCATCCTGGGATCAATTCCTACTGCAATGCAAAAAGCCCTGACCTCTTAAAGAAATAGGATGGGTCTGTTAATGTAGAATAGGTTTCTCTCTATGACATTACTTGTGCACGCATACTGTACAACAAATATACACTACCGTTCAAAAGTTTGGGGTCACCCAAACAATTTTGTGTTTTCCATGAAAAGTCACACTTATTCACTACCATATGTTGTGAAATGAATAGAAAATAGAGTCAAGACATTGACAAGGTTAGAAATAATGATTTGTATTTGAAATAAGATTTTTTTTACATCAAACTTTGCTTTCGTCAAAGAATCCTCCGTTTGCAGCAATTACAGCATTGCAGACCTTTGGCATTCTAGCTGTTAATTTGTTGAGGTAATCTGGAGAAATTGCACCCCACGCTTCCAGAAGCAGCTCCCACAAGTTGGATTGGTTGGATGGGCACTTCTTGCGTACCATACGGTCAAGCTGCTCCCACAACAGCTCAATGGGGTTCAGATCTGGTGACTGCGCTGGCCACTCCATTACCGATAGAATACCAGCTGCCTGCTTCTGCTCTAAATAGTTCTTGTACAATTTGGAGGTGTGTTTAGGGTCATTGTCCTGTTGTAGGATGAAATTGGCTCCAATCATGCGCTGTCCACTGGGTATGGCATGGCGTTGCAAAATGGAGTGATAGCCTTCCTTATTCAGAATCCCTTTTACCCTGTACAAATCTCCCACCTTACCAGCACCAAAGCAACCCCAGACCATCACATTACCTCCGCCATGCTTAACAGATGGCGTCAGGCATTCTTCCAGCATCTTTTCATTTGTTCTGTGTCTCACAAACATTCTTCTTTGTGATCCAAACACCTTGAACTTGGATTCATCCGTCCACAACACTTTTTTCCAGTCTTCCTCTGTCCAATGTCTGTGTTCTTTTGCCCATCTTAATCTTTTTCTTTTATTGGCCAGTCTCAGATATGGCTTTCTCTTTGCCACTCTGCCCTGAAGCCCAGAATCCTGCAGCCGCCTCTTCACTGTAGATGTTGACACTGGTGTTTTGCGGGTACTATTTAATGAAGATGCCAGTTGGGGACCTGTGAGGCGTCTGTTTCTCAAACTAGAGACTCATGTACTTATCTTCTTGTTTAGTTGTGCAACGCGGCCTCCCACTTCTTTTTCTACTCTGGTTAGAGCCTGTTTGTGCTGTCCTCTGAAGGGAGTAGTACACACCGTTGTAGGAAATCTTCAATTTCTTAGCAATTTCTCACATGGAATAGCCTTCATTTCTAAGAACAAGAATAGACTGTGGAGTTTCAGATGAAAGTTCTCTTTTTCTGGCCATTTTGAGCGTTTAATTGACCCCACAAATGTGATGCTCCAGAAACTCAATCTGCTCAAAGGAAGGTCAGTTTTGTAGCTTCTGTAAGGAGCTAAACTGTTTTCAGATGTGTGAACATGATTGCACAAGGGTTTTCTAATCATCAATTAGCCTTCTGAGCCAATGAGCAAACACATTGTACCATTAGAACACTGGAGTGATAGTTGCAGGAAATGGGCCTCTATACACCTATGTAGATATTGCACCAAAAACCAGACATTTGCAGCTAGAATAGTAATTTACCACATTAGCAATGTATAGAGTGTATTTCTTTAAAGTTAAGACTAGTTTAAAGTTATCTTCATTGAAAAGTACAGTGCTTTTCCTTAAAAAATAAGGACATTTCAATGTGACCCTAAACTTTTGAACGGTAGTGTACATACATGTCCACACATATCTCTGAGTGCATGAGAGAGGGTGACATGCTACTGTTCTGCTGCTGTCCCTAACTCAGGGGGGGTGAGCAGCATCTGGCTTCCCTCATGCCATGTAAACATCCTCCCTGGTTCATTCACAATACACACACACCCTCACACTCTCTGTACACTCACTCACACCACTGCCAGGTAGCTATACGGCCATGTATAGAGATGTGAAGTGTTGTATTACATAGACAACTCCTGTGACACAGTCCAGTCTGACTGCAGTACCTCCCCAAGCTCACAGTGGGCGCTGCTCCTTTCAGAGTGCTCAGCAGCATCATAATCCCCCTAAAGTCAACTCATCCTCAGTGTTGATCCACTGTTCCTAATCTGCTGATTCACTGGGATACTACAGCCCAGACCAGAAGACCTCCGATAGGCTGTGAGTGAACCAGACCAGTCTGAGTTTGAGGTATTCTGAGGACAAGAGTGGATTACAGGGCTAGACGTCAGGGATCAGCACCCTGCAGGAGAGGATCTCATAGGTAACCTTCAGAGAATAAGAACCAAACCATGAGCTTAATTAAGACAATATACTGTACATCCGCTTTCAGCAGTTTAGAACATCTAAGGCCTTTGTGATCTAATAGATAAACAGTAAGAACACAGTGGGTGTGTGTTCTGTCAACAACAACGTCAACAAACTTTCAAATCTATACAACGTTCCTCAACAAACCAAATTCTCATCTTCCAGAGAACATTTCTCAGAGCCCTTTAGAGGAACATCAAGTCCCAGACAGTCAGACTTCAACACAGACACTCCCTCTAGGTTTGTCTACCCTCAGCTAAACTCTCCACTGCTGCTCTCTCCCCCATCGGCGAGAAAACAAACTCTCCTTCACTTGCCAAGACTCGCAAATCGTAACCCACAAAGAAACCGTTCTCATGGTGTTTAAATAGGGTAGGAGAAAATGGCTGGAAAGATGATTAGAGGGAACTATCTAACTGATCTCACAGAAGGGCGGGGGGGGGGGGGGGGGGGGGGGGGTTCCAAGTCATTCTTTATGGTACAGATTACTGTATAAAAGGTCAATGGTGCGCCCACGTGATTGATCGGTTGACCAATTGAGAAGCTGATCCATTGATCGAACGGACGGACGAATGAAGGGCTGACTGATTTGTAAACTGGAATACTCTGCGACAGAAGGTGGCCTGAGTTTGGTACCCTGGGACAAAAAAGGTTGAGCTCTGAGCAAGCACGAGACACGACAATCACAACCAACCATAGATAGGATTCCCATCCAACACCCCCCCCACCCCCCATTGGTTACCAGGGACAACGACAGAAAACTAGCAGCTTCTTATGCTTGTCCTATTGTTGGACTGATGGGAGTGACTAAGGGTGTTCGCAGGCATTAAGGTGCAGATGAGAGTGACTAGTAGAGAAGGTATTGATCTATGAGGAGGAAGGGGGGGGGGTTAATGCTAATGCTCCACTTTGATGGACGACAGGGAGTTTAATTGTCCATTCAGAACCGAGAGCACACATGCACTACAGTGATGACCATAGGGCCACCTGTGCGCTTAGCATTACTTCTTTACCAATTCCAACTTAAAGTGGGGCATTAATCACAACATAAGCCTTAAAGTAAAAATAAAAACTCTGCCTATCGAGCTGTTAATAGTACGCTTTGATATATGTAAGGCAACCTTTTGAACTCACACAGCATCATCGATAAGCTGACTTGTCCCTTTGCACAACTTAAACATGAACGGTGTCAGCGACACACAGATGACAGAATCATTAGATATATTAGTTACTCACCGGTTCGGGGCCCAAGTCTGGATCTAGGAGCAAAACGAGGTACATGCTGGCGGCTTGTCCAGGTGAAATAAACAGTCCATTATTCCTGTTAGCATGAGTGCTAATGCAGCCGTTAGCTAGCCAGTCCTCCATAGCACCGGATGTCCACGGTAATTGTTGCTAGCCAGTGTTTGAGATTCAATTAGCAGGGTGTGACTGATAATAATAAAACAATAAACCAAGCGAGGAGCGTCATTATATGATTATTATTTAATCTAATATCCGAACATTGGAGAGGATAGACGGCCTTATAGTCCATATATTCGAGGTTATTGAGCATAACAACAAGCGAACTTTCCGTAACTTCCGTCTCGTGAGCAAACACCTGATTGAACACCTGTCTCGCTACAGTGAAACCGGATGTGCGTCAAACGGTATTTCCGGGAAACTTTTTCATCTAAATTTAAAAAAATAAATTGGGGGGGTGGTTGGGGGTGGGGGGGGGCACACTTTCACTTTGCAGATGCTGAATGAGAATGTAATTAAGCCTACATGAAACAGTCTTTAAGAAAAGGTATTTATTAAACGTTGACATTTTATATGAATTCAAACAATTTTGGAGTTTTGGAGCTACAAACGGCTAGTCTGCAAGCACACTTTACAACAGTTTTGAATTGATTCCTCTAAATTGGGTAAGAGCCGTATGCTTGGCATTGATGTGTTGAAGCCAGATGCTCAACAGAACTCATCTGTGCGCGTGTTACAGGCCGGCGGGCGCGTGAGTGACTGATGTTGTATCAAAGATCCCTCCGCACCAAGTCTGCTCACAGCTGCAGTACTCCTGCGGGTGATATCCACCCGCCAACACATGCATGACGAAGATTTGCCTCGATAAGTTTATGTGTCTAAGTTTCGAGTATAATAATATATAAGGCATGCTGGAAGACTGGTGGAGGGGGAGACGGGTGCTGACAGGAAAATAGATTTTCTTGTTATTTAGATTGACGATCTTTCTACTTTCTATGCAACAGACCGTAGGCCTCTCCTTGCTTTGTCGATCAGAGCTCCGGTCTGTGTTGACTATCAATACGTGTTCAGACACTTTTTAAAACTCATTCTTGTGCTGCACAGGATTGAATTCCCTAAACACAACATGAACGAACGGCAACAGAACCACGCAAGCAAAAAACCAATATGATTTTAGGCATACAGGCGCAAAAGAAAAAGACACACTCACTCACAATCACACAATTACAGAAAGACCTGTGTCCAATGCTACCACCCACACTGACTCACTTAATAATGATACATTTCATAAATCCAAGGCCTGTTAAATAATAGATACATCTCTCATGCTCAGAGTATAAATATATACATATTACTAAATTAATTATTAATGGTTCATTTCACACACTTGCTACTGCCCACCTATCCCTCTAGTGAACCCTATTCAAATGAAAATGGCCTTGGAGAGAATGAAAACATACCCCAGCACTGTTCAAATATATATTATTAAAAAAATCATACCTTTGGTTTTTATTAATGAGACAAAGGCTTAATGCTGTATGATTCCTCACCTTTTCCCCAGATTGACTCATTTTTGGCTAACCTGGGATGAAGATGGTGGATTACTGGGAGCTGAAGTGGATGATATCTTTTATTAGATGATTTGTGGCGTGTTCGTTAGCAGCGGTTATAGAAAGTGGTTTATTATTATTAGACGAAGGACGACATTATCAGTTTTGCAGCCATGTAGACGTACCATGTACACATACTATATACACCATGGGTGTCCAGTCCTGGTCCTCGAGGGCCGCTGTCCTGAAGGTTTTAGATGTTTCCCTGCTCCAGCCTACCTGATTCTAATGAATGGGTAGTTATCAAGCTCTGTGGAAGCCTCATAATGACCATTCATCAGAATCAGGGAAACATTTAAAACTGTCAGGACAGCGGCCCTCGAGGACCAGGATAGGACACCCATGATGTACACATACTATGTACGCAGCCACAGTATCGGGGAACCTTGGCTGGCGGTTAGCCAGGACCGCCGCGTATAGCGGGAATCGGTGACCCTGTCCACTTCCTGGGTGTTCGACCTACGAACACTGGGTTCCCAGACGTTTTCGTTGGAGGTAAATATTCAGTAAATCGGTCCTGTCAGCGAGCCACTGTAAGTGGAATGCTTAAGACAAGCCAAGCATGACGGTAACCCATTAACAAAGAATTCTCTTCTGGGTTCTGCGATACGAGGGCCGTTCACATGAAGCAACGGAACCAGAGAGCCGCAGGCTCAGGTCCGGGCCAGTATACTCTTGGACGGAACTTCGTGTTTCTATCCGGTTCGTATTTATATTACGCTGCTGTGACTACATATTTCACATGAACTCCCGCTGGCCTCCAAACTTTAACAACATTCCTGAGCCATGCAAATCCGGGGCTGTCAGCTGCCGCGTTGCCATGGCGAAGTTTCAGAAAATGACACACACACAGTCACAGCCAGGGCAGAACAACACTTGCCTCACTGCCTTCACACTGATATTACTGAGAGAGTGTGTGTGTGGAGGGAGGGAGGGGGGAGGGATATGGCACACACTCATCCAGAGAGAAGCTAAGATTGCATCTGGAAGGTTTCACCTTCAGCTGGGCATCTGGATCCTGAAGTGACCCTGTCTTTCAACTGAGCAGATTCCCTGAGAGAATCTATTGACATTCTGACTATACTGCCCTGGGCGATACTAGAGTAGATACACTATACTCTGCTGGTGTCCTATATACTGCCCTGGGCGATACTAGTGTAGATACACTATACTCTGCTGGTGTTCTATATACTGCAGTGGTCTATACTAGTGTAGATACACTATACTCTGCTGGTGTTCTATATACTGCGGTGGTCTATACTAGTGTAGATACACTATACTCTGCTGGTGTCCAATATACTGCCCTGGACTATACAAGTGCAGATACACTACTCTGCTGGTGTTCTATATACTGTCCTGGGCGATACTATTCTAGATACACTGTACTCTGCTGGGGAATATAACTTTCTGCTAGTTTACTTGCTGCACTGAGATGAATGCATCTTCAGGCGTGGTCTGGGAATGGCTCATTGTTGAGAGGAAGGAGATATATGATAACGATGCTGTGAATCGTCTGGATGTTGTTTGTTATTACTACAGGTTGTGTTATTGTTCTCAAGGCAGCGTTAGATCTGCCTGTCAGAAGAGTTAGTGTGATGAAAAAGACTGGCAGGCTGGGGGAAAGGGAGTGATGGAGAGGGTGTATGTCTGAGATACTAAGAAAACAGGAGTGGCTTGGAGACAAACACAGCGATATAGATTTACAAATAGAAAGACAGAAACACAATTAAATAGATTCGGAGACACTCTAGAAAGACCGACCAAGAGGGAGACAGGTGCCTTAGGTAGGAAAACAGAGAACAAAGTGAAGTGGGACAAAGAATAAGGAGAGGAGGAGGGGAGAGAAGAGGACAGGACAGGAGGAGGGGAGAGAGGAAGAGGAGAGAGCAGAGGAGACGAGGAAAAAAGGGACAGTGAACCAACAGCAGAGAGAACCACTAAAAACTCCTGTTGATCAAAGTCCGTCTCTATTCCCTCTCAAAGCCATCTTCATATCTTCTTTTTGACAGTATTACCGAATTCCCACTAGCACGAGTGGAGACGTGCATCAAATATTCTGTATAATCTGCCAGCAAAGAGAGAAACTTTTCATAAACTGACATCTAACCACACATTTCTGACAGGCTAAAAAGTAAGCCGCCCTCCGTGGTCATTAAATACCCAGAGCCAATACATGAAGCTCTCTCTCTCCCTCTCTCTCCCCCCCTCCCCCCTCTCTCCCCCCCCCCCCCCCCCTCCTCTCTACCAGCTCAGGGAAGATCTCAGAGTGATGTAACACCAGAGATTGAATCTAGGACAGCCACTCTCAACACTCAATATCTGAGTGGAGTTCAAAGGTAGGATCGCCTGGCTCTTCAAAACACTGGAATCACTGATTAATCGGTCACAATGTTCAGAGACACGAAGCTTAGTGTATTTAAAATATAAATCAATTCATTAAAGCAATCAGCTAGTGTGTGGGTTCATATTAATCTTATTCCGTATTTACGGTCACACCATGGAGTCTTGCGCAATATTCACACATGATCACTTCATTTTCCATGAAATGAGGGCATCCTGTGAATTCAATATGCATCAAGTACAGTGAAGGACTTAACCCAGCATATTAACGAGGATAAACTTGAGCATGTCGTTTCTTGCATCAGGGGAACCGTCCTTTTAATCTTTATCCAATGACAGAAAAACATCACCATGAATCTACAGGCTTTTTACTGGCTACTGGTGTTGTAGGACTAAAATGTCATATTTTTCTACTGTGGAGTTGTGGAAGGAATAACATATATGACAAAGGACAAGTATGACAAGATGCAAGTCTTAAATGTCCACTAGGGGAGAAACACAGAAATGAAGGCCCTTTTTTATAGTTCAGAAACACCTCAGAGTCACATTAGAGTTTCTTTCAACATTATTTAAAATCGATTTTGACCCACTTCGAAAGGGATTTAAATTGTATCAAATAGATCATTATTTTTCTAAAATAAACTTTAACGTCTGTACAGAGTATAACTTCTCTGGGGATAGATTTGAGTTGTATTCATATTTTCCTTTTCTAAAATTACCCAATTCTACCATATTGTTAGAGTCAATTAATTAACAACATGTAAATTGGAATACAGAAATAGCGCAAATCAGATTATTGGCAATAAATTCAACATTCATCATTTTGTAGATTTTATGATAAATCTATCTTCTTTCATCAAAATGTCCACAATTTATTTATCAATGTAACAGTGCCCCCATATGGCCTAATTGAGTAGTTAAATAAATACATATTTATAAAGTTAAATAAATCCACCATTTATAACGCTTATTAATCAATGAACTCACCACTTTGTAGAATCAACGTCACGTGGATAAGATGATGCCTGTAAAAAACGAAATGAAATGACAACAAGCTTTCGACAAACATTCATTCTAAATAATGTAATCAAAACTAAGTCAAAAGTACTTATATTAATATAAAGCTTAGATATACAAAGTCAAGGGCAGGTGATGAAATCAGAGCATCATTTCTGAGCATTCAGATATCCAGAAAAGTGACTTTATAGTCACTATAGTGCTTCTACTAATGCCCTTCTGTTTATTTCCATAATTATCTTACTTTCTCTATACATATTTGTATAAAAATCGTTTTTGTTGACTAACCTTTCATCCCTTTCCCGCTCATAGCGCGTGAATGTTATTAACTCTCTTAAATATTAGCTTATATTTAACACCAAAAAAAGTTTATGAAATGTGCGCTGATAATGTCTGTGTTGTCTTACTGCTGCAAGTCTAGGGTATTGCGCAATGGACAAGAAACCACACATATCAATTCTTTCTCCTTCCTTGTAGACTTGTAAGTTAGTTCTCAAACTGCTAATCAGTTGATTTGAATCCGTCTGTTCTGACTTTCTGTTGGAGGGAACAACGTTGAGCACAGAGCTGTGGAAAAGCAGGCAGTAAATTAAAAAAAAAAAAAACTCTGATCAAAAGACAGCTGTTCTGGAGAGGATGATGAAAGACAGGAGAGGTGAAATAAGGACAGGTAGGAGGGTAACAGGAAACAAGTGTTTAAGGAAGGGAGCAAAGAGTTTGAGGAGGGAGAGAGCAGGAGAGAGAGAGAGAGAGAGAGAGAGAGAGAGAGAGAGAGAGAGAAAAAGAGACTGAGAACTTTTCCCTCCCTGTGGAGTTCTGAACTTATGCCTTCATTACTGTACAAGGAGCCAGAGGCGATTTGGAGTTCCACATAGCTCTCGCTGAATTATTGATCAGTTCAGCTCAGCTCAGGACAAAAACACCCACATACATACACACACACACACACACACACACAGCAGTCTCAAGGATTTTTCTCTCAGCCAGAGTAAAAGCAAACACAACTCTTGCTTTTGAATTGTGTGTCTGGGTGTGTGACAGGGTGTATGTCTGTGTGTGTGTGTGTGTGTGAGTGCACTCGGTAAACAGAGTAGCCTTACCCATCTGTACATGTTGAGGTCTGCCGGCCTGCCCCTGGTGTCTCCTGGTGCCCCTGGTGTCTCCTGGGCAGTTATCTGTGATGATAGAGCTGTCAGAAGCATCACAACACTAGCAAGAGAGAGAGCGAGAGGGAGAGACACTCCACAAGGAGAGAGTCAGCGAGGGAGAGACACTCCACAAGGAGAGAGTCAGCGAGGGAAAGGAATAAAAGCGATAAAAGAGAGAGACAGAGATTCAGAGACAGAGATAAAACAATAACTTTGAAAGGAGAGGCTATTAAGGGAAGGAATAAAAGCGTAAAGACAAAGAGCGAAAACAAAAAGTGGTGAAAGCATTCAGGGAGATCTGTGTGTGTGGGGAAGTTTGTATGTGTGGGCTTGGGGGGAGGGGATCTGTGTGTTGGGGGGGAGCTGTGTTTGAAGGGAGGGTGTGTGTGTGTGGGGTAGGTCTGTGTGTGTGTGACTTTCTATGTCTATGGTGTGTGAGACAGAATTTGCTGAACAGAGGCAGGAAAACAGGAGTTAGTGTTGCTGGAGTCAGACAAAGAGAACAAGGCGGAGCTCCCTCTGCAGGTTTAATGAAGCACAGCAGCCAGGTGGACAATCAGTAGTCAGCATAGCGTTCCCTCTGCCTGTGTGTGTGTGTGTGTGTGTGAGTGTGTGTGTGTTCTCCCCCAGGGCAGTGTACTACTGAGTACACAGTGAAGACAGGATCCTTTATCTTGGATGACGTACTAATCAATCACCCAGACACTGATGGAGGCACAAGACACCCTAGACCCTTCGCCTGCTACACACACACACACACGCACGCACACAGTCAGTAAACATACACTCACATCTGTGGTACTTAACCCCTTACTTTCTCTACTCACAAGCCCCCACCCCTCTCTGCTGCCCCCCCCCCTCCCCCCCCCCCCCCCACACACACACACACACACTCATGGACATATGGAAACAGGCAGTGAGAACCCTAACATCCCCAGTCCTCTCCAAACACTATCCTTTGTCTAACCACCACCTGTAGGGAGATCGCCTCACGTACCAAAACATCCCAACTATCCATCTCTATAACTCACCACCAAAAGCTGCCATTTCACGCACTATTAGTCTCCTAGGGGCCGTAGATTGCAGTCTGCAGTGCGTGTTAGAGGCTTGGTCGTACAGCGGCCGTACATACATCAGACTGAGGAGGCCTCATTAAGTACCTGGCACCTGCTACCTACAGAGAGCAATTAGGAGGCATGAGAAGAATGAGGTGTCATCGTTCTCTGCCACGCTTCAGCCAATCACACGGCCGCTTACCACGCTTCAGCCAATCAGCCAGCCGCTTTAATTACTACTTTTACTCATTAGGGAGGACAAGAAGCACGGGAGGACTCCTAAGTTTCCTCAGGGCCTCGTGGACGCTAATGGATGGACCAGGAATGAGAAGTACAGGGAAGAGGATTTGAATGTGTACGCTGGGAATCGAGTCCCGTCTAGTCGACATGAACACGCATGGCAGGCAGAGACGCCACAACAGAACTTCCACAACAAAGAACAGTTTATATCAACCTGGTAGTGTCTCCCTCCTTCTCCCCCCCTCCCCAGCCCTTGCCCCCCGCCCCCCTCTCCCCCCCCCCTCCCCAGCCCTTGCCCCCCCCCCCCCCCCTCCCCAGCCCTTGCCCCCTGCCCCCCCCCCCCCCCGGCTTGTCAGTTGTCAGGCAGCAGTGTGTTTTTTCTGGGAGCAGCTCTAATGCAAGCGTGGAGGCCCTGACTGGAATGAATTTGCCCGGTCATGTAGAGCCGTATCACAGCGAGGCGAAGCAATTCATCACTCGCACCGCCTGCCTGTCAACTCTCCCTACTCTAGTGTGTGTGTGTGTACGTGTGTGTGTGAGAGGCAGGGGGCTGCTGTCACTGTGTACCTCACCACAATCCCAGGGGGTTCCTCCTGAAGAACAAGGAAGGGGGGGAGGTTCTCCACACACCTCCACTCTGACAGGTCCCTGTGGGTGGATGAAGGGGAGGTGGGGGGGGGGGGGGGGGGGGGCAGAGAGGGGACACAATTATCACCAGCCGAGGATACGCTCCAATCAGGTAGCGTGACCTCTGACCTTGACGCCTGTCTCCCGGAGCCGATGGCGCCGCACGCTGCGAATGTTCCAGTCCGTTTGCAAGGAGGGGAGGGGACAGAGGGGCAGTGGGGCTAAGGAACGTGGCTAATGAGGCGCACTTTCACCGGAGAACGTGTCGTTTGGACCCATCAGCTCCTGTAAATGCACCACAGAAGTGTTCCCTTCAGACCAGGCAGGTCGTCTCCACAGAGGGGAACCTCTGACAGACACAGAACGCAGGCCGAAGTTCACAGAGCATTTCCTGCCACTTTTCGAAGGATAAAGGGAGGCTTGGCAGATTGTTGTTTAATTCTGCAACGAGGGGGTCGGTTTGAGCGCATTTTACGAGGTCGGGCGAAGGATTTTAAGTGGAGAATAGAGTGTTAGAGTGCTGGAGAAGAGGTTTTAAACGTGTTCTCAGTCAGAGAACTAGATTTAACTGTCATCATGAATCATTTTTTATCTTTTTTTTGTGAAGGGAGTTAAAGTCTATTTATGGCTGCTGTGTTAGGGTACTTCTGTTAAGTAGTGTAGACAGACATTGTTTAATGGACGGGCGTGGAAGAAAAAGGAGGTGGGCCCATTCATTTAATGAGATTAGTCCAAACCAGACTTTGGTCGGCCATGTTGGAGGCTGCAGGCATATCAGATGACATGGACAACGTTTTTAAAAAAATACTTTAAAAATACACATTGTCATCTTTAGAATCTATATATTTTTTAATAATACCATTATTAATAAAATATCTCTCATGGAAATGTTGCCTACTTGCATTTTCGTACGGTAAGACATTATAAAACATGTAATAAAGAGCAATTACAGTATGTAAAAAAAACCTTTATTATCGTTATAAGGTAGGATTAACAACAACATGCTTAAACCACAATACAAATTAAAAAGATATTGCACAGGTTTTTACTGGAGCTGTGTTACTGGAGATTCAGGCCATCTGATCCTCACTCCCCCCTCTCTCCTTCACACACCCTCTAGAGACAAACACACACAGTAAACACACACACAATCCAAGAAAACACAACCCTTTTTTGTTTCGATAAAACACTGCCATACACCAGCCCTGACCTATCTGTCTACACACAGGAACTGTGGTGAGTTTCACTCACTTGGCACACACTGGGGCCATACTGGGGCCATACTGGGGACACACTGAGGCCATACTGGGGCCATACTGGGGCCATACTGGAGCCATACTGGGGCCATACTGGGGCCATACTGGGGCCCTACTGGGGACACACTGAGGCCATACTGGCGCCATACTGGGGCCATACTGGAGCCATACTGGGGCCATACTGGGGACACACTGAGGCCATACTGGGGCCATACTGGGGCCCTACTGGGGACACACTGAGGCCATACTGGGGCCATACTGGGGCCATACTGGCGCCATACTGGGGACACACTGAGGCCATACTGGCGCCATACTGGGGACACACTGGAGCCATACTGGGGCCATACTGGGGACACACTGAGGCCATACTGGGGCCATACTGGGGACACACTGAGGCCATACTGGGGCCATACTGGGGCCATACTGAGGACACACTGAGGCCATACTGGGGCCATACTGGGGACACACTGAGGCCATACTGGGGACACACTGAGGCCATACTGGGGCCATACTGGGGACACACTGAGGCCATACTGGGGCCATACTGGGGCCATACTGGGGCCATACTGGGGCCATACTGGGGACACACTGAGGCCATACTGGGGCCATACTGAGGACACACTGAGGCCATACTGGAGCCATACTGGGGACACACTAAGGCCATAGTGGGGCCATACTGGAGCCCTACTAGAGACACAGTAAGACATCAGACAGGGACCTCCATCATTGGAGACGAAATGAGAGAGAGAGAGGGACACAGAGATGAGGAGGTGAGGAGATAACTGACTGGAGAAAGTGACTGACCTGAGGAGCTGACTGACTGGAGGAGGTAATGGACCGGAGCAGGTGAGGAGGTGACTGGCTGGAGGAGGTGATGAGGTGACTGACTGGAGGTGGTAAGGAGATGACTGACCCGAGGAGGTGACTGACCGGAGGTGAGGAGATGACTGACAGGAGGAGGTGACTGACTGGAGGTAGTGAGGAGGTGACTGACTGGAGGAGGTGAAGAGGTGACTGACTGGAGGAGGTGAGGAAGTGACTGACTGGAGGAGGTGAGGAGGTGAAGAGGTGACTGACTGGAGGAGGTGAGGAAGTGACTGACTGGAGGAGGTGAGGAGGTGACTGCCTGGAGGAGGTGAAGAGGTGACTGCCTGGAGGAGGTGAGGAGGTGACTGCCTGGAGGAGGTGAAGAGGTGACTGCCTGGAGGAGGTGAGGAGGTGACTGCCTGGAGGAGGTGAGGAGGTGACTGACTGGAGGAGGTGAAGAGGTGACTGCCTGGAGGAGGTGAAGAGGTGACTGCCTGGAGGAGGTGAAGAGGTGACTGCCTGGAGGAGGTGAAGAGGTGACTGCCTGGAGGAGGTGAGGAGGTGACTGCCTGGAGGAGGTGAGGAGGTGACTGCCTGGAGGAGGTGCGGGGTTCCACAGGGTGCAGCTCTGCTGTGAGGTCACACAGGGACAGCCTCAAAAGCAGACATGAGTTTACTTGGCTGCTGCTTGTTGTGGTGGTGTGTGTGTGTGTGTGTGTGTATAACGACCGGTATCAGGGGAGGACAACACACAACCCCAAACAAAAGATTGACGACCTCACCAGGGAAAGCGACACTTAACTTCACCCTCCAGCAGATGGTCAGTACCATCATCACCACACAAGGGAGTGTGTGTGTGTGTGTGATGACTGCTGTGTGCGAGTGTTTTCAGTCAGTGCTGATGACTAGGCTGGTGGTGGTTGATGGCACTCATATTGATTAGGTGACGCCAGCAGATGCTGCTGTGGAACGACTCCCGAAAGAGTTTGGTGATGATTTGAAGGCAGTGATTCACCTCACATAAAGCTCCATAATGACTCGTGAGGATCGTGTCATCCCTGGGAACTGGAACTGGGGACAAGTTTGGAGACGTTTCACCCTGGGGGTTTGGTGAGGACAAAGTCAGTCTGAATTACTATTAAAACATGGAATGTGTACAATAGCCTCAACGTCTCACCAACACCAAGACAAGTCAAAGAGGAGGGCGTTTCTGCTGTCACATGACATCCCCTGGCCAACGAGGAGGCACGCTCCGGATTTGGGGCTCTAGCGATTGGCTGTAGAGAAGAGATTGATCAAAGCGATTGGCCAGGCTGTCCCTGTAGCAGACAGATGATTGTAGCAGCTTCTCTCCTCAGTAGACTAGAGCTTGTGTACCAATCTCTGAATCACAAACACAACACTTCTATAGTAGGAAGGTCGATGGCTATAGGCTGAGAGGATGACATACTGTACCTACATGCCCTCTCTCTCTCCTGAAACACACAATGCCCAGTAACATCCGTAGTCAATGGTTAGAGCAGAGAAACACCTATGACGAGACCACCAGGTACAACCGACACCAGCGGGAAGCCGTTAGTTAATCACCCATCGCCTATAAGCTCTGATTGATACGAGCATCGAGTCCAGTTGAGAAAAGAAAAGTAATCGGTGTATATATATATACCAGCAACAAAACAAGATGTAAACATGGTACAGGTAGAGCCACAGTCAGGATGGCTGTCAGGAGGTGAGAGGGGGTTGGCAACAGACAGGATCAAAAGCTGGCTTCACAGACTTAAGATAGGGCTACATGCCCCTGCCCCACACCTGGTACACCCCCACCCTCCCTCCTGCCCCACCCCTGGTCGCCCCCCACCCCCCCTGCCCCAACCTTGATCACCCCCAACAAACGTGGACTGACTGTGTTGTCTGTTTGACCTAGACTGGTGTAAACATAGCAAGGCTATGGACACATACACACTGGCAGAAGGCACCCCAAACTCATAAAGGAGAACCCTGGAGAGCTTGCAGCCACGCACGGTTCTCCCTCAGCGGAACAAGAACGCTGGAGAAACAGAACAATAGGATCATAGTGGTCAGATCAGTCATTGGTCCGTGGCACCAAGACTGACTTAAAAGCCAGGGATATCGTTGGCTAATCATTCGACAACAGAGATAAAAGGTTTGTGCAAAACCCGCCCCCTTTGCACATCAGCCCAGAAGCCCGACCAATAGGGCTCTGGGACACACAGACAGGCTCCCTAATAGACAGACCCACCACTGCAGGGTAGAACACAGACACAGATCAGAGCTTTTAAATATTCATATATACACAATGACGACTACACACGACACACACACACCCAAACACTCTCCCACGCATTTACAGAAAGGAAAGAAAAGTCTGCTAACTTTACAGTATAAGAGGCGATCACAGAACACAGCGAGTTGGTCCAGATAGAACAAAAAAAAGAAGAAGAATGAAATAAAACTATTCAAAGAAAATAACAGCAAACCTTCGGTGTCTGTTAAAAAAGGGCGAGGGGCTAGAAATAAAAGACAGTGATCCGTAGGATCAGGAGCTGTGAGCATGTCAGAGTGTGCTCTCTCTCTCTCTCTCTCTCTCTCTCTCTCTCTCTCTCTCCCATCACTATTCTGGTAGGAGAGGATTCTGGGTCATTTAGTTTTAAAGGGGAGGGGGAGGGGGGGGGGGGAGGGGGAGGACCAGCCCTTGGGGTGTAAATAAACCACATAAAATCTCATCAGAAAGACACAGAATCTAAATATTTCCCCCCCAACTATCTCTCGCTGTCTGTGTTAACCCATCAAAAACACTTCCTATATGTTCTATAAACAGAGCCCACAATGAGGGGGTTCAAGATCTGGTGACGACAGCATGTTGTGAAGGAGCAGTCCCGCTAGGCTAGGCTAGGCTATCGTCTAATCATCACAACACATGCTGAGACGTACATTTAGCTTTGACTAGCACACAACCACAGATAGCAGATGGGAAATGGGGGGGAATGGAGGACCGTGAAGCTAACGATAATGCTAACACGCTAACGGACCAGCATGCAAATCCTCACAAGCACAGTAACACAGAGACCCAGAGGAGACACTCCTGCCTCAAGGTAATCTGGCTCCATAGGTGCTGAATGAGCGAACAACAACGATCGTTGATAGTGACGTTAAGAGCATATTATGTATTCATACTGATTGCTAAGCATACGCGGACTCTTTATTGCTGAGATACATCCTTGTTCTAGTCCCGGCTGGGTAGACATGCAGGGAGGGGCTGGGTAGAGGAGCTGGGTAGAGGGGCTGGGTAGAGGGGCTGGGTAGAGGGGCTGGGTAGAGGGGCTGGGTAGAGGGGCTGGGTAGAGGGGCTGGGTAGAGGGGCTGGGTAGAGGGGCTGGGTAGAGGGGCTGGGTAGAGGGGCTGGGCAGAGGGGCTGGGCAGAGGGGCTGGAGGAGAGGGCTGGGTAGGGGTAGGAGGGTGGCTTTGGGCATGAGAGTCCATGCTGACTGCAAGCTGTATCTGAATTAGGTAGTATTGTGTGAGTGTGTGTGTGAGAGAGTGTGTGTGAGTACGTGAGAGAAAGCGTGTGAGCGAGTGTCTGTGAGAGTGTGTGTACCGGGATCAGCGTGCTGAGCTGTAGACCAGCGGTCTCAAGCAGTTTATTTCTAGCCCCGTATTTCTTTAAAGAGAGCGAAGCCAACCTCTTAGAAACAACTAGTCTGAACAGGAAACCAAAACAGTAAAAACAGGATATGACACAATCTGGGCCCCTGGGCGCCCCAACACATGGTGCAGAACACCCAACATCAGACAACATCCCTCTTCCTCTCCCCTCCTTTGAGGTTCTCTTCATCCTTCCTCTACAGGAGTTGCGTTGCAAAGTCTTTAGTATGCCGTTTCTTTCAAAACATGCGTGATTTGTGAACAGAAATCTCAAGCTAGTGGTCAGTTCTGCAGATTCCAGAGTTTTTTCTTTTTTCTTTCCTTTTCTGCTGCTACGTTTTCTTGCTGGTTTTGTCCAGAGGAGAGGCGATGGGGGCAGATGAGGCCTTCTGGGCCTCCGGCCTCTTGTTGGAGGCTGGGGTGGTGCTTGAAGGCTGCGTGGCCGTCCCCGCCCTCACTGGGGCAGGGGAGGAGGCGGTGGCAGATTCCCGGCCCCCGCCAGGGGAGCCCTGCCTCCCCCCGGAACCGTCTCTGGGCTCCGGGGGGGCGGCACTTTTTGGGATGGAGGATCTCCTGGGAGGGGGGGAGGGGGCAGACTCAGCCTTCAGCCTGGTGGGAGAGTCTGTTGGGCGGGGGGAAAGGGGGACTTTAAAGGGGGAGGAGGCGGGAGCGGCAAGGGGGGAGGCGGGTGTGACCTGGGAGCTGGGGAGGATGAGCTTAACGGGGCCCAGGATGCTCTTGGGGAGGGAGGAAAGCTGGGAGTCCGCCTGGCCTGCTCTTCCCTCGAGAGCAGGGCTGGGGGCGGGGCCAGTTGATGCGGTGGCGGCGGCAGTGGCGGCTGCTTGTCTCCGGTTGTCGGCCTCCTTCTTCTCCTTGGTGATGCTGCCTCCGGAGGAGGGGGTGTGGGCCTCGCTGCTGACGGAGGGCCCTGCCGTGGAGCTGGCGCTGGGGGTCTCTTCTGCCTGCAGCCCCCGGGGGCTCCGCCTGTCCTGGGGAGAGGCCAGCCTCAGGGGCTCCTTGGCCACAGAGATGAAGGCGCTGCCAGGTGTGGCGAAGGTGCTGGTCTGGGGGGTCTGGGAGGGTTTAGGCTTGGGGAGCAGGGCAGCAGTCTTCCCCTCAGGTCTTCCAGGGTCGTCTGAGCTTCCATCCCTCCCTCCCAGGGCAGGGGCACTCTGAGCGGGCTTGGCTTCGGGGAGTTTCCCCCCTGTGGAGGCCAGGATGGGAGCGGGTCGGCCGGACTGGGGGCAGGAGGGGTGTGTGAGTGCAGGGGACGGGGAGAGGCAGAGGGAGGGCAGGGTGCCTCCGGGGCCCATGCGAGGGGCCGTCGCCATGACACTGGTGGGGCGGAGCAGCGGGGGGACGAAAGCTGACCCCCGGCGGCCGTCCTGGCTGTCCTCCGAGCCCTCGTCCGTCTCGTCCTCGGATGAGTCCACCTCGTGGATGGCGTCCTGCTTCTGCAGAGACTCTCTGCGATCGGCGCGGTCCTGCCTGATGGCCGACAGCTTGTCCTTCAGTTTGCTTTTCCCAGGGGCCAAACCCAGGGACCCGGCCACCGGGCCCCCCTCGCCCTCTTGACGGCCCAGCTTCCGTGAGGAGGAGGAGGGGTGTTTGTGGAGGCTGGCTCCCAGAGCCAGGCCCTCGCTCACACACTCCTGCAGGCTCTGCAGGCTGGGGTCTCTCTGTAGCATCTCCTTCTTGAACTCAGCGTGAGACACGTCCAGGCTGTGCTTGCGTCCCGACGACGCCACGGGCAGCTTCTTGTCTCCAGCCGAGCTCGACGGCGAAGGTGAGGAGGAGGAGGAGGAGAGCGAAGAGGCCAGCTTCTCCGCTGACTGCACCCGCTTGAGGAGGGGCGAGCGAGGGGGCTCCACGCTCTTGGGCCGGGAGATCTGTCTCACCAACGGGGGAGAGGAGTGCAGCTTGACGGGGAAGGTTTGGGTGTGGCCGGGGAGGGGAGAGGGGGAGCGCTGGGGGGAGGTGGACTGGGGGGTGGGGGAGGGCGTGCGGGCCAGGGGGGAGAGGGGGATGTTCCCGGCAGACTTGCGGCGTGGGGAGCGGTACTGGCGCTGCAGTTTAGGAGCCAGGCCGTGAAGAGAGCTGGGCCGGATGTGACCAGAACTGGCAGGAGAGTTAGGAACACTGGAACTGGGAGAACTGCTCTGAGATGAGGTCCCTCCCACTGAGAACACACACACAGTCACACACACATACACGCACACACAGAGTCACACACACATACACTTAGTTAAATTTCTACTAATCTGACTCATTATCTATATATCCATTGTTCAAACGTATGCACTAATGGAAAAAACATAAACGGTAAACAATGTGGTGTGTGTGTAGAGAGAGTGTGAGAGTGTGTGTGTGAGTGTGTAAGAATGTGTGTGTGTGTGTACCTGAGTGTGCTGACTCGGGGGTGCAGCGGTAGCCCTGTGTGGGCGAGCGAGGGGACATGTTGTGAGTGGGCGAGCCAGGCCCGCTCTCCCCAGAGGAGAGAGAGCGGTTGAGGGAGGAGAGAGAGCGACTGGTGTGCAGCAGAGATGCCTGCTTGGTGATCTTCCTGAACAAGGAGTTCCTCTTCTTACTGCTGCAACACACAAACACACACACAAACACACACACACAAACACAAACACACATACACACAAACACACACACACAAACACACAAACACACACACACAAACACACATCCACACACAAACACACGCACACAAACACACAAACACACACACAGTTTGTGAACTTCAATACCACATAAGGAAGACATGAAGCCTTGTGTGTTAAGTCATGAAGTCTTGATGAGCTAGGCTGTTTGCCCTGTGTGTGTGTGTGTGTGTGGTTCCTGATCCCACCTGTCCTGCCCCTCTTTAGTCCTCGTCTTCTTGTTGCGGCGCGCCATCTTGGATTTGTAGCTGGTCTTGCGTGCTGGCCCCACCTTGATGGACGTGTTCTCGAAAGGGGTGGCAGAGATGGACACCTTGCCTCCACTCTGAGGGGAGACAGGAAGAACAAATAAGTGTGTGTGTGTGTGTGTGTGAGTGAGTGAGTGTGTGTGTGTGTGAGAGTGTGTATGCTTGTGATTAGATGTATAAGTAAGTGAGTGAATGTGTGTGAGTGTGTATATGTGCGAGTGTTTGTACATACCGTATTTTTTGGACTATAGGGCGCACTTAAAAGCCTTAATTTTTCCTCCAAAAACGACACTGCGCCTTATAATCCGAAGCGCCTTATATTTGGATTCAATCTTTTATTTACTGACCTCTAAGCGATTTTTGTGTGGTACAAGGCGCTCACGGTGCTAAATCAAAATGTTTTTGTACGACTTTGGTAAACTACAAAGCCGCACCGCTTGCAGCATTACGGCTACCGTAGCCAGGAGCGTCGCAGAGTAATACAGACTGTGCTTCACCATAATATTATTCGACTGATTTATCTGACTTAATGCGCCTTATAGTCCGGTGCGCTTTATATATGAAAAAAGATCGAAAATAGACCATTCATTGACACTGCGCCTTATAATCCAGTGCGCCCTATAGTGCAGAAAATACGGTGCATAAGTGCGTGTATAGGTGTGAGTGTGTATAGGTGTGTGTGAGTGTGTGTGTGTGTGTACCTTGAGGATGAGCTCCACCACCTCAGTATGCACCAGACCATGGACAGGTTCTCCGTTCACATGGGTGATGAGGTCACCTTCTCTGAGCCCCGCCTCGTGGGCCGGCCCCCCCTCCTCTAAGTGCCACACCATGTGGTACACAGAGTAGACGTCGCTGTCGCCCATGTACACCCGGATGGCTCTGAGGGTGAAGCCGTACTTCTTGCCCGCCCGGTGGATGGTGATTGGCTTGGTCACGGCCGGGGACAGGTCCCTGCTCGGGGACGAGTCACGGGACGAGGGATTGGACGAGAGGGAGTGGGGAGACATGGGGCTGGCCAATGGGGAGGCTCCGTGGTGGTCTAAGGGCAGCAGGGGGGGGGGGGGATGTTACTTTTGTTGATGATGTGGCTTGTGTCTTTACACACACACACACACACACATACATGCACACCTCTACACACACACACACACACAGTGCTGGAGTACGTACCAGCTGGGATCATGAGGGAGAGGGTGGTGGCGGAGGCTGACTTGATGACCTTGTTGAGGGGCCTGGACGGCGGGTGTTTGTCGGCGTCGCCAGACAGCAGGCGATGGCGAGCGCGGCGGGCTGCCAGGTCACTGATGGCCCTGGGGGTGGAGGAGACGCTGTCCTGCCCTGAACCAACACGGTCCAACACATCCCCTGAACTACCAGCTGGAGGAGGGGAGGCAGGGGGGAGGCAGGGGGAGAGAGAGAGGGTGAGAGAGGAGATGGAGAGGAACTTTTGTTTTTATGGCCATGTGACCACACAGTCTACTAGCATAGTCCTAGTCATCTAAACAGCCAGAGCCCATTAAGAAGCCTGTTAAAAGAAGCCTATTCTAAGAGGCCTGTTCCAGGAAACCTGTTCTAAGCCCTCTGTTCTAAGCCCCCTGTTTTAAGCCTCCTGTTCTAAGCCCTCTGTTCTAAGCCCCCTGTTTTAAGCCTCCTGTTCTAAGCCCCCTGTTCTAAGCCCCCTGTTCTAAGAAGTCTGTTCTACGCTCTCTGATCTCACGTGTGAGGGTGGTTCTGCTGTGCTGGCTGGAGGAGGACCCAGGGGTGGTGGGAGACTGATCCAACTTCAGCTCTCTCTCCAGGGGCAGCTCTGGGATGGACAGGGGGAGGTCCTCGGAGCGGGGGCCCCTGACCGAGCTCTTCCTGGCCCCGGGGGCCGGGCCCCCTGTCCCGCCGCTCTCCTCCTCGGAGGAGATGGCGAAGCGAGGCATCTCGATGATGGCGGAGCAGCAGCGGCGGCGGACGGTGAGGGGCGGGCTGGAGTCACTCTCTGTGTGAGAGGACTCTGACACTGAGAGACGCTTACGCAGGCTGAGAGAGCGCACACACACACACAGGAAAAGGACACACACAAAGCCAAGAGGTTACTCAAACAAAACACTATCAAGGAGAAAGAGAGAGAGACATTGAGAGAGACACACAGAGAAAGGCAGAGAGAGAAAGACACACAGTGAGAGAGACACAGACAGAGAGAGAGAGAGAGAGAGACAGAGAGAGAGAGAGAGAGACACAGACAGAGGGAGAGAGAGAGAGACACAGACAGAGAGAGAGAGAGAGAGACAGAGAGAAAAAGAGATAAATATACAGAGCGAGAGAGACACAGACAGACAGACAGAGAGAGAAAGACAGAGAGAGAGAGAGACACACAGACAGAGACAGAGAGTGTGTGAGTATGTATCCAGAGCTGGACAGGGGAGCCACTCACATCTCAGGGGAGCCCACCAGCCAGGAGCGGTCTCTAGCCTTGAGGCCGCTCAGGCTGTCGATGCGCTCTCCGCCCTCCTCACTCAGGCTGCGCTTGGTGGGCGGGGGGGTCCGCTTCTCCTCGTGGAGGGAGAGACGCTCCATGCTGCTGTACACCTGGGGGGGAGAGAGGGACACACACACAACTCCTATTTGTTAGATGTGTGTTTTTATTGGTGTGTGTGTGTGTGTGTTTTTATTGTTGTGTGTATTTTTATTGGTGTGTGTGTGTAGGGCCTGCCCCCCCACCCACCTTGCTGAAACGAGGCGAGCAGGAAGAGAATTGTCTGATCTCCATGTGTTCATCATCGTTAGTGTCGTCCTCATCTTCAGAGTCCACATGGTGGTACCTGTCTGAGCGGGCTGCAGGGAGGGAGGGAGGAAGAGAGGAGAGGGAGGGAGAAGAGAGGGAGGGAGGGAGAGAGGGGGGTTAGAGTAAAGCAGAGGAGAGTAGAGCAGAGTAAAGTAGAGTAGGGCAGAGTAGAGTAGAAGAGGGCAGAGTAGAGTAGCGCAGAGTAGAGTAGAAGAGGGCTGTGTACTGACTGTCGAAGTAGCTGGTGTCGTCCTCAGATTCCAGCTGAGGGATGAACTCAGCCTTCTGCCTCAGCAGAGAGTTCCAGTCCAGGTCTGTGAAGAAGCCATGCTGTTTCACCTCAAACGCACTCCCTGGGGGAGAGAGAGGAGGAGGGAGGGAGAAGGGGATAGGGGGAGGGACAGAGAGAGGTGGGGGTGAATGTAAAAGAGAAAGGGAAGAGACAGTCTTAGCATCTTCTTACAGAACAGCCAGCTACCATCTTCTCCCAGACCCTCCCTGTCCAGACCCTCCCTGTCCTGACCCTCCCTCTCCAGACCCTCCCTCTCCAGACCCTCCCTCTCCAGACCCTCCCTCTCCAGACCCTCCCTCTCCAGACCCTCCCTGTCCAGACCCTCCCTGTCCAGACCCTCCCTGTCCAGACCCTCCCTCTCCAGACCCTCCCTGTCCAGACCCTCCCTCTCCAGACCCTCCCTCTCCAGACCCTCCCTCTCCAGACCCTCCCTCTCCAGACCCTCCCTGTCCAGACCCTCCCTGTCCAGACCCTCCCTGTCCAGACCCTCCCTCTCCAGACCCTCCCTGTCCAGACCCTCCCTGTCCAGACCCTCCCTCTCCAGACCCTCCCTCTCCAGACCCCTCCCTGTCCAGACCCTCCCTGTCCAGACCCTCTCTCTCCAGACCCTCCCTCTCCAGACCCTCCCTGTCCAGACCCTCCCTGTCCAGACCCTCCCTCTCCAGACCCTCCCTCTCCAGACCCTCCCTCTCCAGACCCTCCCTGTCCAGACCCTCCCTGTCCAGACCCTCCCTCTCCAGACCCTCCCTGTCCAGACCCTCCCTCTCCAGACCCTCCCTGTCCAGACCCTCCCTCTCCAGACCCTCCCTCTCCAGACCCTCCAGTGTACTGCTGGCTGCTCTACCTGTGCCCAGTCCTCTCCAGGGGATTCTGTCTCAGCAGCTTGGAGATCAGATCCTGAGCTTCCATGGGAAGAGCCTCTTCCTCCTCCGGCCAGATGATGTCATCTAACACACACACACACAGAGAGAGAGACACACACACACAATCACTAAAATGAATACTCTTGCCCTTCAATTTGACAGGGGATTTGTGCAGTGTAGTGCTACAGCCCAGCAGTATGTGTGTGAGTGTGTGTGTGTCTTGTACCCACCACTGATGACTTGTCCAAACAGCTCTTCAGGTGTGTCTCCAAAGAAAGGTGCACAGCCCACCAGGAACTCATAAAGGATGATCCCCATGGACCACCAGTCCACTGGCTTCCCATAACCCTGCCTCAGGATCACCTCTGGAGCTATGTACTCTGGGGTCCCACACACCTGGAGCACACACACGCAGAGACACACACAGACAGAGACACACACACAGAGACACACACAGAAACACACAGACAGACAAACAGTGAGTGTGAATAAAAAGGACTGGAATCTTCTCATGGAGACTGAGTGTGTATGAGTGTGTGTTGTATGTGTGTGTGTGTGTGTGTGTACCTGTTTGTCCCTGAACTCCCTGGTGTCCTTCTCGATGTGGCCCTCGTACAGGTTAGTGGTCAGACTCATCAGACCGATCTTAGACAGACCGAAGTCTGTCAGCTTAATGTGACCCATAGAGGTGATGAGAAGACTGGAGAGGGAGGGAGGGAGGGAGAACATAATCATAAGAACATGTTGATAATTGAAAACAGTAAAAGATATTCAATTTTCCAGATAAAAAAAAGAGAGAGAGAGAGAGAGAGAGAGTGTTTGTGTCGTACTTGTCAGGTTTCAGGTCCCGGTGCACGATGCCATAGTTGTGCAGGTACTCCAGTGCCAGCACCGTCTCAGCAAAGTAACAGCCGGGCCATGTCCACTGGCAGAGCCCCGATGTTCTTTAGCAGGGTGGCACAGTCACCGCCTGGCACACACACACACCACACACA
Organism: Protosalanx chinensis; assembly: GCA_030340685.1. NCBI lineage: Eukaryota > Metazoa > Chordata > Actinopteri > Osmeriformes > Salangidae > Protosalanx > Protosalanx chinensis. The sequence continues at coordinate 8,643,678 of CM059336.1, forward strand.
CACACCACACACACACACACACACACACACACACACACACACCCACACACATACAGGTCAGGGTGTTAGTGTGGGTAAAGTCTGTGATGGGGGTTTGAGCATAGAATATCTTGCGTGAGAGAGTCTGTGTGTGTGTGTGTGTGTGTGTGTGTGTGTGTGTGTGAGAGAGAGAGAGAGTGTGTGTGTGTGTGTACCTTCACGTATTCCATGACCATGCAGAGGTGCCTGCGTGTCTCGAAGGAGCAGAACATGGAGACCACGAAGGGGTTCTCAAGCGAAGGTCAGGATGTCTCTCTCCACGAAGGCCTGCTGGATCTGGTTCCTGAGGATCAGGTTCTGCTTGTTGATCTTCTTCATGGCGAAGCGCTGCCGTGTCTCTTTGTGTCTCACCAGGAACACGGCCCTGAACAGAGGAAGACATACAGGAGAGACATGAGGGCCAAATTGGCTAGAGGATCCAGGATACGTCCAGGCTGAACTCCGGGCCTGCTAGCCTGGCTAGCTGAACAGCATCTTACCCGTAGGCTCCGTTGCTGATCAGCTTGATGGTCTCAAAGTCCTCCTCCCGGGGGGGCTTGGTCTGGGGGCCAGGGGGGGCCACACGACTCTGCAACACAGCAAGACAGGCTCAGAACACAGCCCAGGCGTCTGAGGCAGGGGGAGGGGAGGGGGGTGGTGTTGTAGACAGCGACTCACATCAACAGAGTCATCTGTCTCTGGTGTGTCAGGGTTGCCACTGTCATAGCTGCTCAGCTGGGCGATTTCTACAGAGAGAGCAGAGGTTAGGGACAGAGGCACACAGACAGGTGGAGGACGGACAGACAGGCAGCAGACAGGCAGGCAGCAGTCAGACAGACAGGTATGTGCGTACCCTCCAGAGGGTCTCTGGTCAGGCCCAGCTGGCTGATGATGTAGCGGGGGATGTCAGTCTTGATGCCTTGGCCCTCCTTAGCGTGGCCCTCTGCTGCCTCCAGCAGGTGGTAGAACTCCTCTGGGTCAAACTCCTACACACACACACACACACACATACACACAGTCAGTACACACAGCCACACAGTCCAGAATGTCAGAGGTGGAACCAGTATGTTCAGTGTGTTCCTGTTCGCTAACCCAGCCACATCATAACCACTACTTACTAAGGTGTAGCCCCAACAAAGCCTATCTAGAATAACACACTGTACACTGTAATGATGCTCAGTGTAATGATGCTCAGTCTCATCATGTACTGAAGCTGCAGTGTGGAGAACTATTCCTTTGTGTCCTCTGACAAAGACAGAGAACCACCTAACCCAGCCCCCATCTCTCCCCACCAACCCCCATCTCTCCCCATCTCTCCCCATCTCTCCCCCACCAACCCCCATCTCTCCCCATCTCTCCCCATCTCTCCCCACCAGCCCCCATCTCACCCCATCTCCCCCTATCTCCCCCCATCTCTCCCCATCTCTCCCCATCTCCCCTATCTCCCCTAATCTCTCCCCATCTCTCCCCATCTCTCCCCATCTTTCCTCACCAGCCCCCATCTCTCCCCAGCAGCCCCATCTCTCCCCAGCAGCCCCCATCTCTCCCAGCAGCCCTCTCTCTTTTTCGCTTTTCCCTCTCTCTCTCCCCACCGTCTCTCTCTCTCATTTCTTTATCTGTCTCCCTCTCCCCCCCCTTCAGCCATCCCCCCCCCCCAACCCCCCCCCCCCCCCCCCCCCCCCAACCCCCCCCTTCGACAAGATGTGTGCACGACCATTTGTGAAAACCAGTGTGGTGTTGTCATGGTGTTGGCTGCATGTGATTAGTCAAAACTACAGATGCGAGGGATCCTTCCCTCTCTCCCTCCCCCCTCCTCTCTCTATCTCCCTCCCTCCCTTCGCCCCTCCAACCCCCCATCCCTTCTTCCACAGACAGCTGAGGTGGAGGAATTCTCCCAGCTGTGTAGCTGTGAAGGTGGAGACTACGAGGGGGAAAGGGGGTTGATGGAGCACCCTGTCGCCCAGCTCCCCTCTCCCTGGCTGGGCAGAGAGCAGGAGCGTGCTGGGGGTGGAGGGAGAGAGAGGCAGCGGGCAGGCTGGATGGATGGATGAGAGAGAGAGAGAGAGAGTGTGTGTGCGGTCTCACCAGACATTCCAAGAGGCGAGCAGGTCGGGCGATGATGATCATCAGCTTCTTCACCATCTGTGTGACAAAGGTCACCTCCACACTCTCTGACCTCTCATGAGCCTAGACAGAGATCAGGACCACCAGATAGAGAGAGGGGGGGGGAGAGAGAGCGAGAGAGAGTTAGGGTTTCTAGATCCAGGTTGAGGTAGGTGACACATAACAGGGGAATGTTGACATCAAAGGAGTTTTGTCTGAGGTAAAAACATATTTCTTCCTCTTGCAAATGACAGAATATGATGAGGACTGAGTGAACAGGTGGAGAGTGAGCATCTGCATCCCACTGAGACCCCTGAAGAAACTCAACACCTCAGGGGAACTCAACACCTCAGGGGAACTCACCACCTCAGGGGAACTCAACACCTCAGGGGAACTCAACACCTCAGGGGAACTTAACACCTCAGGGGAACTCAACACCTCAGGGAAACTCAACACCTCAGGGAAACTCAACACCTCAGGGGAACTCAACACCTCAGGGAACTCAACACCTCAGGGAAAACTCAACACCTCAGGGAAACTCAACACCTCAGGAAACTCAACACCTCAGGGAAACTCAACACCTCAGGGAAACTCAACACCTCAGGGAAACTCCCACCACGAATAGCCCAGCTATGGGTTCAGACAGAGCCGTTTACCTACGGAGTGTATCTCACAGAAGAGAGCGATGCACACCAAACACGAGCAGTCAGCGATCGGTCAGGGCGACAGCGTAACAGAGAGGGAGGCCCCGTTAATAAACAAGGCAGGAGCCATGTGTGTCTGTCAGCAGCTAATAGACACATCCTGCCAGTGACAGGCAGGGAGGCAGGGAGGGCCCCGGGGGGCCCCGGGGGGCCCTTCACAACAGTAATGAAACTGCAAAGGGCGGGAGATTCGAGGGGAGGGGGAACGGGTGAGTAATGGACAGAGGTTGGATGATCGTCCGTGCAAGGAGAAGCTAATTATGCATGTGTGTGTGTGTCTCTATGTGTGTGCGGCCGCATATTAGAGCAGGTCTATCAGAGAGAGACGGGGGGGGGGACTGACCAATTGTGCTGAGTTGGGACTAGCTCAACTGCCCCCCCCACAGGTGACCAGGGTAATGGAGAGGGGGTTGTCCCCATACCCATCCCCTGGCCTTCCTCCAGGGGCCGGTTGCCATAGTGACAGGTCAGTGAGGGCCCGGCTGGGATGTGAGGTGAGCAGGACCCCTGCCTGGATTGTAATAGGGTCACGGCAAGGAGGGAGGGAGGGAGGGAGGGAGGGAGGGAGGGAGGGGGGGGGGGAGGAGGGGGAGGGAGGGAGGAGGGAGGGAGGGAGGAGGAGGGAGGGAGGGAGGGAGGGAGGAGGGAGGGTGGAGGGAGGGTGGAGGGGAGTGGAGGGAGGGAGGTCTGATTAAGGGGTTAGGGCAGAAGGACAATAGGAAGAGAGGATAATGCCTGACGACCGCCTCGCTGCTAAACATCTTCTGCACTACAGTCCAACAACATCATCCTCAGCACAGCCTGGATTCCTGCTACTGTTTCTAATCCATTCATGTCTGACTCATTAGGGCAGCAAACACAACCATCCTGTGTCAACAGAAGGTAAACATTCACCCTCAAAGCACACAAGGTTAAACAGAACAGTTAACTCAACAGAACAGCTAACAGACAATTAACAGAACAGCAACCAGTCAGTTAACAGACCTGTAACCAGTCAGTTAACAGACCTGTAACCAGCCAGTTAACAGACCTGTAACCAGCCAGTTAACAGACCTGTAACCAGCCAGTTAACAGACCTGTAACCAGCCAGTTAACAGACCTGTAACCAGCCAGTTAACAGACCTGTAACCAGTCATTAAACAGAACAGCAACCAGTCAGTTAACAGAACAGTTAACAGCCAGTTAACAGAACAGCAACCAGCCAGTAAACAGACCTGTAACCAGCCAGTAACAACAGCAACCATCTAGTCACAGAGTCAGGTGGCTCAGCGGGTTAAGGCGTTGGCCTCATGATTGGAAGTTTGTGAGATCGAGCCCCGGCTGTGGCTATTATGATGTTGTGTCCTTGGGCAAGGCACTTCACCCTACTTGCCCCAGGGGGGAATGTCCCTGTACTTACTGTAAGTCACTTTGGATAAAAGCGTCTGCTAAAAATGAATACATGTAAATGTAGTTATTAACTGAGTTAACTCAACGGTGAATGCGGCGTGACCATCACACAGGTGTGATTGGGCGCTCCATTGCCGCGTGTCCGGAAGGTTCTGTAGAGAGTCCTCTTCCTGAAGTCTCCTCTGCCAAGTAACATGCGACATGGTCCCCACCATGGAAAACCAGGAACCAAAACCCAAACTAAACCGTAGTGGAACACTCGTCCGCCCGGCGCACACCGCCTAGCGTATCCCCCCCCACTCACCACCTGCCGCGCTCGGCAACCCCTCGACAACCCCCCCTGGCCAATTAGGGTCCTGGCAGTGATGTCATCCTGGTTCAGGTATCCTGGTGACGGCAGATTTCAGCACGGAACACGCGTGTGGATTCAGCTGAAGGTTTATCTACCGACTCGATCTCCAAACACACGCCAAGTACATTTTAACTGGCTTCAACACCAACACGGGACTGTTCAAGCAGCCAATCGAAAACGCCGTTCCTCCTCCCCTCTCTCACCCTTCGTCTGGGCCCCTCCCCTCTGTCTACCCACTTCACCCCCCCCGCCCCCTCCCTCCTGGTGACTGGGAGGATCATCCGTCACCATAGTGACTGCTGGGGCGTGAAATTAAAATCAGGGAGGAGGGGTAAGGACCCCCCCCCCCCCCCTTCCCCACAGTGGAGGGCAGAGATGGGGCACAGGGAGATGTAATGTCAGCCAAGAGCCGCCCCCCCCCCCCCCCCCCCCCACCCCCCCCCCAGCTCTGTAACTGAGCTAATAGAGACACCACCAGCTCTATCACACACACACACACTTTGATTCCACAGGAGGCTGTGAGTGTGTTGGAGGGACCGTAACCACAGACATTCCAGCCCCGCAGTGTCACACACCCCGGAACGTTAACACAGACATCAGCTGTCAGTCAGCTGACTAACTGCTCAGTGATAAGAGACGAGGGAATGAGTCCCATGTGGATGGAGAGGGGGGAGGGAAGGGGGAGGTCGGGAGGGAGGGGGGGGGGAGGGAGGGAGGGGGGAATGCTCAATGACTTTCTAATTGAGTCAACGGGGTCAAACGACCATCCTTGTCAGTATGACATCATGACCTGCGGACAAACCAAACTGCTGCTGGGAGATTTTACCTGGAGGAGACTGATCGATCAGTTAGCCTGCGTGGCTAAGTACCCTGTGAAGACGTTAATGTAACCATGCATGAAGGAAGCATGCAGCCCCCACACATCAGGGATCCTCTCAGACATGACTAACAGATCAGGGATCCTCTCAGACATCACTAACAGAGCAGGGATCCTCTCAGACATGACTAACAGATCAGGGATCCTCTCAGACATGACTAACATAGCAGGGATCCTCTCAGACATGACTAACAGAGCAGGGATCCTCTCAGACATGACTAACAGAGCAGGGATCCTCTCAGACATGACTAACAGATCAGGGATCCTCTCAGACATGACTAACAGAGCAGGGATCCTCTCAGATATGACTAACATAGCAGGGATCCTCTCAGACATGACTAACAGATCAGGGATCCTCTCAGACATCACTAACAGAGCAGGGATCCTCTCAGACATGACTAACAGATCAGGGATCCTCTCAGACATCACTAACAGAGCAGGGATCCTCTCAGACATGACTAACAGAGCGCATAGCACTCACATCCTGCAGCAGTTTTTCCAGGTTGTCCTGCAGCTCGTAGAAGTAGCGGGAGGTGATGAGGCCGTGGCGGGACTTGTCCAGACAGTCCCTGGACAGCTCCAGCAGCTGGTGATGGATGAAGCTCAGGACGCCGTCCCCCAGCAGGGTCGCCTCGTCAGGGGCCGCCGCCGACAGGAAGTCCGAGAGACGCTCCTCCATCTGCGCCGTGGCCTGGGGAGGGGCGGAGTCACACACACATGAGCACATGCACGCCTTGGGTGTGTGTGGAGCTATGGAGGTGCACTGATGTCAATGGTGAAAGTGTGTGTGTGTGTGTGTGTGTGTGTGGATGTACCTTAGGGAAGCGCTCCTTGTAGACATGGTTCATCATGACAATCTCATGATCAAAAAGATATAGGAGAGCGTCCAGGGCTGGAGGAGAACACACACACACACACACGAGAGGTCAGGAGACAGAATTTCACAGAGACGGAAAGAGAGACAGCAAGGTCATGGGCCTACAAGTCCCAGAGTGCATCAGGGAACCCGTATGCAGTCGAAGAAAGTCTCTTGGGGGCTCCTGGGTCATCATAGAGACAAGACAACGGGTGACAGAGAGGTCACAGAGAGAGGTCATGGAGAGGGGTCGCAGAGAGGGGTCACACCCCATCTTGAGGACTATGACAGCTCTGGCTATTAAAACACACAGAGATATGACAAACACACACACACACACACACACAGAACCCTGAGGGCTAGTGAGTTGCCAGTGGCTCCCTGAGGGCTACATGAAGCGTGTGTTCCTCCAGGGTGAGGAGGTAAAGGTTCCTCCTCTGGAGTCAGACACACTCCACTGCCTGAGACCTGGCCTCCACCCTGACCCTTCAGCCGCACTCCTCCACTCCTCCGACACGCCATCCTTACATCCCTCCACCCCCCCCATCCCTCCATCCTCCCGTCCTCTACCCCTCCACTCCCCCCCATCCCTCCATCCTCCTGTCCTCCATCCCTCCACCCTGACCCTTCAGCCGCACTCCTCCACTCCTCCATCCTTCTCCCCCCACTCCTCCATCTTCTTTTCCCCCCATCTCTCCATCCCTCTGGACTGCAGAGGAGAAACAATTGTAGAAAAAGGAGAAAGCCCTGACCTTTCTGTCTGTCACTCTGTGGAGAGGAAAGCAAAGGGGCCTCTGAGAGGAACGAGTGTGTGTGTGTGTGTGTGTGTGTGATGAGACATCCCCTCCCATCTCCGTGGTGTGTAGTGTGGGG
>CM059336.1:8657375-8674341 GCA_030340685.1 Protosalanx chinensis
TGTGTTCCTGTGTGTACGCTGCTGTGTGTGTGTGTGTTCCTGTGTGTACGCTGCTGTGTGTGTGTGTGTGTTCCTGTGTGTACGCTGCTGTGTGTGCACGTCAACAATATTCAGAGTCAGATTTGAGGTCTGTGAGACAGCTGCACTTTCAGGGCCAGAGAGGGAGAGGGGGGAGACAGGGGGGAGAGAGGAGGGAGAGAAGCGGGAGGGAGGGCAGAGGACACTTGACCTGACACAGGCCCCACAGCTGGGGTGCGTCACAGCACACGCTGCTCACACACACTTCCACACGCTGACACAGGTAGAGGACTGAACAGGAGGGAGTGCAGGTCAGAGGTCAGTCCTGCTGAAGCCTGCTGAGTCCTTCTAAGGCTGCCTGGCTGGGACACAACGGCCCACTGGAGGACAGAGGCTGTGTTTGTGTGTGTGTATGTGTGTGTGTAAGTGTGTGTGTGTGTGTGAATGCTGGTCAATATGCTGATGCATCATTGGGAGTTCCGGGCCCCTCTCTCCCCTGCCAGCCTCTTTGTCTATCAGTCTGTCTGCTTCTCTATCTGCCTGCCTCTCTGCCTGTCTATCTGCCTGCCTCTCTGCCTGTCTATCTGCCTGCCTCTCTATCTGCCTGCCTCTCTGCCTGTCTATCTGCCTGCCTCTCTGCCTGTCTATCTGCCTGCCTCTCTGCCTGTCTATCTGCCTGCCTCTCTATCTGCCTGCCTCTCTGCCTGTCTATCTGCCTGCCTCTCTGCCTGTCTATCTGCCTGCCTCTCTGCCTGTCTATCTGCCTGCCTCTCTGCCTGTCTATCTGCCTGCCTCTCTGCCTGTCTATCTGCCTGCCTCTCTGCCTGTCTATCTGCCTGCCTCTCTACCTGTCTATCTGCCTGCCTCTCTGCCTGTCTATCTGCCTGCCTCTCTGCCTGTCTATCTGCCTGCCTCTCTGCCTGTCTATCTGCCTGCCTCTCTACCTGTCTATCTGCCTGCCTCTCTGCCTGTCTATCTGCCTGCCTCTCTGCCTGTCTATCTGCCTGCCTCTCTGCCTGTCTATCTGCCTGTCTATCTGCCTGCCTCTCTGCCTGCCTCTTTGCCTGTCTATCTGCCTGCCTCTCTGCCTGTCTATCTGCCTGCCTCTCTGCCTGTCTATCTGCCTGCCTCTCTGCCTGCCTCTCTATCTGCCTGCCTCTCTGCCTGCCTCTCTGCCTGCCTCTCTGCCTGCCTCTCTATCTGCCTGCCTCTCTGCCTGCCTCTCTGCCTGCCTCTCTGCCTGCCTCTCTGCCTGCCTCTCTGCCTGCCTCTCTGCCTGCCTCTCTGCCTGCCTCTCTATCTGCCTGCCTCTCTGCCTGCCTCTCTGCCTGCCTCTCTGCCTGCCTCTCTGCCTGCCTCTCTGCCTGCCTCTCTGCCTGCCTCTCTGCCTGCCTCTCTGCCTGTCTCTCTGTCTAACATTGTTTACCTGCAGTAGCTTTAACACAGCCTGGCTCCTAACACAGGACTTCCTGTCAAGAGGACAAAGGACTTTATATGTGGCAGCCAAGGAGTCAACTACAGAAATTACAGCACCCACACACACACACACACCCACACACACACACACACACACCCACACACACACACACACACACACACACACACAGACACACAGACACACAGACACACAGACAGACACACACACACACACACACACAGACACACACACCCACACACACACACACACACACCCACACACACACACACACACACACACACACACAGACACACAGACACACAGACACACAGACAGACACACACCCACACACACACACACACACACCCACACACACACCCACACACACACACACACCCACACACACACACACACACACAGACACACAGACACACAGACAGACACACACACACACACACAGACACACACACACGGGTCCAGGTAAGAGGATCTAAGCAGGTGGGGGGGTCAGATGGGATCCGTCTCACCTGGAGGCCTCTGCGTCTCAGAATACTAGAGTCGTCCATGGTTCCTCTGGTTCAGCCGGGGTCAGGGGGCGGGGTGCTGAGGTGGCGGGATGAGGGAGGCGGTGAGTTGGGGTGAGTTGAAGGCTGTCTCCTCTTAGGGTCAGTCAGCTGATAGATCCCTGCTCGCTGGTCTTGTCGTGCCCAGAGTCAGACCTCATGCCTGGACGCTCTCCCACAGGTCACCTGGGACAGCAGCTCCTCCTGGCTCTCCCAGATCCAGAGCGTGTCTCTCTCCCTGCCTCTCTGTCCCGGTATGTGGAGCCGTGGGAGATTGTTCCGGATGGTGGTGACAGGGTCAGAGGTCACGCTGCGCCCCTCTCCTCCTCGGCGAGGCTGAGCTGCATTCCAGGAGCATGAGAGAGAGCGCCGACCACCAAACACCAAGCGCTATTGTCAACGTGTCCGGTCCGGTGTGTGTGCGTGCGGTGTGTGTGTCCGGTGTGTGTGAGACGCGATCCTGCTCCTCTTCCTCTGAGTCTTCTCCGTCTTCTCTTTGTGGTGGAAGTTGGTGCCGATCACACAAGGAGACAGACTCTCTCTCTCTGTCTCTCTCTCTCTCTCTGTCTCTCTCTGTCTCGCTCCGTTGGCAGAGCACGTGTTGTGTCTAAGCTCTGCCCCTCTCCGCTCCTCTCTCATTCATCTGTTCAGCACAAGCTCCGCCCCCTCCCTCCCTCCCTCTCTCCTAGCTTGTGCTGTTTGTGAGCAGCATGTACTATACAGTACAGGCTTACTGCTCTGCCTGCTGCTGTTATGTCTCTCTAGCTGTGCCTCCCTCTCTCTCTCATTCTCTCTATCTCTCCCCCCCTTTCACCCCTCTCTCCCTCTGCCCCTCCCTTTCTCTCTCTCTCTCCCCCCTCTATCTCCCCCTCCTCCCTCCCTCTCTCCCTCTTCCTCACGGATAGTTTTTTATGAGTGATCAGGCGTCTGCATTATTCATGGCCAGTTCACCATGGACATTAACTATGACAACAGGGGCCGGACTGAGGGTAGGCTCTCGCTTAATTAGGCCTGGACTGTAAACAGCTTTGCTCTCCAACACACACACACACACACACACACACACTCCTCCAATAGGCAGGCAGGCTTTATCACAAGGTGCTTGTCTTCCCTGGTCCAGTGTGTTTGCTGATGTGAAGAGTCCCTCCTGCAGCGTGCAGAGAGAGACCAGCTCCTGCCAGGAGACACCTACTGTCCAGGCAGCCTCAGAAGAAGACGTCTCTCTTCCTGGTTTCCCCTCTCACTCTCGTGTCCCAGAGTGTGGGAGTCCTAGTGGTCCAGGGCTGCCACAGCGTTCATCCCCCTGGCTGTGTCTGTCCGAGCCTGGGGTGGAGGAGGTAGTCTGGGGGGGTGTGACACCCAGGGCAGCTGGGGGACGATGGAGGGATGAGGCGGAGGAGGAGAAGTCAGTGAGAGTGGAGACGATCTTGTCCGCTGAGATCCAGTATGAGAGACTGCTGCTTTCCTTTAGCTCTCTCTCTCTCTCTCTCTCTCTCTCTCCCTCCCTCCCTCGCTCCTTGGTTCTTCCTCCTCTCTGCAGGCTCTTCCACAGCAGGTGCACAAGCCGGAGATCTGGGCTTCTCTTCTGAAAAGAAGATCGTCTAGTCCTGCCTCCTCTTCTGGTCTCTCTCTCTCCTTTCTCTGCGCTCGCACACTCCTGCACCTCCCCCCGTTCCTCCGGCATGTGGGAGCCTCTCTCTCCCTCTCCCTCGCTCGTCAGAGGAGCTGTCGAGACGGTCAACCAATCGGAGGCAAGCAAGCGGGCGGGGATTAGCATGATGTGAATGGAGAGAGGATGGAAGCCACGCCTCCTTCTATGGTCACACTCACTCTCCCAGAATCAAAACATGGGGGAGCGTTTAAACACACACACACACACAAGGGCCACATATGCACAGGCGCACAAACACACACACACACTATATGCGGTCCAAGCTTTCCTATCGCAAATGAGATAAATAAATGATGAGCACACTGGCTAATTAATAATTCATCAGCAATATTTGAACACTCTGCTGTGTCGTTCAGGGGCCATTGTTTCTCCTCGACCCCTCCCTCCCTCTACTTCTTCTCTTTCTTTTTGCCCTCCAGCTAATCCCTCCATCAGACAAAGAACACGTGGAACTCTGTTCCCATGACAGACCAACACTGCAGTCCAACACTGACTCTGCCACCACATTCACTGGGAGGGAGGGAAATTGTTAGGGAGCGAGGAGCGGTGGAGCGGTGGAGCGGAGGAGAGGTGGGAAGGTGGAGAGGAGGGAAGAGTGGTGAAAGAAGATTGGGGGGAGAGTTGAAGAAGGACGGAGAGGGGGATGAAATGGAGGACAAGATGTAGAAGATGAAATGCGCATGCTAGGCAAAACAGCTATTAATCACAATCACAACCCTGCTTTGTGAGAGAGAGAGAGAGAGAGAGAAAAGAGGGAGGATATGAGAAAAATAAAACTACTGCAGAGGGTGAGGGAGGAAGAAAAAGAGAGAGAGGGAGAGAGAGGGAGGGGGATGAAAGGAGAGAGAGAGAGGGAGGGGGATGAAAGGAGAGAGAGACAGCTGGAGTAAACCCTCCCACGCACATGGTCAAGGAAGGCTGAGAGCTGAGATCTATGACTCACTGACAGACAAGGGAGATATGAGGAACATATAGAGAGTGGGAGAGATCTATAAGACCTGCTCCTAATGACTCTGCTACTGGCTGTGCTTGAGTGTGTGTGTGTGTGTGTGTGTGTGTGCGTACACCTAGCCACTTGAGAATGCCAACGCAGACATGATATAATACACGTGTGTGTGTGTGTGTGTGAGAGAGATGAGCTAAAGGTTCAGTGAGGTCAAAGGTGAATAAAGGCAAAGAACTGCAGGAAACAAACACACACACACACACACACAGACACACACACAGACACACCGAAATACACACAAACACACACGACCGACCTTTAGGGGAAATGACACAAGAGTGTTAAGTGGGGGAGGAGAAAGAGAGAGACACAGAAAGAAAGAGAGAAAGAGAGAGAGAGAGAGAGAGAGAGACAGATAGGAAACGAGAGACAGACAAGAGAGGATCAGATTAGAGGAAGATGAGGCAGAGATGAAGCAGAGATGAAGCAGAGATGAAGCAGAGGTTCCTCAGCATCAGAGTGCTGCTTGCTAGTCTGTCCACACCAGGAGCGCCACTGAAGAGGAGGGCGGCTGAAAACCACGATCCTGTCAAGGATGTCTCTCCATCACGGCTGATCGGCTGGAGAGAGCTAGGCTAAGGCAGACAGACAGACAGACAGGCGGGCACACCATAGCCCCTGACGTCACTGTGGTTTACCCAAACAGACAGAGCTTCAGTGTTGGGACAGTGTTTGTATGAAGGGCTGCAGCTGAACCTGTCCAGCATGAGGGCAGTGATGAGCTGGGATGACCAGGGCCATAGAACTGACCCAGGAACAGCCACGCCCCTTTCATAACCGCCCCTCACATTCTGCACAAACCCTGGAGCCTCATTCAGCACTCGAGCCATTATATCAACTCAGCACCCAGTCAGAGCCCGAACACACACACACACACACAGTCACACAGTCACACAGTCACACAGTCACACAGTCAGACACACACGCTCACCCTTCACCCGGCTCAGCTCACATCACATGATTTAGCGCAGAGCAGCCAGAGGGGTCAAAGGTCAAGCACACAGGGTCCTGCTGTCCCTCCAGGGGTCACAGGGAGGGAGGGGGGAGGGAGGGAGGGGGGAGGGAAGGTGGTAGCACGCTGGCCGACAGCTTTAGAACTGTTATCTCCTCTCCTCAGCACTGCAGGGGGCCCTTTAGCATTCCAGCTATCACCCTAACAGATTATATCCCTCTTTCTTAACTTGTACCTCTCTCTCTCTCTCTCTCTCTCTCTGCACATCTCTCTCCCTCTCTCTCTCTCCCTCTCTCTCTCCCTCTCTCTCTCTCTCTCTCTCTCTCTCTGCACCTCTCTCTCTCTCTGCACCTCTCTCTCTCTCTCTCTGCACCTCTTTCTCTCCCGGTCTCTCTCTCTCTCTCTCCTGGTGTCTCTCTCCCCTTGTATGGACTTGGCCCACCATGAAGGGGATCTCAGTGCTGGTCTCACCCAGGGAGGGCTCACAGAGGACAAGCGCTCGCTTCATGCCAGGTATTTTTTGCCATGGCGGCTAGCCTGACTCCGTCAGCATGGTCCCCCTGATTCAGGCCATTCTGGGGCCTCGTGAATAAAGATGAGAGCTGATGTTACTGTACTTCCTGTCTGGCCTGTGGTCCTGGGAGGGGGAGGGGGGAGGGGGTGTCATAAACATTTTATGGCCCCTCTTTAGTCAGGCCACTTAACTAGGGAGGATTTACAGCGCCCACGTTCCCCTGCACGCACCTCACACACACACACACTCACACACGTACACACACTCACACACACACACACACACAATCACACCAGCCGCTAACAAAACAGGCCGTACACTTTCCCATAAAAATAGGTACAGCACAGCACATAACAGCCAAGCCTCGAGTCATTAGGCGGTGCTGAAGTAAAGAGAGAAAGGGAGGGAGAAGGAGAGCGAGCGAGGAAAGGGGGAGAGAATGGAGGAGAGACTGAACAGATAATGCCTGATCATTTATCAACTAAATGAATGTGATGGTGAGTCCAGCAGTGTCCTCTTCACTCACTCTCCCTCTCTCACACACACACACACACACACACACACACAGCTGCTCTATGTAATGATGCCATGCACTCAGACAGTACAATGACTCTCCAAGCACAGATATGAGAGAGCGTAGAGGGAGGTGAGAGTACACACTCCATCACCAGGGGCCTGGAACACATTTCACTGGAAATGTTCTTACAAAAATGTTGACATTCAAAAAGACACTACACTGGTCTTTATTCTCCTGCAAAATACACACACACAAGCACTTACACACACACAGAACAAACACACACACACCTTGCGCAAGCATCTCCCAGAAAGAGAAGCCTGGATAATGAGATTGGGTAGCAGAGAAAACAGGCTCCATCTCTAAGAACATTCGCCCCTGGATACACATGAAAAACAGCTAGCCTAGGGAGGAGGGGAGAGGAGAGAGGGACTGTGTGTGTGTGTGTGTGTGTGTGTTAGAGTGTGTGTGTGTGTGTGTGTGTTAGAGTGTGTGTGTTTTGCATTCATATGAATTGTAGTGTAAGGGGAACAAGTCTTGAAATTCAAAATAACAATTCCACTGACACTCCTCAACATATTCCTTCTGCTGAGGACTACCCTGATGTGTGTGTGTGTGTCTGTGTGTGTGTGTGTGTCTGTGTCTGTGTGTGTGTGTGTGTCTGTGTGTGTGTGTGTGTGTCTGTGTCTGTGTGTGTGTGTGTGTCTGTGTGTGTGTGTGTGTGTCTGTGTGTGTGTGTGTCTACAGACAGAAAGACAAGGCCATGAATGAAAGATGAACACTCTTGGACAGAGCCAGACTCCTCCACACAGTGATGAAGCGTCTTGCTGTCTGATCCAACAGGAATATCAGTAAATACTTTGGCTGGAGAGACCAGGGACAGGTGGGCTTTGGAACACACACACGCACACACACACACACACACACACACAAACACACACTTCACCAGGGAGATAACGCTGAGAAAACGCTGAGTAAGATACCGCCTTCAAAAGCTTTAAGGGAGACGGATGAGAGTGTGTGTGTGTGTGTGTGTGTGTGTGTGTATGGGAGAATGTGTGCGCAAGAGCATGTAAGAGAGGGAATTCAAGTGAAAGAGAGGAAGGCTCAATCTCAGCCCCCAGCCTTCAGCCCCCAGCCTCAGACCCCAGCCTTCAGCCCCAGCCTCAGCCTCCAGCCTTCAGGCCCCAGCCTTTAGCCCCCAGCCTTCAGCCCCCAGCCTCACCCCCCAGCCTTCAGCCCCAGCCTCCAGCCTTCAGGCCCCAGCCTTTAGCCCCCAGCCTTCAGCCCCCAGCCTCACCCCCAGCCTTCAGCCCCAGCCTCAGCCTCCAGCCTCAGCCCCCAGCCTCACCCCCCAGCCTTCAGCCTTCAGCCCCAGCCTCAGCCTCAGCCTCCAGCAGAGCTCTGTGTTAGCTAGTTAGTGGATGAGCAGTACAGTAACAGACTGAGTCCAGCCTGCCAGATTCAGCTGGTCTGTGATTAAACAGCCTCTGGTCCCCCAGAGCAGGTTCCCTCCACAGAGCTCTGTTCTCTTTAGTTCATGATTAATCACACTCCCACTCTCAACAAACAACAACAACAAACAACAACAACAGCAGCAGCTCAAACACCAGCTGGAAGCCAACAGTCACTGTTGCACGGAGCACCAAGAAGAAGGCGGGGTCTGTGAAGTGACCAGAGAATCATCTTTCTGGATAACAAGCTGCAGCAGCTGGCAAGGATGGAGCTGTTCTCTGACTGGGGGTGAGGCAGCGTGGGGGCGGGGGGAGACGTGGGGGAGGGGGGGGAGAGGTGGGGGAGGGGTGGGGGAGGAAAGCTGAAGGGAAGGTTTACAAGCTATTCTGCTTGGTCTTCCTTCCTGGGTCCAAACACATCCATGTCAGAGGGTCTGGGAGATAACAAACCCCTTATACAAGTCATAACTTCCACCTGTGTGTGTGTGTGTGTGTGAGTGTGTGTGTGTGTGTGTGTGTGTGTGTGTGTGTGTGTGTGTTTGTTTCAGGGTTCATCTGCGGACAGTGATGCTAGCCAGGTGGAAAACACAGGCTGTTAGTTAGGTGATGAAGCACACCTTCTACCACACTGTCCTCAGAGAACACTCCTGTGAGCTAAACACACACACTTTTGGACTTTCGGCAGGAAATGGAAAAACAGACAAAGGCAAGTCCCTGTCTTGGTAACCCGAAAAAGCCCAAACCTGCAAGCCCCAGTAGGTCTGTGTAGACCCTCCTTCTGTTTCCAAACCCATCCAGGAGTCATTCTCAATCAGGGTCTTGATTTTGAAAACACTGAACAGTGTTCCAGATGACTACCTCTGAAACCTCCTCTACAAGCGCAAGTAGCCCCATCCCCTCACACTCTCCAGTTACACTTCCATTTAGCAGCCTGTCCAGGTAGAGGACAGTGTCCCCCTTGTGTATGAATGGGAGGCGCTGGACATGAGCGATAACAGCGGCCCGGAGAAGCGAAACAAATGAACCTAAACTCAAGGACGAGCAGGGGAAGGCACACGAACACACATGGCCCCTGTGAACACACCCGGAGGGCGAACGAGGGTGAACGGCACACAAGAGGAGGAGGAACGGCTAAGATGAGAGACGCCAATTCGATTTTCCTGCCTGATCTCCACCGCACTGATGCAATCACATAATATGACCTCATCTACTTGACTGGAAAAGGGTAGGACGTATACTGTGTGTGTATATGTGTGTCTTTTGGGTTTTAAGAGCTGTATTAATTGCCGGGAGCTGTCATGCTGCGTATTGGGGAAAGGATAAAGTCTTAACTAAATCAGCGCTCGTCTTCTAATCACGTTTCTCCTGACAGTGTTGGTTATGGCGGCTGGCGGTTTTATGGATGCATCTAAAAACGATTCATTTCCCTTAGTTACAGAATAACACAAGCACGACCCATCCCTCATCCACGATCAATACCAATCCCACTCTGCAATGGCAGGCTCTCTCCACATCCCTGTCTCTCCACCTCCCTGTCTCTCCACCTCCCTGTCTCTCCACCTCCCTGTCTCTCCATCTCCCTGTCTCTCCACCTCCCTGTCTCTCCACCTCCCTGTCTCTCCACCTCCCTGTCTCTCCACCTCCCTGTCTCTCCACCTCCCTGTCTCTCCATCTCCCTGTCTCTCCACCTCCCTGTCTCTCCACCTCCCTGTCTCTCCACCTCCCTGTCTCTCCACCTCCCTGTCTCTCCACCTTCCTGTCTCTCCACCTTCCTGTCTCTCCACCTCCCTGTCTCTCCACCTCCCTGTCTCTCCCTGTCCCACTCAGCTGTGGCAGGCTACCCCATTTGTGCATCCCATTTAGTTTTTGAACGTCGATATGCATTTTACTCATCTGCAGATGGCCATATCTTTTCAGTCATTTCATCAATAGCCACTAGCATACAGCTGTACCATCTTCCGTTCAATCCATTTTTGCGAACAGAGACACAGGAAGTTGAGAGAATGGAGCAGCCTTGAGCAGGGTTGTGGTGAAGAGCAACAAGAGCTTCTGAAACGCTCTTCTGCCTCAACCCGGTGACGGCGAGCAGGCGAGCGGCGTGTTCCTGGTTCTATGTTAGGGGGCTGTCGAAGGTCATCGCTAGTGACATCACAGATCCAGCTCTCCATGACAACGGCAGGGAACACAAACTCAATCACCCAGTCCAAAGTATCATAGATAGATAAAAAAATAAAAAACACAAGCTGGACTGTTTAGCTTCCTGGGTGATTAGAGGACGTCAGCAACAAAAACTAGTTTATTTTGGTTCTGTGTTTTAGGAAACTTAACTTCATGTTCCCAAGCACAGGACAAGCCCAGGACTAGGAAGCCCCCTCCAGCCCCAGGTCTAGTCCTGTCTGGCCCAGGAAGCCCCCCTCCAGCCCCAGGTCTAGTCCTGTCTGGCCCAGGAAGCCCCCCTCCAGCCCCAGGTCTAGTCCTGTCTGGCCCAGGAAGCCCCCCTCCAGCCCCAGGTCTAGTCCTGTCTGGCCCAGGAAGCCCCCCTCCAGCCCCAGGTCTAGTCCTGTCTGGCCCAGGAAGCCCCCCTCCAGCCCCAGGTCTAGTCCTGTCTGGCCCAGGAAGCCCCCCTCCAGCCCCAGGTCTAGTCCTGTCTGGCCCAGGAAGCCCCCCTCCAGCACCAGGTCTAATCCTGTCTGGCCCAGGAAGCCCCCCTCCAGCCCCAGGTCTAGTCCTGTCTGGCCCAGGAAGCCCCCTCCCTCCAGCCCCAGGTCTAGTCCTGTCTGGCCCAGGAAGCCCCCTCCCTCTAGCCCCAGGTCTAGTCCTGTCTGGCCCAGGAAGCCCCCTCCCTCCAGCCCCAGGTCTAGTCCTGTCTGGCCCAGGAAGCCCCCCTCCAGCCCCAGGTCTAGTCCTGTCTGGCCCAGGAAGCCCCCCCCCCCTCCAGCCCCAGGTCTAGTCATGTCTGGCCCAGGAAGCCCCCCCCCCTCCAGCCCCAGGTCTAGTCCTGTCTGGCCCAGGAAGCCCCCCCCCCCCCTCCAGCCCCAGGTCTAGTCCTGTCTGGCCCAGGAAGCTCCCCTCCAGCCCCAGGTCTAGTCCTGTCTGGAACAGGAAGCCCCCCACCAGCCCCAGGTCTAGTCCTGTCTGGCCCAGGAAGCCCCCCTCCAGCCCCAGGTCTAGTCCTGTCTGGCCCAGGAAGCCCCCCTCCAGCCCCAGGTCTAGTCCTGTCTGGCCCAGGAAGCCCCCCTCCAGCCCCAAGTCTAGTCCTGTCTGGCCCAGGAAGCCCCCCTCCAGCCCCAGGTCAAGTCCTGTCTGGCCCAGGAAGCCCCCCCCCTCCAGCCCCAGCTCTAATCCTGTCTGGAACAGGAAGCCCCCTCCAGCCCCAGGTCAAGTCCTGTCTGGCCCAGGAAGCCCCCCCCCCCCCCCCCCCCTCCAGCCCCAGTTCTAGAACAGGAAGCCCCCCTCCAGCCCCAGGTCTAGTCCTGTCTGGCCCAGGAAGCCCCCCCCCCCCTCCAGCCCCAGGTCTAGTCCTGTCTGGCCCAGGAAGCCCCCCTCCAGCCCCAGGTCTAGTCCTGTCTGGCCCAGGAAGCCCCCTCCAGCCCCAGGTCAAGTCCCCCCCCCCCCCCCCCACCCACACAGCTGTGTTCGATCCTCCCTGATGGAAAGATGCCTGGTCAGCAGAGCTGCTCAGCCACTGATGGACGGTCGGTAACAGAATACACGGCTCGTCTGCTTATCTAGATAAACTTACCGGCCAGAGGCCTCAGAGGGAGTGGGGGGGGGGGGGGGAGATTACCGGGTCGATAGAGTTCAGACGGACGGCCTGTCACTGTCCCTGGGGGAGGGGGAGGGGGCGGCTTCGTGCGGATCTCAGATATCTTTACTGGGACGTTTTGGAAGACGATGAGCTTGGTTTCAGGTAAGAGTACGCGTCAACACGCTGGTCGGAAAAAACAAAAAACGAGATGAACAAGAGGAGAAAGGGAGAGAGAGGGAGAGAGAGAGAGAGAGAGAGAAGAGAAATGAAAAAGGCTCAAATGAGAAAGAGGGGTTAAAAATGACGACAGGCCGGTGACGGAAGTCTCTTAAGGTGATGTATAGTCATCGGCAGAGTAGGAGAGATGCAAGCTTGGCCAAACCTAAAACCTATAAATCACAGCTCTCTCATTCCTCCCCAAATGTCTCCGTGCCATTAGAAACCAAATAGCTCACTCTCTTAATTAAGGCCCATTTATTTAGAGTGGTGAGGGAGAAACCTGTGTGTGATCGGGGCCAAACACTTATGGGAAGAAGGAGGTAGTTAATTAGTTTGCCGCTCTCTGTATCTCTGTCTCGGTCGTCCATCTGTTCTGAACTGCACAGAGTGTTGAACCCTCCTGCATCGAGCTGGTGCCTCCACACTGGTGTGGGTTCTACAGAGGCCTATCTCCTCACTCTGTCTGTAGACGAGGCCGCAGGAAACACAAGCATGCTTGTCCCTGCTAGTGCTTAAACAAGCAGCCCTGTCGGTGACAGGGTTTCCATTACTAGTTTGTGTGTGGGGGAGGCTCATCACCCCCTTCCCACCCAAGCACGTCTTTATTATGCTAATGAAAAAATATCCCACCTGCCTTCGAGTCACAGGGTGCCAGGCTAGATGGCAGGCTGGGAGACGGGCTGAGTGGCAGGCGGACGGAGTCGGCCAGGGCGCTAATTACAGACGGACATGTTGAGTCTGTCCTGAGCGGGGGGGGGGGGACCTGCCTCAACAGACTTAATCAATCGACACAATCAATCAAGCTTCCAATCAATACTGAGCTGGGAGACCCTGGTGTGACTGTCCACAGAGAGTCACAGAGGGATAGAGAGAAAGGTCAAATAAAACAGGGAAAAAACTGGAATCTGGAAGCTTCTATAGATTCAAGTTAAGAGGTCGAAAAAATATACGCTAAAATGTACGTGCAGACAATCCTAACAGTGACAGGTTGCCTTGGCGACGCAGGGTGTCCTCTGAGAGAGAGTGTGCCAGCGGCTGGCAGGCAGCTATGATCTCAGCGGAAAACAGAAAGGAATCTGGTGCCTGATTGAAGTGAGACAGAGGAGGCAGACTGATGAAGGGGGGGGGTGAGGTGCCACACGAGGGGTGTGTGTGTGTGTGTGTCACTGTGTGTGTGGTCCCCTTGTTATAATATCAGCAGACCCCACTACACACACACACACACAATCTCCTGTCACACAATGACTGTCAGTCCAACTAAACAACATTGAGCATGAGGAGAATACCAAGCAGCCAATCAAGAAGCTGCACAGCCGAGGTGATCATGGAAACGGCAGAACGCTAAGTGTAGGGGACGTTCCATAGCACACTTTCTCTAGGAATAACTTCCTGTCTTCTCCCTTTCTCTCCTGTAGTACTTCCTGTCTCCTTCCAAATCTCTCTTGTAGAACTTCCTGTCTGCTGCTAACCTTGAGCATGGCTCCCTCACCATAATAAACTACACACACACACACACACACACACACACGCTTTGAAACACCCAGACATCTCGACAAATAAAACAGATGGGCTGAGAAGCCTGGGGCCGTGTCCCAGCAGGTGAGCCAGGTGATGAGGGGGCGGGAGGCTGGGTGACACACACACACCACACACACACACACACACACACACCACACACAGTGACACACACACACCCCTGCTTGTGCCCAAAGAGCCCATGTGACCACACACCTGTTTATAGACTGCTCATCTGAGGAGATTAAGAAACAGAGGGAGGGAGGGAGCAGGATGAAAGCAGCAGTTAGGAGGTAGAGAGAGAGAGAGAGAGAGAGAGAGAGAGTTAGAGAGAGAGAGAGAGAGAGAGGGGGTGGGGAGGAGAGGGGGAGGAAGGTAGAGTAGGATAAAAGCACAGCAGGTAGGAAGGGGAGACAGGAAGTCAGGTAAGGCAGGGAGGCAGCGTCTCGTACCAAGTTAGAGGATCTGGGTCAACACTGATTCCAGGGTTTCAATAAAACATGCCAGCCAATCACAGAGCCCTGCTGGGTGGGGTGAGGGAGGGAGGGACTTACAGAATGACATGCAGAGTTCTGCTGGAGGATACGGCACAGACTGCGTTGTCATGGTGAATGTGGGGGGAAGAACGCAGAGAGAGAGTGATAAAGCGAGCTAGAGAGAGAGGGATAGAGGGTGAGAGTGTCAGTGATAGAGAGATAGTGACAGAGAGAGTGATGGAGACAGAGAGTGATAAAAAGAGTGATAGAGAGAAAGACAGTGATAGCCAGAGAGTAGAGGTAGAGAGGTAGAAGCATGCTGGTTTTATTCCAATAACAGGTTTTTCCAGTGCAGCAGTGATTGTAGTTTCTAGGAACCATCAATCAACATGTGCACGTGTGTGTGTGTGTGTGTGTGTGTGTGTGTGTAATGAGGAACAAACACCATGGGATTAAGGAGATCTGCAGGGCACACATAGATCAGCTCTTATCTGGTCTAATGAAGGGGAACTGTCAAACTTTTCAGTGGCCACTTAATCACTGCCCACAACACACATGTGCACTGCACACACACATGTGCACACACACACACACACACACACACACGTGTGCACATACACACACCCCGGGTGGGTCCAGCAGAGAGTGTGATGGAGGAAAACTAGCCCTGTGTCTCCTATACAGATATACTATATGAGTTATTCACTGACTTTGGATATTGTTTCCTTGGAAGAGGAGGAAGGTGAGGAGGGAGGGGGGGGGGGAGAGAGCGGGGGGGGTGAGAGAGAGACAGGGAGGAAAGGAGGAAGGGGAAGGAGAGAGAAGAAATTAATAAAATAAAGAAAAACACACAACAACATTAGCCACATCAGCCAATTATTTCCCAGAAATGAGTTGCCTGGGGCGATGGGAGCTGCAGTGCTTTGTTTTCCTTATGCTTTAAGTGAGTACTGATCTCAAGCAGACACCATCAATTCTTCATAGCCGGCTGTAATTGCTATCCGGACACAGTCAAGCAAGATTTAAACCTGGGGTGGATCTAATGGAAGAAGTGGGTTCATGTGGATGTTTGTTTTGTGAATGTGTGTGTGTGTATGTGTGCGTGTGTTGTGTGTGTGTGTCAATCTGCGCCCACGTCACTGTCACAGAGAAAAACTAATTAACTCGATTTAGACTTAGCAGTGTGTGGAGGAGTCAACACAACACTGGTTTTCAACCAGGCAGAACATTCCAGCATTTTCTTAACACACCTATCAGCTACCCTCTCTCCTTCTCCCCTCGTCTGAGACGGAAGCGAGGGATGAGGGAAAGAGGAGTAGAGGAGAGCAGACGGATGGAGAGAGGGTAAGATGTGTAGGAGAGATGTAGTCAAGATGTTTGGACTCACATCCAGAAGTCATTCTCAATCAGGAATTGATATTCAGAATGACTTCCGGATGGGTGTAGAACTGTCTTGCTTTTGAAACCTGTGTCCAGATAACTAACTCCTGATAACCTTTTCAACAATGGAACACTCCTGGACGACTGAGGCTCTACATTGACTTTAGATAAGAATCAAACACACACACACAGCACAGGCACATTTCAAGGCTGAACAGTGCAGGGTGAGTAATGCATCTGCAGGTTAACAGCTCCGTAGGGGACCTGGGACCTGTGTGTTGCTCTGGTTTGGCTGAGGGGGTTCGAAACAAGCGTCTGGCAGCGAGACAGGGCTAGGCAAGCATACCTGTGGGGTGCATTTTATTCATACCTCGGGGAGACTCAAGGACTCGCCTCGGTGATGATGGAGCGTGTGAAAGGTGCTGAGGTGGATGGAGCTCAGTGGGGGGTGTTACAGACTGAATGTGATATAGTCAGGCTTGTATGTGGCAGAGGGGAGGGGAGGGGGGGTGATAAGAGGAGTGGGAAACAGGAAGGTGACTAATGGTGCTTTTCCACCGCAAATGTAAACTCAACTCAACTCAGTTTGGTAGTAACACGGGTGGTTTTCCACCGCAAATAGTACCGCAAATAGTACGGCTCGACTCAGCTCGCTTGGTCCCTAGAGCGAGGTGATACTAAAAAAAGGACCCGCTACCAGGTACAAGGTACCATGAAATTGCGGTGGAATCGCCAAAAATGCGAGTCGAGTCGAGCTGATACCATGCGGTGGAAAAGCGCCATAAGGTTTCATCTACAGCCCTCGTTACTGTAACATCACACCTGGACTCTGACACTATAAAGACCTCTCCATCTCTCTCACTCTCTCTCTCTCTCGTTCTGCTCTCAGAAGAAAGAGATTCCTTCAAAATGGTTGTGGAGCAGATGGTATCTCTCTTGCGAGGGTTGTAGAGCAGCTGGTATCTCCCTTAAAGACAGTGTGAGACTTCAAGTCTCTGTGAAAGTATGTGATGCTCATGGAGAGACAGGGGGAGAGAGAGAGAGAGAGAGAGAGAGAGAGAGAGATATACAGAGAGAGAGAGAGAGATACAGAGAGAGAGAGAGAGAGAGTGAGTGTAATGTAATGCGACAGAATGTACCAACAGGTCCAGGATCTTTTGATTAGCAGGAGCTGGCAGTGTTCCACAGTCAGTTAGTAGGAACCTGGTCCACCTTCAGAGAACCCTGCTGATGTTCCACACACAGCATCAGACTGACATGATGGTAGTTCAGGAGAACCTTCTCACGCCACATGGCACGAGAGGGGAGCTCCATGCTGTTTACATGACATCCAGTAATAAGGATAGCAACTCTTCCACACGTAACCCTCTCTCTCTCCACCCTCTTCCTCTCCTCCCTCTCTCTCTCCACCCTCTTCCTCTCCTCCCTCTCTCCTCCCTCTCTCTCTCCACCCTCTCTCTCTCCACCCTCTCTCTCCACCCTCTCTCTCTCCTCCCTCTCTCTCCACCCTCTCTC
>CM059336.1:8674841-8722341 GCA_030340685.1 Protosalanx chinensis
CAGCGTGAGTAACTGTGCGTGTCATGATAGGACACCACACACCAGCTCAGGACATATGGCCAGACTCCAGGTCAGTCCATATGGCTACAGAGCTGCTTCATATACCCAGCAGTAGGGTTCACTCCGGGAAGCTGTCAGGAAGGCCTATGAAGATACAACAAAGTTACACTGTCTACAGCACAGCCTCACTGTGGAGTCTGCCAGCTCATGTTATACTGTACAACAGAGAGAGAGAGACAGAGAGAGAGAGAGAGACACAGAGAGAGACACAGAGAGAGAGAGAGACACACAGAGAGAGAGAGAGAGAGAGAGAGACAGAGAGAGAGAGAGAGAGACAGAGACACAGAGAGAGAGAGAAAAAGAGAGAGACAGAGACACACAGAGAGAGAGAGAGAGACACACAGAGAGAGACACAGAGAGAGACACAGAGAGAGAGAGACACACAGAGAGAGAGACACAGAGAGAGACACACAGAGAGAGAGAGAGAGAGAGAAAGAGACACACACACAGAGAGAGAGAGAGAGATACAATCAGTTGTTCCCCCACAAGTGAATGCAGCTCATTAAAATCAATCAGAGAACAAACCATTAAGCTCCGACAAGAACAAAGAGTGACAGGCGTACCCCAGGGGCGTCTCAGACAGGAACAGGAAACAGAGACACGCTGGCAAGTAATTACCGTTGTGTGAAAAATCCCTGCCCACACAGCAGCTCAGAAAGGCTCTGGATCAAGACCCCCCCCCCCCCCCACGCCCCCAAACAGAGAGAGGGGGGAAGGGGTGGGGGGGTTTACTGTCAAGGGGAGGAAAACTTTAATAAACCTGTTTGTGAGAAATAAGAGAAGAAAAAGCGTTTGTCTGGACTTGACCTGTTCCACGGATCACATTTTCCAATCCTAATTGCATCCGCAATATCCTGTTGGCTTGGTTACACAAGGCTTTCAAAAGGGTGAGGGAGTCATCAGCAGAGAGAGAGAGAGAGAGAGAGAGCAGGAGATAGAGAAGAGAGAGAGAGCAGGAGAGAGAGAGAAAGAGCAGGAGAGAGAGAGAGAAAGAGCAGGAAAGAGAGAGATAGAGAAAGAGCAGGAAAGAGAGAGAGAGAGAGCAGGAGAGAGAGAAAGAGCGAGAGAGAGAGCAAGAGAGAAAGCAGGAGAAAGAGCAGGTGAGAGAATCACAGTGTTTACCAACAGTTAATAACATCCTTATAGGCAGAGTCAAATAAACAGTAATCCGCACATATTCCTCTGTGTGTAACCACCTCTGCTGTACCGTGACAAGGTTCCTCTCCTGGAGAGATAACTGTCCAAGTTCACTGACATGAGCAAACAACACATGCTGCTGCTGCTGATGATGGGAAGAAGGCTGCCATGACGACGATGATGATGATGATGAGGAAGAGGACCATGAGGCTGTGTGAATGATGTGTGTGCATCACCCTCTGAGACTGACAGCTTCCTCTGGCTGGCTGAGCAACGCTGCCATCTAGTGGTGGGATTGATGGTGGCCACGTTGAATCATAGTGTGTGGTCGTGTTCGGGTGTGTGTGTGTGTGTGTGTGGACTCACCAGGCCTGTGAGGGAGGGGGCAGACTGGCCCAGGCTCTGGTTCCTCATGAGCACCAGGTTATTAGGCTCTCCAGGGCCCTGCCAGGCCAGCTGACTCACGCCCCCGTGCACACTGCTGGACAGGGGCAGGAGCTGCTTACCTGGGGGGGACACGCACACACACGCACACGCACACACATACACACACTTTAATAAAACTGTTCCAACAACCTAGGAACATTTTGATGTTGAGTTGTGTTTGAATAGAAATGTTGAAAAAATTCTGTGTGTGTGTGTGTACATGTGTGTGTGTGTTTCACCGGTCATAGCCATGCTGCTGCGCCGGGCATAACCCTCATCCTGGCTGAGCTGCCGGTGGATCTTGGTCTTGTTGGCGGCTGGAGAGAGGTCAGGGTTACTCAGCTTCCTGAAGAGCAGGGGAGGGGGAGGAGCACACTCTCTCTGGGAGAGGGGGAGAGAGAGGGGGAGAGAGGGGGAGAGAGGGGGAGAGAGGAGGATAGACAGAGAGAGAGAAATGAGGGGGGGGGCAGAACAAGAGAAAAAGCCATATTAAAATGCTGCAAACCCACATGTGTGCCTCTGTACAGGCTTGTTTCTGCAGCTGAAGACCCAGTGGAGCCGAGCTCCAGAGGAGGGGGGCCTGTCCAGCCCAGCCAGGCCCAGAGGAGGGGGGCCTGTCTAGCGAGGCCCAGCCAGGCCCAGGGGCCGTATGCATGCAGGCCCCCTGCTAAAACTAAGTCATAAAGTATAGTGCAAAACCACAAACGGACACTGGATCTCTGTCCCAACACTGGGGAATACACAGATACAACCAGCTCAGACTCACTTGCTCACTAACACAAACACACCACTCACACACACTCACACACACACTCACACACACACACGTCTGTTCAACTCCTTGTACAGGAGAGGCAAGGAGGACGAGTCCAAAAGACGATCCATTGAGCCTCAGCCTCAGCCCCAGCCTCAGAGGACCCAAGGATAATACAATCGTATTTCGTCTAATCTTTTTTTACAAGCAATGTCACAGAAGGCTTCACATACACCCATAGACCTGCCTCTCAACAAACCTCAACTCTCAAGTAAGACACAGAAGAACTCCCAGAAAAACTCACTAGAGGAGAAAACATGGAGGAAACCTTGAGAGGAGCAGTTCAGTGAAGGATCCTCTCCTCCAGAGACGGATCAGAGAGTGGAAAGTCAGAACCACAGCTGTGGTGCCAGGGGCTGGCTTCCAGCGCGAGGGAAGGAGAGGAGGGCACCAGAGAGATGGGGAGAGAGGGGGAGATGTGTCCGATGTCCTGCCAGGGTAGCTGGGCTGGGATCCTGGCCTTGACTGCCTGTTTGGGTTGACCGGGATCGGAAAGAACAGTCTCAGATGAGGTCATTTCCTCTTTCGCTTCAGAACTGACGAGCCCCTGGTCGCCAGGAGTTACAGAGACATCTGGATATTGCCGTGCCGGAGGACACACACACACACACACACACTGCAGCCTCCAAACCACACACACAAAAGAGCTTGGGATTTCAAGTAAACGTTTGAGACGAGGGAACCAAACCAGAAGACCTAAAACCAGTCAAACTAAACTCAAGCCCACTGAACGTGGTTAGCAGACCAACAACCTGAACCGCTATCCCATTTTGCTGTAGGCCTGATGCAGTTCACTCCTTAGCCACCAGGTGGCACACCAATTCTAAGTGATGGAAGAGAAAACCACACACGGGTAAAACTCCATCCACACCATCATCTGGTGCTGAGTTCAGACACCACATCGAGAAGGACTAACAGAAAACACTGTACAGCTTCAGTCCTTGTTGGGGAAGACTTTAAAACACTGGCTTTGGTTAACAAGCAATGGCTCTTCCCCTTCCTATCTCCCTCCCTCTCTCCCCTCCCTCTCTCCCTCCCTCTCTCCCTCCCGACTCGTGAGTTTAATCCCTGGATCAATACCAGCCTCCATAAAGGCTGTGCTGGTGTAACCAACAGCTGGATTAGAGAACCTACATCCCATAACCTTCACACACTACTTGGCTCACACGCACACACACACACACACCAGCCCTCTCCGTGTTCCCAATAACTCGAGGCCAAACAATCCATGTCAGAATTTACATAACCCAACTTCAAACATCAAACGACTTATGACAAACAGCTGCTGTATTTCGTCTAAAAGAAATGAACGGGAAAAACCGAAGTGGACGATAACGGGGTCTGGGACGGTGGAGAATGAGAAAGAATGATAATAGGGCCGCTTACTCTGCTGTAAATCTGTCAGAGAGTGGCAGCGATCAGCAAACTCTTCAGAACACTGTGAGACTTCTCTCAGGGCCTGGGGGAAGGTGACAGACTTATAGGGGGAATGAAGGAGAAGAGAGAGATGCTGGTTTCTGTTGGTAAACTGTTGGTTGGTCTCCCAGGTGTGTTTGAGCGCTAAAAGCAGGAAAAGGCAGCAGCAGATGTCGGGCCGCTTTCACGGTGTGCATCACTTTCATTTCCTGATTCTTGTTAGAACATTTGAGAAAGCAGATTGGAGGGGAAGGGCGAGGCTCGTTTACATGGTAAAGTCGTCCGCTCTCTCTCTCTCTCTCTCTATGTCTCTCTCTCTCTCTCTATGTCTCTCTCTCTCTCTCTCTCTATGTCTCTCTCTCTCTCTCTATGTCTCTCTCTCTCTCTCTGTCTCTCTCTGTCTCTGTCTCTCTGTCTCTCTGTCCCTCTCTCTCTCTCTGTCTCTGTCTCTCTGTCTCTCTGTCTCTCTCTCTGTCTCTCTGTCTCTCTCTCTCTCTCTCTCTGTCCCTCTCTCTCTCTCTCTCTCTCTCTCTCTGTCTCTCTCTGTCTCTCTCTCTCTCTGTCTCTCTGTCTCTCTGTCCCTCTCTCTGTCTCTCTCTCTCTCTGTCTCTCTCTCTCTCTGTCTCTCTCTCTCTCTGTCTCTCTCTGTCTCTCTCTCTCTCTGTCTCTCTGTCTCTCTGTCCCTCTCTCTGTCTCTCTCTCTCTCTGTCTCTCTCTCTCTCTGTCTCTCTCTCTCTCTCTGTCTCTCTCTCTCTCTGTCTCTCTCTCTCTCTGTCTCTCTCTCTCTGTCTCTCTCTCTCTGTCTCTCTGTCTCTCTGTCTCTCTCTGTCTGTCTCGTTAATAAAGCAGAAATGCCACACAGGAAAACAACACTCCCTGTCACGTCCTCCACCCCTGGGCCGGTCACACCCCCTCCTCCCACCCCCTCCTTCCACCGCCTCATCCCCCCGCCCTCCTCCCCCCCCTCCCACCCCCCCCTCCTCCCTCCCCCTCCCTGTGAGAGGACTGTACCCTGACACCCTCTCTGTTCATAAAGTGCAAAAACAGCAGGTCGTGGAATTGTCTGGAAAACAGCCCAGGGCACCTGGGTTCCATTACAGTACACAGGGGAGGAAGTAGAACCTTCCCATCCTCCACGCCTCTCTCTCTCTCCTCCTCCCTCTCTCTCCTCCTCCCTCTCCGCCTCCCCCTCTCCTCCCTCTTCACGTTCTCTTCCCTCCTCCTCCCTCTCCGCCTCCCCCTCTCCTCCCTCTTCACGTTCTCTTCCCTCCTCCTCTCTCCTCCTCCTCCTCTCCCCCCTCCCCTGTCAGCACTACAGCGATTTGAGACTTTTATTTGCTCCACATTCATCTTGTTATGAGTCCATGGAGGGATGGCCGTGATGTGATGTTCACCACCATCCATCACCTGTCATCAGAGGGGGGGGGGGGGGGGGGGGGGGGGGGCCGGGCCCTGAGTAGAGATCAGATCAGAGGCCAGGATAGAGAGTAGGCTAGAGCTTGGTATAACCTGTTTGTGAGCATTACAAGCGTGACTGTACAGGAGGATTGCATCACGAGCGGTTTTCCACCAGCCTGGTACAGCGTGTACATGTGGAAGCACTGGGAACATGCGTGTGGATGTGCTGTGTACACGCGTGTGCTCGTCCAGGCCTTTAACGATGATGATGTGTTCCAGATGGGCCGAGCCGAGTCCAGGGGACAGAGCTTCAACTGGGATGCCTGGACTCCATCTCCAGCCTGGAGGGACCAAACTTAGAGGGCCCAGGGATGGAGGCTGGAGCTAGAGGCTGGGTCTAGGGGCTAGAGGCTGGGTCTACAGGCTAGGTCTAGGGGCTGGCGCTAGAGGCTGGGTCTAAGGGCTGGGGGTACAGGCTGGGTCTAGGGGCTACAGGCTGGGTCTAGGGGCTGGGTCTAGAGATATCAAGGGAAAGTGATCGAGGTGCTACAGGGAATAACATGACTAATACAAACCTTGGATTACTTCCAACACTAAATGGGTCCGAGCGATTACACACGATACAGTGGAGTTTCCTAAACACAAGGCAGATATAGATGGACAGAATGTACGTGTAATAATGTAGAAAAAGAAGAGAGAGCAAGAGAGAGAAAGAGGGAGTTAGAAAGAAAGGGAGAGTGGGAGAAAGAGAGAGACAGAGAGCGAGAGAGAGGGAGAGAAAGTAGGCTTGGGGAACATTAACCCAATGTGCTGGTACAGGCTTGATTACTAGCTAGGATTACTGGAGCATTTATTATGCCTCCCCCCTCACTCCCCTCTCTCCCCTCTCTCCCCTCTCTCCCCTCTCCCCCCTCTCTCCCCTCTCTCCCCTCTCCCCCCTCTCTCCCCTCTCTCCCCTCTCCCCCCTCTCTCCCCCTCTCTCCCCCCTCCCTCCATATGAGGAGCATCTTGAAAGGCTCTCCCTCAGTAGATTAGTAAATAAAGACTTAAATCCAGGGGGTGTTTCATACGGTTTCTGCGGATGGTGGGAGCGAGGACAGCAGCGTTATTACAGTGAGGCCCCCCACCCCGGGCCTCTGGCCTCTGTGGTCCTGCCCCACACACACACACACACCTAACACTGGAAGATACCAAGGAGGCGGGGAGGGGGGTCCAAAAAGAAAAGAAGAGAGAAAGTGAGACAAAACTGTAAAAGACGAGGGAGGGTAGCCTCTCTTTCAGAAATGAGGTAGAAGGTCTCCTCCCCGCGCCCCGCCCCTGCCCCCAACGCCTCCCTGTAATCTGTCAGCTACAGCTGTGATGCAGGGCAGCTCTGCTCCTCCTCAGCCCAGCAGCACCCTGACTCTCCTCAGCCCAGCAGCACCCTCACTCTCCTCAGCCCAGCAGCACCCTGACTCTCCTCAGCCCAGCAGCACCCTGACTCTCCTCAGCCCAGCAGCACCCTCACTCTCCTCAGCCCAGCAGCACCCTCACTCTCCTCAGCCCAGCAGCACCCTCACTCTCCTCAGCCCAGCAGCACCCTCACTCTCCTCAGCCCAGCAGCACCCTCACTCTCCTCAGCCCAGCAGCACCCTCACTCTCCTCAGCCCAGCAGCACCCTCACTCTCCTCAGCCCAGCAGCACCCTCACTCTCCTCAGCCCAGCAGCACCCTCACTCTCCTCAGCCCAGCAGCACCCTCACTCTCCTCAGCCCAGCAGCACCCTCACTCTCCTCAGCCCAGCAGCACCCTCACTCTCCTCAGCCCAGCAGCACCCTCACTCTCCTCAGCCAAGCAGCACCCTGACTCTCCTCAGCCCAGCAGCACCCTCACTCTCCTCAGCCCAGCAGCACCCTCACTCTCCTCAGCCCAGCAGCACCCTGACTCTCCTCAGCCCAGCAGCACCCTGTCTCCTCAGCCCAGCAGCACCCTCACTCTCCTCAGCCCAGCAGCACCCTCACTCTCCTCTCTAAACCCTGCTTTGTGGAGGACAGACTAGTCCACCTGCCACTGACTCAGACAGCAGGGCTCACCACCACAGCCTGGAGCTAGACCAGGACAGACTAGAGATAGACCACACCATGCCAAGCCAGGCCAGACTAGAGCCAGAGCTAGACCAGACCAGGACAGGCCAAGCCAGGCTAGAACTAGCCCAGACTAGTCCAGACCTCATTAGGCCGGACATGGAGAGCAGAGAAGGGTGCATGTGAGGTGGATGGATGGATGGAGGGCTGGAGGAGGAGAGCTCCAGAGAGAGTAATGATAGAGCCAGACTCCAGCATCAAGGCCCCCCTGCTAGGGTGTGACCTTCAGAGGGCCAGTCAGTCAGCCAGCCAGTCCTGGAGCAGGAGCAGAATCCAGGAGAGAAGGTTAGCTCCCTCTCTCTCCCCAGGCCCAGGCATCCCAGCCTCCCCTCCTTTCTCCTCCTTGCCTGACAGTTCTGGCCTTTTCACAGGGGAGAACACCAGACAGCCTAACCAGCCAACTAACCAGCCAGGCAGCCAGCCAGCCAGTCAACTCTGAATAACTGTCACAGTTGGGAGGAATGCCTTATTACTAGAAGCTTCTATAAAAACAAATTTGACCTGCCGGGCCACCTTAGCAATCTGCCCCCCGTCTCTCTGCCCCCCAGCCGATCAACAGAAGCCAGACCGACCTCAAAGTTAACACAGGAAGTCTAACTATTAAAGCAGCCTAACTTTAAGACCCTGAGCATTGGGGCGACGGTGTTCAGGTGATAAGTCATCACAACACTACAGCACAGCCCTGAGGCAACAACCAGCAGCTGACTGAGCTCTCCCCTCTGCATTCCATTCTGCATCTGAGGCGGAGAGACAGCTAGCTGAGGCAGAGAGACAGCTAGCTGAGGCAGAGAGAGAGAGACAGTTATCTGAGGCAGAGAGAGAGACAGTTATCTGAGGCAGAAAGACAGCTAGCTGAGGCAGAGACAGAAAAAGAGAGAGAGTCTATGACATGGGCGATTCAGGGATGTGAGTGACTGTGTGTGTGTGTTTGTCGGGGATGGGGGCTGTGTTCACCCCATAAGGACTGACAGTTCTTGTCCTAATGATTAAAACAAAAGGCTGTTTTAATGAATAATTCACTGAGGGCTGACTAAGGTTGCCTTTGATGGATAGTTCAGACTGCAAGTATAGAGAAATGGACGTTCGTACACACACACACACACACACACACATTAGCATTTAGAACTGTCTGTGGTCCAGAAGCAGTAATAGAGTGGGGGGATGAGTTAAATGATCTTTTATATGGTGGGAAGAGAGAGAGACAAGAAAGACAGAGAGAGAGAGAGTGAGAGAGAAGAGAGACAAGAAAGAGAGAGAGAAAAGAGAGACAAGAAAGATAGAGAGAAGATACAGAGACGAGAAAGAGAGAGAGCGAGGATACAGTTAATTTGCTGCCCCTGAGTCAAACCAGTCACTGACAGAGCCAGATAACTGTGTGTGTGTGTGTGTGTGTGTGTGTGTGTGTAGAGTTCCTTGAACAGGACAGACTGAGTATTTGGTTTGTTTCATCACCTAAGGCAGGCAGGCAGGATGACTCAACACACAGGCTGGAGCGGTGAGTGTGTGTGTGTGTGTGTGTGTGTTGGGGGCCAGGGACCCTTCTGGACTGGCCAGAGCAAATCAGTCTGTCTGATTCAATCTTGAGCGTTAGGATGTGTTAGCATGCAAACTACTGTACACACACAAACACACACACACTTTCAGTCATGAGTCGATAAAAGAGGAATGAAACCGTTTGGGCAACTTCCCTGTCTCCAGTTGCTGTGTAAACAGGAATAGGAATGAGCAGGAGACACAATAACACACACACACACAATAACAAACACAACATTGAAAAGCATCACAACAATCTATACTTCAGATTTATGCACGGACAAAGAGTCTCCCATTGTCGAACCGTGAAAAGACGTCTGCCTCTCACGCACTTGCCTATCCTAATTACAACATTTCATTCCTGCAAATCTGTGACAAAGTGCTGAAAGTCTGTCTGCATCTCAGTACACAACCAGATAGAACAGACAGTTAGCTGAGGCAGAGAGGGAGACGGTTAGCTGAGGCAGAGTCAGCTAACACAGGCAGAGAGAGAGAGAGACAAAGACAGTTAGCTGAGGCAGAGAGGGAAACGGCTAGCTGAGGCAGAGAGGGAGACGGCTAGCTGAGGCAGAGAGGGAGACGGCTAGCTGAGGCAGAGAGGGAGACGGCTAGCTGAGGCAGAGAGGGAGACGGCTAGCTGAGGCAGAGAGGGAGACGGCTAGCTGAGGCATAGAGGGAGACGGCTAGCTGAGGCAGAGAGGGAGACGGCTAGCTGAGGCAGAGAGGGAGACGGCTAGCTGAGGCAGAGAGGGAGACGGCTAGCTGAGGCAGAGAGGGAGACGGCTAGCTGAGGCAGAGAGGGAGACGGCTAGCTGAGGCAGAGAGGGAGACGGCTAGCTGAGGCATAGAGGGAGACGGCTAGCTGAGGCAGAGAGGGAGACGGCTAGCTGAGGCAGAGAGGGAGACGGCTAGCTGAGGCAGAGAGGGAGACGGCTAGCTGAGGCAGAGAGGGAGACGGCTAGCTGAGGCAGAGAGGGAGACGGCTAGCTGAGGCATAGAGGGAGACGGCTAGCTGAGGCAGAGAGGGAGACGGCTAGCTGAGGCAGAGAGGGAGACGGCTAGCTGAGGCAGAGAGGGAGACGGCTAGCTGAGGCAGAGAGGGAGACGGCTAGCTGAGGCAGAGAGGGAGACGGCTAGCTGAGGCAGAGAGGGAGACGGCTAGCTGAGGCAGAGAGGGAGACGGCTAGCTGAGGCAGAGAGGGAGACGGCCAGCTGAGGCAGAGAGGGAGACGGCTAGCTGAGGCAGAGAGGGAGACGGCTAACTGAGGCAGAGAGGGAGACGGTTAGCTGAGGCAGAGAGGGAGACGGCTAACTGAGGCAGAGAGGGAGACGGCTAGCTGAGGCAGAGAGGGAGACGGCTAGCTGAGGCAGAATCAGCTAACAGAGGCAGAGAGAGAGACAAAGACAGATAGCTGAGGCAAAGAGAGTCAGCTAATGGCAGAGAGCGGTTCAGTCAGACTGTAGTTTGACCTTGTGAGAACATGAAAGCAGCAGGGGTTGATGAAGAAGCCTCATCAGTATGGTGATTATGATGAGCTGACAATGGGACCACCGGGTTAACTGGAGCAGGGGTGCTGGGCTATCTCTCACACACACAGACAAACACACACACTCTCTCTCACACACACAAACCTCTAATGGGATTCACAAGATGCTATTTACCCCTGTGCGCGCGTGTGTGTGTGTGTGAGAGAGAGAGACCCTTCTCCCACTCCAGCACTCACTATAGCGTGTCTATCAGGAGGAATAAAAGAACCGAAACAGACACCCCCCCCTTCCCCCGCTCCATCCTCAACTCCCTGTAAAGAAAATAATCTCGCGCCATTAAATAGGATTTTCCATCTACGACCTCATTATCATAAACTGCACGCTAGGTTTTCATTGGGTGCATAATGTCTGTATAATTAGGCTGATTGGTTCCCAGAGAGACGCAGCTGGGTGCTCTCCAGTCTCCCTCCAGCTCTGCAGTCACAGGTTATCCTGGAGGCTGAATGTCTGGATCATGTTGTGAAGAACAGACCGTCTGAAGGCCAATAGGAGAGGGCTGATGACTGGAGGTATTTCACTAATAAGCAGGTAGATGACTGCCTTCTCTCCTTTCCTCTCCTCCTTCCTCTCCTCCGCCCTTTTTTTCTTCATCCTCCTCCTCTTCTTATCCCCCCCCCCCACACACACACACACACACACTCCTCCTATAGACAGTTGAGTTTCCTCTGAGCCGTGTGAAGAACCATCTGTTTCTAACCTCAGCCTCTCCCAATCTCTGATGTCTGAACCACAAGCTGTGAGTGTGTGTGTGAGTGTGTGTGTATGAACATGTGTATGTGTGTGTGTGTGAAAGAGCAGGTAGGAGAAAGACGCCACAGAAGTGTTCCCCTTCCTCCCCTTAGCTTCTCCAGCCGGCTGTTCTTCTGACGGTTGCCGAGGGACATGGAGAGGGAAGACATGACGAGAGGGAAGGGAAGTGAGGTCATGAGAGGGAGAAAGAGGGAAGGAGAGAGAGAGAGAGAGAGAGAGAGAGAGAGAGAGGGAGGGCGACAGGTCCATAAACAGACTGGTGATGAAGAGGCAGGATGAAGGCCGGTCCAAAAGGACGGCTCATTAACTCAGCCTTTCATTAGCTTGGGTCAGGAGGGATTACACAGCAGAGGACTGGGCTGGGCCAGGCCAGGGAGTTCAGGGGAGTCAAAGCTGGACTCATGCCCACTGAGACGGATGATTTGCTGGCTAGGGTGTGGAGATGTAATCTCTACTGTGGTGCATTGACCAGCACCAAACTCCCCAGTGACTAATACAGAGTCAACATGGAGAGACGGGGTCTGATTCAAACTCCTATTCCTCCTTCTCCTCATCACTCATTGTGATTGCCTTGTTCAACACTTCTACCTCATCTCTATCTTCTCCTCCTCCCCTCCTCCTATTCCTCCCCCTTTCTCCTTCTCCTCCCCCCCACTCTGTCTTGGTGAGGTAGCCTGACTGTTCTAAGCTGCCAGAGGGCCTCTGATTGGAGCTGCCAGAGTTAATGTGTGGTTTGGCTGAAGATTTTCAACCTCACTGCTAATGTAATGGCTCTCAGCCTCGACCCTGTGTGTGTGTGTGTGTGTATGTGTGTAGCCTGAACAGATATCCTGTTTTCACAGGCCTTCACGGAGATCAGAGTATCGGAGTACCTCTGTCTGGAGGTCAGGGGTCACGCTGAAGCGTTGGCTAGCCGTAAACCGCCACAACGCTAACGAGCAGGCAGGCCGTGTGTCACAGCACAAGCTCTCTCTCACCGCTCCTCACACACACACACACACACACACACCACAGTTGTTGACATAACCTTGTCTCTTGGCCTAGGATGTCAACACTTTTCTATAGTCAAACAGCGAGCAGTAATGACTATTCCATTCCTTCCCAAAAGACCACTTCCTGCCCCTCTCCAGGGGGTCTGAATGTTACGCAACACCTCAACATGTGTCCCACCTCAATGAGACCCAGCAGAGGATTAGCCTATAGAACTCTTAAAGCACAACCTCCACTGTTTAAATAGTGTGTGTGTTTGAGTTTGTGGGTGTGTGTGTGTGAGTGCAAAGCTGTTTCATTGTGGGTGGATTACACCAATGGCTGAGCTGAAAGCACTGGCAAGTAGCAGCAGTGTTTGTAATTACAAGGTGGTAGAGGTATACAAAGGTATACAAAGGTACGCAGAGGTGTGCAGAGGTGTGCAGAGGTGTACAGATGTGTAGAGCGGTGTCTCACACATGTAAGGCATGGAAACAGTCTTTTACAGTCTGGCTGTAAAGCAGCTCAAGGTGTTTTGGAGGTGCAGGTCAACACACGCAGCATTCCACACCCTATCCTAACCTGCCTGCCCTGCTCACCCCATCCAACCCATCTACCTGTCCCTGCCCCTGCCACACCCCTGCTTCTGTCCTGCCCCCTGTCCCCTGTCCCACACTCCGGTGTCTTTTCAAGCCAAGCTGCCTTCAACACCAGCAGATCTGGTCAAACAAGCTCATGTATACACAAGAAAATAGGCGTGTACAAATGTCATGAATAACAAAGCAACAACATAGTGTGTGTGTGTGTGTGTGCAGCTGACAATTATACTGATTTATGCATTTTCCAGGTCAGGTGGGGTGACTGAGGCATGGCATCACCACGCAGAACTAACTGCAAGTCACACGCTGGACACACACACACACACACACACACAGAGCAAAGAAGGCCTTGTTTAATATGGACTGAAGCACAGCAGAAATCCCTTTATTGATTCCCACCGTATTGCACTGTGAGGGTTTTCAGTGACTCCATTGAGTGAAAGGTTTAATATGAGGCTGTCTTCTCTGCTCTCCCTCCCTCCCTCCCTACCTCCTCCTGACCGAGAGAGGGGAGAGGAGAGAGAGAAAGAGAGAGAGGAGAAAGGCTAGAGCGAGAGGGAGAGAAAGAGAGAGAGTGAGGGGGAGGAAGAGCCCTAGGTCTCAAGACTGCAAATCGCTCTGCTCTGGATCCTGCTGGGGAGGGAGAGGGAGGAGCTGGAGGAGAGGTGGAGGAGAGAGAGGAAGGGAGGGAAGGAGGAAGAAGATTGATTGGATATTCAGCTCAGATTAACATCAGCACATCTCTCCGTCAGTGACAAATGGAGGGGACCCACCCTCACTGTGGAAACGCACAAACTGTTATACACACACTGTTGCGCACACCACCTCAGAGCTTTCTGAATCCAGGGGTGCTCAAACAAGCCAACCACAATGATTCCACTGTTTTTGTCTGAGACGACACTGAGGGGAAAATATTTGTGTGTGAGCGTGTGTGTGCAGGGTTTATTTGCTCCTGCCTCCCAGCTGTTAGGCCAGTACAGTCCAGATAGAAAGCCCTTACGATGAGGTCTCTCCCCCGCTGGAGGGGGAGATAGAGCTCTGCCTTCCCCACCTCCAGCCCCTGATGGATACACTGCCACCTGCTTCATTATTCTGCGTAATGAGATGGTTATAATTACAGCTCCACTGCCCCCTGTTTCTCCACCTCCCCTTCTCAGCTCCCCCTCTCTGTCCACCTCCCCATCTCCCCCTCTTACCTCCCTCTCTCTGTCCACCTCCCCCTTTCATCTGCCTCTCTGTGGACACGCTAATGAGGACATCAGCCGTTTGGGCCGACAGTAATGAGTCCAGGTTGGGTCGTGTGGCAGCACTGAGGGATGCTGACAGAGGGGACGTGGCGGCCATTACAGCTCAATGACTCCTCAGTGGCACTTCAGTCAGTCTTCCAGTCGGCCTGTCAGCCGCAGTCACTCATTCATTCAACCAGCTAGCCTAATAGCCTGCCAGCTCACCGTTTGGTCAGCCAGCCAGTCACTCAGTCATTCAACCAGCTAGCCTAATAGCCTGCCAGCTCAACGGTTGGTCAGCCAGCCAGCCTGTCATTCAGTCATTCAACCAACTAGCCTATTAGCATGCCAGCTCACTGCTTGCTCAGCTAGCCAGCCTTGCCAGTCAGTGAACCAGCCAGCCATCCATCCAGCCAGTCATCCATGAATAGACTTTCGAGACAGGAAGCGAGGTCTTCGGGTTAATCAGTCAGCTAAGAGATGTGTAATGACACGGACATGTGCTACTGGCTGGCTCGCTGTAATCACACACACACACACACACACACACTAAGGCAGACTGGGCTCTCTGCAGATTACAGCATGCTGCTGGCCTCAATACACACACAAACACACACACACAGAGACCTCAATCTGAACAGGACTAACCCTAACCCAGTTGGATTCCTCCTGGTTAAAGGGGCTCTATCGGGGACTGGTCAGCCTCCTAGTGAAAGACAGTGGAACACTGGTTGTCTGTTTGCGTAGCTAGATTGGCTAGTTCTGCAATCCCAAAGCAGTAAAGTCCATTGTGCAGATGACAGGGTATTGACAGTCTGTTTCTAGTTCCAAAGTATCCAGTTCTGGTTGCTTCAGAGTTTAATGAGCTCCAGGAACACACTAGTGAAGCAGTGACAGTGTTTCTGAACAGCAGTCAGGTAAAAGAGTGAGCAGGAAATAACTATGATTTACCAGAGGAGAAAAGCAAACAAACTAACCTCCAGATCATATATGTCACACCTCACATGACTGACAGGACAACTGTAACACATACACACACAGACACACACACAGAGACACACACACACAGGTGCCCCATGACAGCATGGATTATTCTAATCAGACTGAGAGATTGCAGTGTGTGTACAGTGCAGGGCAGGCTGTCAGTCACATATTGCTTGGTACCTGTTTTCTAAGCTAGGTCATGTGGACAGCTACACACACCTAGACAGACACACACACACACACACTGCCCCTTACTGAGGGAATTATGATTACAAAATGTGTTTAAAGAACGTTCAGGTACCAAAGCACCTCTCCAGATGTCTGTTCAGTTGGCAGCTTCTGCAGTCTGTCTTTCCAAGCCAGGTTTTTTTTTCTTTTCTTGAATACTTGCTTTTAAGGTCAGAACAGTCTGATGAGACAGCACATCCCCGTGGTGCAGCCTGCAGAATCTAGAATGTTCTCCATCCTCCACGGTCATCTGCACAGGGCTATGCTGCCTGCTCGTCACATGGTACGTGACGGAAAGATTTGCATCGGTTCTGCTGACCTCAGCTCATGATCGTGGGAATGTCTCGCAAAAACAGGACAAGGTACCAGGAGCACACTGGAGGGTCTGTGTGTGAGGAGGGGGGGAGGGAAGGAAGGAGGTGAGCAGGGGAGGATGTGGAGGGGAGAGGAGGTGAGCAGGGGAGGATGTGGAGGGGAGAGGAGGTGAGCAGGGGAGGATGGGGAGGGGAGGGGAGGGGAGGGGAGAGGAGGTGAGCAGGGGAGGGGATGATGTGGAGGGGAGAGGAGGTGAGCAGGGGAGGGGATGATGTGGAGGGGAGAGGAGGTGAGCAGGGGAGGGGATGATGTGGAGGGGAGAGGAGGTGAGCAGGGTAGGATGTGGAGGGGAGAGGAGGTGAGCAGGGGAGGATGTGGAGGGGAGAGGAGGTGAGCAGGGGAGGATGTGGAGGGGAGAGGAGGTGAGCAGGGGATGATGTGGAGGGGAGAGGAAGTGAGCAGGGGAGGATGTGGAGGGGAGAGGAGGTGAGCAGGGGAGGATGTGGAGGGGAGAGGAGGTGAGCAGGGGAGGATGTGGAGGGGAGAGTAGGTGAGGAAGAGAGGGGAGGTGGCAAACCCTATGCACCTGTCCCCTGCACACCGCAGCCAGTTAACGCTGGCATGAATGTTAATGCAGTCTGTGTTGCTGTGGGAGGCCCTGGAATTGTGTGTTCTGCTGCTTTTTATGGCGCTTCAGTAAACCATGACACTGAGCCCTGAGCTAGTAAACCAGGGTAGGACAGACTGCACCTACTACTGAGAAGGACAATAAACTACAACACTCAAAGACTACAACACCCAAAGACTAGAACAGTATCTAGGCAGTGAGTTCAATTAAGTCATTCTAATCCAGGAGGTAGGGCTTTTTTTGACAACACAGGTGGCCATGTCTGATAACTGAGTCAGGACCAGAGATCAACATCTACAACAAAAACATCAACATCAACTCACTCAAATGTAGATCAATCACATGGTGGTGATGATGTCATCTTTTCAGCTACAATTCCAAACCATTTCTGGACAAAAGTACAAAACTCCCGGAGCAATTCAAATAAAGTGAAATCCAAAATCATATCCAAATTAAGAGATTATAGGGAAGAGTATTTCTCACAGAACCCCGTTGGTCAAGATTGTAATAATACCGAATTCCAGGGATTTTTGAGAGCTATGTTGCAATGCTTGTTACAATAAATCTGACAACAGTAGCTAAAGCTTTCAATCCCCAA
Source organism: Protosalanx chinensis (assembly GCA_030340685.1). Lineage (NCBI taxonomy): Eukaryota > Metazoa > Chordata > Actinopteri > Osmeriformes > Salangidae > Protosalanx > Protosalanx chinensis. The sequence goes on from CM059336.1 coordinate 8,691,593, forward strand.
AAGAAACATCTAGTACAGTAAGGTATTTCATGTTCAAAGACTACATAGCCTCCAGTCCAGCAAATAAGAAGAAAAGGGCTTTCAGACAACAGACAGTCTGCTTTCTGGAACTTTCTGGCACAAACATTGAAATCTCTTATTTTGACAACTTACCACATCGGTGTCTTCTCTTGTTTTACCATGATGATGGTCCAACAGTTTCCTTTTGTGTTTATTCTCTGTTCTCTTCATGTTCTCAGGTTGGGTTTTTTTTCAGGACGAGACTGGTTGATTAAGGGATTGTAGTGGTCAAAAGGCTTTTCTTTAGTTAAGCAGAACTAGCAGGCTAAACACGAGTGTACAATCCATCACCTTTACTGTAGCAAAGCGAGATAAAGTTCACTAGTTGAGGTCAACTTCCACTAACTAAACAAGCTAAAAGACACATCTGTCACATTGGGTTTGTACCAGTTCACGGTCACCTGAAAGCTGCAGTATCCGTGTTCAAGCCACCTTTATCAGTCTTGCCTTCTTGACGTCTGACGATGGAATGTTTACACCACCGATCTTATGTCATTCATAAACTAGCTACCTCAGCTAACGAGCTAGCTGATAACTTCGCTAATTTATTTGTTCAAAAGAGAAGAAAATTATGGTGACTGAACGCAGCGAGGCTCAGACGGACCATTAGACTTGTGCATCAATACAGCGGCTAGCTGGCTCATTAAAACTGGAGCTAAAGTCAAGCTAACTGGAGCTAATCTGCTTTACTGTCTATAGCTCACTGGAAAGACGTGCAGCCGTTGTTCATTGGCACACTGACACACCTGTTCCTTTTTGACAGGTACGGTACGATACAGGTGTCCATTAAACCCCCCAACTGAGAAGGAAAATCCACTGAAGTTATATCGAACAAACTGCCGCTCTACGTCTCCACGTCTTAGTCCGTCAGCTCGTCACTCCTCAGGGCGGCAGGTTGGGACAGAGAAACTCGATAAAAGTCTTCGGTTTGGTAAACCTGGGGCTCCCCGCGGTGTGGCGTCACCGGGATACTTAACCTAGGCTACCAACAGCGGGATACTTAACCCAGGATACCGGCAGTTGAAATATCTATTTGATTTGAATGAGCTGCTCCGCCCTCGCGTGCACATCGCGTGCGGAATCCGCCAAAAGACAGTGCGTGCACAGTGATGCTGCAGTCTGCTGCATACAGCTTTATATCAATTCCTGAATTGAAGGGAAAAGTGTCATGTTTCAGCAGAGGAGATACTGCTTTTAGTATTAGTTATGTCATGAGATTGTGTAAATATATACGCAGCTGTATATTCAAGCAGAATAAACAAGAGACATCAATAAACAAAAACATTTTGGGGTGGATTTGCAACAGCATGATGCTTCACAACTGCAAGTCAGAGGAAATGTTGGTGTCTACTGCCATCTTGTGTTGTAAATGGATAAAAGTGTTTATTAAAATGTAAATAGATGGTGATTACTAACGCCATAGGAAAAGTGGTGGTGTTAACTGGATCCAGTTCATTTAAATTTGAATAAAACACATCCAACACGTTTATTTTGATCCCGTTTTTTATTGATAAGCTTGACCCCCCTCAAAACATTTCATTTGAAAAAAAGCATGCATAAAAATACGATGAGCTTCAGTCTCGTCTCTGCAGCAAAAACAAGACATCTGCACCCTTTCACAATCCATGTTCAACCCTCTCTTTGTACATGACACAACCTAGAAAATAATTCTACAAAATGATCTTTTAGCTGACGTTTAAACACCTGCTGTGTCGTTCACTTTGGTTCATCCTTATTGTTTTGTTCTTAAGGGGAGAAAACAGGATCCCTGAAAACCAACAGGAAAACGAAGAGGCCAAACGTGCACGTGGGAGGCGATGGATCTCGTGCTATCATCCTGTTGATACTCTGCTACAGAAACCAAACCATTGGTTCTACAATGAGGGCACCGTATGGTAAAGCTTGGAGCCTTGGACTCATGCATTACTGCCTGTATACACTAGTAACATCTACCTTACCCCCCCAAAAAATCTGAGCTCATAATAACAAATGATTAACCTAAAACACTAGTAGTCAGCCCACAAATGTCCTGGTGCTGGATAATCTAATACAGGGTGAATCAGCATAAGAGGTTATTGAACCAAACCCCAGATGTTGCATATTTCAGGTAAAGCTTTTGAGGGACAGTAAACTCAACAATTCATGCTCAACAGGCAACATTAACAGTAACAGTACAGTAATACGAATTTAAGAGCACAGAAACTCAATGAAGTGTAACTTTATACCTCACATCCACCCTCTCTGCACATGATTGTCACTTCTGAACAAAAGCATATCGAATTGTAACAAAATGTTGTATATTTTTAGGGTTTATCCAAACGCTAATAGATTTACAAGTTGTCTTCGATAAACGTAAAATAATAAAAAATCTGGTCCTTAAGAAACATTAGAAAATGAAAATATTATCCTGAGCACCAAATCTCCCTGTTATTCTTGGAAGTCGTCGTCTGTTTGACAGCAGGCAGACATGTTTTGTTCATTTATCGTCACACATGTTCATAAAGTTATGACTATAATATCCATCATTTGGGAAACTAATTTCCCGGCAAGGACTGAATATAATGTTAAATTAATATTAAACTTGATATACATTTTATATATATTAAGTCTATGGTTACAGTGTTGGCATCTCAGCAAGTAGACATTTCCAGTCGTAGCTCCTCCAATAAGGAGGTTAAATATGTGGACAGTGTTGGTACTAAGTGACATCACTAGTGGATCATTTCAGTGTTTTTGTTCTCCAGTAGACTATGGCTTTCCCCCCACGGGGGTTGTTCAGACAACATGCAACTACTTATCTAAGACAAATACAATCTAGCTTCAAAGGAAGCTTTAAGGAAGCACTTCAGTTTAGATTGCCTTTGAAAATTATTATTATAATTTTTTCTGCTGGCTTAACTGTAATAGGACCCTTTACATGTTAACCCTTTACAATTTAACATCTACACTTGTTAAGCTGTTGTCATCTAAAGCTGGATAGTCAGAAAAAGCCCTGGGAAAGCTAGAGAAACACTTCAGTTGAGATCCTTAAACAAAAACCTCTTGTAGCACTTACATCAACCATACAACAACCATTTTCCTCGGAATAAACTCCACATGCATAACTACGGTTCATATCAACTAACAGACACTCTTCTGACAACCAAACTATCGACACAGTTCCAGAAACACCCTCAATTTAAGTGTTTCTCTAATCAGCTACCCAGGACTTCCTTTTCCTTGTTGTGTTTCCCTTTTTAGACCCCAGATTTAAGGATCCCCCCTGGTGGGAGCTGGAGCATGTGAGGGAGGCTCACACCTGCAGGGGGCGACGTTGAACGTGAGCATCTGCGGTCCTCAGGAAGCCAAAGGTCCTGGAAGGTGAAGAAGCCTGGAAGACGGGCGTCAGGATATCCCAACCAGGAGGGCTGGCAAGCTCACAGAGGGGTCCAGGGTTCTCTCCTGGGGGTGGGGAGGGGGGAAGGAGGGAGATAGAGGGGGGGAGAGAGAGAGAGAGGGGAGGAAGACTAATTATCCTCCACTCTATTTCAGATCCAGTTTTCCTACCTTATCTGTGTTGTAATGCCTTTTTAGTGATTTTTATTTACACACACACACAACAAAGACACACACACAACACACACACACACAGGACATGGCTGTAACAGAGGCCATGCAGTCTTAAGATCATTACAAATCTGCTGCACACTTAAGCACGTATGCTTACATAGAGCTGAATCCATACGGAATGAGGGGATGCGTGCAATACCATTTGCCGCTATTCTAATGTGTTATGCTGGCTTTGCTGCGACATTAGAAGGCAGGCAGGGGGAAGCTGTGGGCTGATACAGCCACTGGCACACTCATCCAGGAGTCATACCTTTACCTGCCCCAGGATGGGCAGAAAAGGAGCAGGAGGAGGGAGGAGGAAGAGGGGAAGAGAGGAGACCAAGGGAGGCCATCTTGAGTTCGTTCTCCTGAGAGATCTCATCAGGAATGTGTGAAAACAGAAGAAAGGAAGGGAGGGAGGGAGGGAGGGAGGGAGAGGAGGTTGGGTAAGAAAAAAAGGAGGGGAACTGGACTTTGAGAGGTGATTGGCTACTTTGCTCATGAAAGTTTCGTAACTGATTCTGGTTCTGGGCCTGTCTGGGACTGTTGTCTGGTCTGAATATGTGTTTCGGTTTTTACAGGGTGAAGGAAATATGATTAGAAATTATCTTGGTTTGGAAGATATAAGGAAAGTTACTGAACGTGAGAACAAGTCTGACCTGGAGGAAAGTGACCTCACCTGTAAGTTAGACTTGGCTTTCTTCAAGACATCTCGTGTTCTCGTCACTGCGAAATGAGACAAATTAGCATCATCATTAGTCATCATTTAATCCGACCGAACAAGGAAACACACACAAGAGAGAGAGAGGGAGAGGGGGATGATGTAAGAAGGAAAATAAGCAAATTAAAGACTGAAGGAGGATGGAGAGGAGGTGAAAAGGGGGAGGAGGAGACGGGCAGTGAGGATGTAGAGGATGGGAGGATGAGAGAGAAGGTGAGGAATGAAGAAGGTGAGAATGGGGAGGAGGTGAGGATGGAGGAGAGGAGAAGAGGAGGAGGAGTGGAGAGGAGGAGGACGGTCACTCACGTTGACTGACGATGAAGTGCTCCATGTTGTCTTTGGTGTGATTGGAGGTCTTCAGTCTGTCCATGGCGTTCTTCAGAGCCGCCTCCTGCTCCGAGACCGTCACGCGCAGACTGCTTATCTCCTCTCTCAAAGCCTGCTCCTAAACACACACACACACACACGTGCACACACACAGTGTTTGTTTTTCTGCTTTACATGTATGAGGTTTCACACTGTGTCATTCACTTGATGTAGAAAGTCCTGTCGTCTTGTATGTTATTTTAATCACTGCAAATCTAACGAAACTCACGTGAACGTTTCAGACTGCTAGCAGGAACTCAAACACACACATGATCTCATCTCAACCATCATTTAACAGGAGACATGAGGCTGACCTTCTTGGCATTGGATCCGGTCCCTTCTTTGCTGGGCAGGGCAGCCCTCCAGAACATTCTGAGCAGGGAGCTGGCCTCCTCCAGAATCTGCCTCAGGGTCTTAGTGCTAGTCTGCAGGTTCCTCAAAGAACCTGCGTCAGCCGACTACAAGAGTGAAAATCAAAGTACACAAATGTAAATAATCACTTCATCAAATCTCCCCCAAATATATATATAAACATATAACTCAGAAACTTCAGATTCCTTTCACCTCCACCTGACCCCTAACATCTGACCCATGACCCCTGACCTTGTCGAGGCTGAGCTCCAGCAGGGCGTGGTTGCTGGATGAGGACCGGAGGGTGGTCTCCAGCTGGCGGATGAGAAGGCAGCCCTCCAGGAGCTGCTGCTGCAGGGCAGTGAAGTCGTCTACGTGGCCCACCATGTGACGCCCACTCTGGCTGGAGAACGATCCGTCTGGGGCGGACTCTGTGACAGACACCAAGGAGACCGTGAGAGCGGCTCTCGTGTCTGTGTGTGTCTGTGTGTGTGTGTGTGAGTCTGTGTGGGTCAGGGGGTGTGTGTCCGTCTTCACCATTGTCAGTAGCTTTCTCTGGTCTGAGACGGGGGGAGAGGGGGGAGGTGGGACTGAAGAGGCCGATGTCTCTGACAGGAGGAGAGGCTAGTGTCTCTGTGATGGAGGGGAGAGAAGGACTCAGTCAGACAGGCAGCCCAGGTCACTTATCAGACACACACAAACATGATGGGACCGCATTTCCCAGAATCCCTCACCGAGGAAGAGCATGCGCCTGGCGTGGCCTCCTTGACCCGTCCTCCCGCACAGCTGCTGCTCCAACTGGACCTGCAGGTCCTGGGGTTCAAAGGTCAGGGACTCAGCCGATCGAGAGGTCTTCCCTGAGGGTCCAGGGGGCGTGGCTCTGGGGAGGCCACGCCCTCGGAGGTTTGCATCAAGCTGGTGCTGGAGGGACTGGGCGAGGCCGCGAGCTTCACACAGCTGCTGCTGCAGCAGGGTCACCTGCTCCTGGAGCCTTCAAACACACACACACACACAGATACATGGTGATGAACACACACAGTTATGTACACAGACACAAACACACAGACCCAGACACACACACACAGACCCAGACACACACACACAGACCCAGACACACACACACAGACCCAGACACACACACACAGACCCACACACACACCCTACCTGTTGATGGTCTCTTGGTTGCTGAGTCGCTCCTGCTTCAGCTGTGTGATCTCCTGGCTCTGAGTGTGAGTGAGGCTCTGCAGTCTCCTGCCTTGCTCCGCCCACTTCTCCACCTCTAGCTCCGCCTCCTTCAGTTGGGCCCGCCCCATCAGCACCGCTTCCCGCAGATGCTCCGCCTCCTTACTCCCCTCTGTGGACGAGGAGAAGAATGGATTTGTGCAACAGAGCAGAAGCATCCCGACATTAGTAAGTCTGACTATGTTAGGAGGGTCAGGCTGTGAGTTGGGGTGTGTATAAGTAGGTTTCTGGTCTGTTGGATGAGTTTGTGTGGCATGTTTAGGATGTGTGTGTGTGTGTGTGGCATGTTTGCAGTACCTCTGCAGGCCTGTTTGAGCTGGCCCTGGAGACTGACATTGTCATCCTTCAAAGCTCGAATCTCATTGGACAGCTGGCTGACTGAGTCCAAGCCCTGGATGTAGATGTTGGTGGGAGCACCTGGGGGAAGGAGGAGGTGTGAGAAGGGAGGAGAGAGGAAGGGGTGAGGAGGGAGAGGGTGTGGGGGAGGGAGCACAGCTGTAACAGTAATCCTGAGATCGTAAAGTGACATGTGATGTGATCTCCCAATCTCCAGGTGAAGTGTTCAGCTTTTCAGCTCCAGTGTTCAGGTAGATGTAGAGTCCCTGGGTAGATCAGGTGAGGTGTACCTGTCTCCCTGGGTAGATCAGGTGAGGTGTACCTGTCTCCCTGGGTAGATCAGGTGAGGTGTACCTGTCTCCCTGGGTAGATCAGGTGAGGTGTACCTGTCTCCCTGGGTAGATCAGGTGAGGTGTACCTGTCTCCCTGGGTAGATCAGGTGAGGTGTACCTGTCTCCCTGGGTAGATCAGGTGAGGTGTACCTGTCTCCCTGGGTAGATCAGGTGAGGTGTACCTGTCTCCCTGGGTAGATCAGGTGAGGTGTACCTGTCTCCCTGGGTAGATCAGGTGAGGTGTACCTGTCTCCCTGGCAGCGCTGGCCAGCCTGTCCTCCAGCTGCTGTCTGAGACGCTCGTTGGTCTGGATGGAATCTTCCAGACGCTGGCGCAGGTGACGGATCTCCCTCAGGTGCTCTTTCATCAGCTCCGAGCCTGCAGGAACACACACACACAGAGATACACACACACACACAGATACACACACACACACACAGAGATACACACACACACAGATACACACACACACAGTCAAACACTCTTCTTCATAACACCTATGTTACTGACATTTTATATGACACTTATCTCAATACTAAGAGGTCCCTGTTGCCACGGTACCTGTATGGCTGCTTCCTGATTGGTACCCTGAAGACCCCGACGACACATCAGCCCCAACTCTCTCTCTCGGCCCATAGGTCATCTCCCACAATGGCCTGCTCTCCAGCAGGGTGGGGCCTGAATTGGTGGCAGGGCTGGCGTTCAGACAGGCGTTCAGACCGCTGTGGGTGGGGTGGTAGGGAGGGTAGGACAGGGGCAGGAAGCTGGCGTGATCGCCCTGGGTGTTGTGTGGCGTTGGAGGGATTCCCTGGAAAGCCTTGGTCTGAGGCATGGAGTACCCTGGAACAGGAACAGGAAGTAAAGAGGTAAATAGATACGCAGAGATAAACAATCATAACAGCTACACTTGCATGCTGCTGGTGACTGTTTGAGTTTAGTGACGGCCGTCAGAGAGATAGAAACAATAGAGAGAGAGAGAAACAGTGGGTACAGAAAGAGAAGGAGATGTTCGATGACTGGGCGAAGATCCATTTAAATCTCAGTTCCTCACAACGTCTGTGTTAATAGTGAGCACCATGCATGGACAGACAGACAGAGAAGGAAGGACTGAAGGAGTAAATGTCCTGTGCGGTCGGGAGAGGGGGATGAGATGGATGAGAGAGGAAGAGAGAAGGGTAATTAGTGCACTTCAGATTAGCGCTTCAGATTAGCCTGCCACAGGCCAACACTTGAAGCCTATCAACTCTCGCTCAATTACACCCTCTTTCCCTTTCTCTCTCATCATCCCATCTCTTTCTCATCCTCCTCTGTCTCTCGCTTTCTCATCCTCCTCACACAAACCTGTGTACCGCATCACACACACCCGTGTACCGCATCACGTGAGTCTGCTGGCTCGTGCTACGCCTCACACCACACTAGACACAAGCCACACCTCCGGATATTTGATCGCTGGCCTCGATCAAGTGACTCACGCGATAAATTACAAGCTTGGTTCATTATTTCTGCACTCGAAGCTACTGTGAGAAGTTCCTCATTGGAAAACGTGACGGAGAAATTAGTCGTTGAACTGATTACGATGTGAACAGCAACCAGGCCAATCAAGGCCAGGTTAGTCACTCCATGCACCGCACACACACACACGCTCACTCGCACACACACACACACGCCAGTAGGAACGCACGCTGTGAGTCTCCCAGCTGCCTCTGCAGCATCTGCAGCTCCTGATGCACCTCCGCCAGGGAGACGGCCCCCAGGCCGCTGCCATGGTAACGGGGCCTGAGGGTGACGGTGTGGGGGTCAAAGGGCAGGGTGGCTCTAGGGGTAGGGGGGTGGTAAGAGGACTGGGGGGGGACAGGGGGGAGGCTGGGCGCTGGGTCAGAGAGCATGCCTGGAGAGATGGAGGAGCAGAGAGAGGAGGATGATGGGAAGGAGGAGGTGACAGGATGGGATGACTGAATCACAGGGAAGACAGACTGGGGAGCTGAGACAGGGAGAGAGACAGAGACAGGAAATATATAACATTTGCAAAAAGAGATGAAATTAGGTTTAAAGTATAAATAAATGAAAATATTTGGATGGTCACAGACAATGATTTAACCTCCTCAGCTCCACTCCCCCCTCCCCTCCTGCACTCTGCCCTTCCTCCCCCCTTACCTGTCTGACCCTGCATGTCTGCTGGGTTATGCGGAGGGCAATGCATGCTGGGAGAGCAGATGGAACGCGGCCCATGGGATGAGGCGATGGACGGAGGGATGGAGGGGTGGTGGGACCCCGAGCCACGAAGAGAGAGAGAATCTGGACAGAAATGAGGGAAAGACGGATGGATGAATGCAGAGATTGAGGGACGGGGATGGTTAGATGGATGGATGGACAGGAACTAAGTACTTGTAAAATGGTATAAATATAAATAAGAGTGTTTGTGTGAACTTTGCAGAAACACTTTGCACATAAACTTAGCAAGAAAGAGTGTGCCTCCCAGTGTGTGTCTGTGTGTGTGTGTGTCGGTGTGTGTTTGTGTGTGTGTCTGTGTTACCCGCGCTTGCTCTGGACGAGCGCGCCTCCTCCTGGCCGTACTCGCTGGCCGCGTCCATCTCGGAGCACAGCTCCAGGTCCTCATTGGTGGAGCCCTGTTCGTCCGACGCGAAAGAGATGCGGTCTGATTGGTCGGTGGTCTCCGAGAGGGCGTGGCTGCTGCAAGGCGTGTCAGAGCGAGGCTGGCTCTGCAGTTTGGTCCGGAGGGATTCAATCACTTTATCTTTCTGCTGGAGTTCTTCACTTAGCCTGAACAGAGAGAGAGAGAGAGAGAGAGACAGATATAGTGAGAGAGAGACAGAAAGAGAGAGAGTGAGAGAGAGACAGAAAGAGAGAGAAACCATCAATACATTGTTCCTTCCTCCAGGCCACTTAACTAAGCTCCAAACGCAATTAAGGAACCTTAATCATTGTCACTGATGAAACGCCATCGCTCAGCCTTGTGGAAAACAACAGGCATAACCAGCGAATCACAACAAGCCGATAATCTGGCCGCCCGGCAGCACGACTCAGCGGTATTTGCAGGCAACAGAGAGGACACTGATGCACAGAAGCGTGTGTGTGAACCATTAGTCAGGCTGTCCTGTTCAAACACAAAAGAGGCTTGGTGCTCTGATCCCAGATCTGAAGCTGCTTAAAGCCTCACTGTGGCAGATCAGCACATGAGCACACACACACACATTCAGCACATATGCTCAGTCACACACACACACACACACACACATACAGGCTCAACATTAAGGCTCCTGTCATGTAGTGCAACACATATGCAAGAGGCATTTCTTACAAGGCGTTCTTTCTGCCAAGATACAAACCCATAATGTCTGTTTGTACGTACACACACACACACACATCACACACACTCATATTCACACACACATCAATGACAGAGTCTGAACAAACAGTCCAGCCAGACTGTCCCGCTGAATTAATTAATAGTGACTCTGATAGCTTCTGAATGCAGGGATGAAGGTCGCCAGACTGAACCAATTCCAGGCTGATCTGACACACACACACAAACACACACATGGTCACACACACAAACACATGGTCACACACACACACGGTCACACACACACACACATAATAACACACACACTCACACATTATCACATACACCCCCTCCTCTTTCTTCTTCTCTCTCCCTCCCACCCTCCCCCCTCTGTCTTTCCCTCTCTCCCTCCCCCTTGTCTCTCTCCAACTCCAACTCTCCCTCCCTGTCTCTCTTCCTCCCTCTCCATCTCTCCATCTCTCTCTCCTTACTTCTCCAGTTGTGTGAGCAGAGCTCTCCTCTCTCTCTCCATGTGCTTCTTCATAAAGACCAGCTCCCTCTCCTGCAGGCGACACTCCCACAGGGAGAAGGAGAACAGAGAGTCTCTGTACAGAGGGCTGCTCTTTGACAGCATGCCCTTCCATAGGGGAGCCATGACCCCCCTGCTCGCCCGGCTTCCCTGCCCCACCGAACGCCTCCCTCCCTGGGCTAGACCGCTGCCATCCTGGGCTCCCTCCTCCTGGTTCTCCGAGAGCTCCCGGGACAAACAGCCGGGGAGGCTGGTGGCGTCCTCGTCAGGGGCCGTCACCGTGGCAACACCTCTCTGCCGGGTCTCCGTGGTCACCGGGCAACGCTCATTGGCTTAGCAGAGAGTTTTGTGATCCGGGCTCGCGGGAAGTGGGGTGACAAGCAGGATGGAGGGGAGGAGGGGTGGATGTTCAACGTCCAGTCTTCAGTAATCAGGTGAAATCCCTAGATTAGAGCGTGTGGTAGATCTTTTGGGTGTGTCCCCCTGTTAGTGTGGGGGAGTTCACCCTCAGTCCCAAACAAAGCTGAGTTATCAGGCAGCTTTAAAGTTGTCCATGTTTGCTGAAGCAATACTGAAACTATGAGACATCTTCTCACATCTTCTCACAATCAAAACTCTCCAATTTCACATCCCTGTTCTGGAATGGTCTCCCTGAACCCAGGGTGAAGAAGAGCTCCAGAAACAAGAAGAGAGCACGGAGAGGGGAGGAGAGGAGGAGAGGAGAGAAGGAGCGGGGAGAAGGGGGGAGGTGAGCAGAGGGCAGAAAGGGGAGGAGAAGAGAAGGGAGGAGAGTGGCCTGTTTAGGACGTCCGGTCCTGAGGGCTATTCTGCTCACTCTGCATTAGCATGGGTAGCAAACGGCTGGTGAGTGGCTGAGTGGTCAGAGCACACACTCACACACTCACACACACACACACACACTACCCCAGCGGCTCACTCTGTCTCGTTCAGAGAGTCCAGATCACACCGCAGAGAAGCGACTCAGGAAGGAAATCAGCTCCATCCGTTCTCCCTAAAACAATATTCCCATGTCTTCTTCTGTGCAGTAGAGCAGGTTAGTCAACGGGGGGAGGAAGGGGGAAGAAATCCAGCTGGGCTTCTCAGAAAAGGCCTGAAGAAATGCAGTTCCTCGTCCAGATAACAGGCTGGTTAAGTGCAGTGCTGGTGACCCGGACACAGGCTCACGTTCTGACCAGCTGGTCCTGTCCTGGTGTGGTTAAATAATCCTCTGCTGGCCCGCGTGTTGCTACATCACCGCTCTGTGTGTTCTGTTTCTACTGCAGCCAGGACAGACTGACGACTGGACACTCGACTCACCACCACACTGTGGAGCTGGCTGGAGGCTGTGATGCTGTGCTGCCGTGCAGCCCCGCCCCCTTCTCTCTCTCTCTCTCTCTGTATATCTCTCTCCCTCTCTTTCTATCTCTTTCTGTATCTCTCTCCCTCCCTCTCTCTCTCTCTCTCTACAGCTCCTGACCTATTTCCCTCTCCTACGAGGTCTTAATATCTTAACCTGATTAGCGTTCACACGCTGCCCTGAGCCTGGAGCCTGGGGCCTGAGAGCCTCAGAGAGGCAGGAGGCTAGCAGAGGCAGGAGGCTAGCAGAGGCAGGAGGCTAACAGAGGCTAGCAGAGGCAGGAGGCTAGCAGAGGCAGGAGGCTGCAGAGGCAGGAGGCTAGCAGAGGCAGGAGGCTAACAGAGGCACGAGGCTAACAGAGGCTAGCAGAGGCAGGAGGCTAGCAGAGGCAGGAGGCTAGCAGAGGCAGGAGGCTAACAGAGGCAGGAGGCAAACAGAGGCAGGAGGCTAACAGAGGCAGGAGGCTAGCAGAGGCAGGAGGCTAGCAGAGGCAGGAGGCTAGCAGAGGCAGGAGGCTAACAGAGGCAGGAGGCTGGCAGAGGCAGGAGGCTAGCAGAGGCAGGAGGTTAACAGAGGCAGGAGGCTAGCAGAGGCAGGAGGCTGGCAGAGGCAAGAGGCTAGCAGAGGCAGGAGGCTAGCAGAGGCAGGAGGCTGGCAGAGGCAGGAGGCTAGCAGAGGCAGGAGGCTAGCAGAGGCAAGAGGCTAGCAGAGGCAGGAGGCTAGCAGAGGCAGGAGGCTAGCAGAGGCAGGAGGCTAGCAGAGGTAGGAGGCTGGCAGAGGCAGGAGGCTAGCAGAGGCAGGAGGCTAGCAGAGGCAGGAGGCTGGCAGAGGCAGGAGGCTAGCAGAGGCAGGAGGCTAGCAGAGGCAAGAGGCTAGCAGAGGCAGGAGGCTAGCAGAGGCAGGAGGCTGGCAGAGGCAGGAGGCTGGCAGAGGCAGGAGGCTAGCAGAGGCAGGAGGCTAGCAGAGGCAGGAGGCTGGCAGAGGCAGGAGGCTAACAGAGGCAGGAGGCTAACAGAGGCAGGAAGCTAACAGAGGCAGGAGGCTAGCAGAGGCAGGAGGCTAGCAGAGGCAGGAGGCTAGCAGAGGCAGGAGGCTAACAGAGGCAGGAGGCTGGCAGAGGCAGGAGGCTAGCAGAGGCAGGAGGTTAACAGAGGCAGGAGGCTAGCAGAGGCAGGAGGCTGGCAGAGGCAGGAGGCTAGCAGAGGCAGGAGGCTAGCAGAGGCAGGAGGCTAACAGAGGCAGGAGGCTGGCAGAGGCAGGAGGCTAGCAGAGGCAGGAGGTTAACAGAGGCAGGAGGCTAGCAGAGGCAGGAGGCTGGCAGAGGCAGGAGGCTAGCAGAGGCAGGAGGCTAGCAGAGGCAGTACACATTCACACACACACATTGCCCCTGTGTAACACAATCAAACTGAATTTAACTATGCATGCATGCATTCGTGCACATGCAGAGGTAATAGAAGAGAATCTAAACAGAGCTGATGTGACGGTTTCTTAACTCCCCCTCAGCAGTGGCTGAAGGAGAAGACCAGCACTAAAACATGTTTAAGTCTTTTACATCTGGACGGCCATCTGTGTGGGACTACTGCATCTAGGGACTAACACACAATCTCGGTCAACTGCCCCTCCACCCACCCACCCGCCCCCCCCCCCCCCAACTCCCCCAGGGAGGTCTGTGGCTGCTGTCACGGCGATGAGGAGGGGCAAGGGGGTTCAACCAATCACGTCTCCCACTGAAGACTCTGCCAACAGCGGTGCTGACATCACCATGACATCACCCTCACCTCAACACGTTACCAGGAACGCTGCAAATCCATCTAACACACATCTAACATGAGACCACAGGACATGGAAGTAACACTAGGAGCAAAGTCAGTGTAGACCCTCCTTCCTCCAGCAGTGTTCCACTGTAGAAAAGGTTTCAGAGGGTTCTCTGATTGAGAATGACTTCTGGATGGAGGTCAAAATGTCTTGATTTTGAAAACAGTGTCCAGATGAAACCTCCCTTCTACAACAACCATAGGAGCGACACAGAGACTTCGTAGTTTCAACAAACCAACGCAGCCACAGCAGAGAGGGCTCTGTGATTGGCTGGTGTTGTGACAGTGCCACCTGCTGCCTTCCTGCCCTCCCATCGATGTCATCAGTCGGACTGAGTCCTGGAGCGTTACCATGTTAACCACTGTCACTGATCACGCTCTCCCCCCTCCAGGGGGGACACACAGGCACCCAAACACTGCTCAATACTTTCCAACCGCTCACACACACACACACACCCCCCCACACATACACCCCACACACACACACTAACACATCTAGGATGTAGATTAGGACTGACCGAACAGCTACCAGCTCAGGACCGGTTTTCTCATTAGACATCTCTGGATGATCTCCTTAAATAAAAACAAAATAAAAACCAAACATAAATATCCGTTCTATCACATTAAATAACATTAAAGATTAAATGACAACACAAGCATTCATTGTTTCTTTGTACAGGATGACGTATCATACTTACATGCGTCTTTGTACATGATAGGATATATGAGCGCATCGTACTGTGTGTTTGGCAGGCATGTGCGTGTGTTTGTGTGTGTGTGTGTGTGTGTGTGTGTGCCACTCACGTCCACTGATCTTGGTTCCAACCCTCTGTGCCAGGGCGGAGCTCTGTGCCAGCTGCTCCCTGAAGCTCTGCCCCATGTAGTAGTCGATGTCGTTGGCTCTCAGCAGCTCCTCGAAGGCCTTGGTGGTGTCGCCCAGGTGACGGGTCAGGATGTGACACACCCCGAGGCCCTCTCGCACCCGCTGCCGCAGGACAGACAGCTCTCTGGCCTGGGCCTGGATCAGGGTGTCGAACTTCCTGTGAGGGGTCAAAGGTCAGGGAGAGAGGCGAGGGGAGAAAGAGAGGGGAGGGGAGAGAGAGAGGGGAGGGGAGAAGGAGGGAGAGGAAGGAGGAAGGAGAGGAGAGAGAGAGACAGAGAGAGAGAGAGAGTATGAGGGAGAGATGAGAGGGAGAGAGAAAGAGAGAGAGGGAGAGGGGGGGGGGAAACATTAGAGCGTTAGCAACATTGACAGTTTAACCAGAGGTTGCGTTTGATTTGGACGTGGATCCTTTATTCTGGAATTGGGGCCCTGAGTCAGCATGAGTGCAGGGAGCTGGAGTTATCCTGCTCCAGACTGGTGAGGCGCTGGGTCAAGGCCACACGGACGAGTCCTTCCACAGCCTCCTCATCCATCCAACCCAAATCACGCACAGCAGCTCTTCCGAGCCCTCTCACCCCCCGGGGCCAGAGCCACGTGAGGACAAACATGTGTGGCGGCGACAGCGCAACTGGTCTTCAGCCTCCTCTCTGTGCAGTCGGTGTAGTGACGTAAGTCTCCCTCCCCCCTGCCCCGCCCCCTGCCCCCAAAGCTCCACTCCCCCCCAGGGCCTCTGTGTGGTGAGCAATCTGGAGCAGCGTGCTTCACATGGATACACAAGAGAGGGGGGGGGGGTCTGCAACAGAGCTTCGCGGCTTCAGCCGTTTAATATCTTACATTGTGTATGGATTTCCTTTTCTAATCACGGTTTTAATTTGATTGTTCGACTCATTTCCTGACACTGACGTTTGCCATTGTGCCAGACAAGAGTAATCAAGCCCAGATAAGTGATAATTTCAGATGGTACTCGGCCTGTTTAAAAAAGGAAAAGCAGGGGTTGCTAGTGTTGCTGCCGCCAACCTACCCGGGTTTGCCCTCCTGTGGGGCCGCTGGGGGCCCTTTTCCCTTCCTAAGCTGGTCCTCCAGGGCGCCGACCCGAGTCTCCAGCTTCTGCAGATCCCTGTCTGGGCCTGGGTGGCGAGGCGAGGGCCCCACACCTCCATCAGACGACTGCCAGCCTTCGTCCTCCTCCGGCCCGCTCTGGGGGGGCGAGGCCTGGGTTCCCCAGTTTACCCTGCGGGGGGTGGAGGCTCCGACCTGGCTGGAGGAGGTGGAGAGGAGCCGGTTCTGGAGCTCCCTGACAGCTGTCTGGGAGCGGGCGAGCTGGGAGCGGAGGTCCTCCACCATCCTCTGGAGGGACGAGACGTCCTGGTTGACGCCCGCTGCTTTCCCATGATGCACTGGGGCGGGCCACCACTGGGAACTGCAGTCGAGGGTGGTGCACATCTCCAGGTCGTCAAACTCTGTGGGGGGGGGGAGAGAAGGGGGGGGGACACATGGGTCAGACAAGAGTCCACAGATCCACTGTGCTGCCTTTTGCTCCTCGCTCCCTCTAGTGGAGGCTTCTGGTCATGGCAGGTTACCTGGGCTGCTGGCGTCCTCCCTCTCCGCCTCGTTCTCACTGCGGCCGCACGTCTCGTAGCCCAGATCCTGCAGGTCCACCTGCACCTGCTTACTGTCCTGCTGGACTGACGACTCCGCTGGGAGGGACGAGGGACACAGTGAGTGTGTGTGAAAAAAGTGTGTGAGTGTGCGTGTACAGGTAGTGTGTGAGGGTTTGTGTGTGAGTGTGTGTTAGTGTGTGTAAGTGTGAGGAGTGTGTGTTAGTGTGTGTAAGTGTGAGGAGTGTGTGTTAGTGTGTGTAAGTGTGAGGAGTGTGTGTTAGTGTGTGTAAGTGTGAGGGTGTGTGTTAGTGTGTGTAAGTGTGAGGGTGTGTGTTAGTGTGTGTAAGTGTGAGGAGTGAGTGTTAGTGTGTGTAAGTGTGAGGGTGTGTGTTAGTGTGTGTAAGTGTGAGGAGTGTGTGTTAGTGTGTGTAAGTGTGAGGAGTGTGTGTTAGTGTGTGTAAGTGTGAGGGTGTGTGTTAGTGTGTGTAAGTGTGAGGGTGTGTGTTAGTGTGTGTAAGTGTGAGGAGTGTGTGTTAGTGTGTGTAAGTGTGAGGGTGTGTGTTAGTGTGTGTAAGTGTGAGGGTGTGTGTTAGTGTGTGTAAGTGTGAGGGTGTGTGTTAGTGTGTGTAAGTGTGAGGAGTGAGTGTTAGTGTGTGTAAGTGTGAGGGTGTGTGTTAGTGTGTGTAAGTGTGAGGGTGTGTGTTAGTGTGTGTAAGTGTGAGGGTGTGTGTTAGTGTGTGTGAGTGTGAGGAGTGTGTGTTAGTGTGTGTGAGTGTGTGTACAGGTAGTATGTGAGGGTTTGTGTGTGAGTGTGAGGAGTGTGTGTTAGTGTGTGTGTGTGACTCACTCAGCAGCTCTCTGTAGTCCTTCAGCTGTTCAGCCTGAGCCTGCACCGTGGCTTCTGACACCATCAGTCTCTCCTGCAGCTCTCTGCTGTGCTGCTGCAGACGCACAGCCTCCACACATGCCTCAGACTCCAGCGCCCTCTGCTGGCGGCCGCCTGCAATCTCCGTCTCCAGGTCATCCTCCTGGAACACAGGAGAAGGACAAACGTGAATGTCCACCTCCAAACTCTCACTCTCTTTTTTGGTGTTTTTGTGTACGTGTTTTTTTTTAACATTCTACAGTAATATCCTGTATTGGTGTATGTTAGGGCGCCCCCTACCTGTGAGGAGTGTACCAGCGGTCCTCCCAGGTCCAGAGACCAAGGCCTGGTGCTCCTCCTCTGCCCCTGGCTGCCTATCAGTGGGTCCGGGGGCCCAAAGCCTCCCTGGGACACCTCCTCATAGGCCTCCCATGGCTCCAGACTCTCCACCTCCTCCTCTTCCTCTTCCTCCTCTTCCAAATCCAGATCTAACTCCTCCTCCTCCAAGGCTCTCTGCTCCTCCCTCTGGTCTCTCTCCAGGCGTCCAGCTGTCAGATGCTGTTCCTTCTTCAGTTGATCGTTCTCCTCACGCAGGCTGAAAAAGGCTTTCCTACGGAGGGAGAGAAGGACCAAACATCAAACACATACCATACATTTGCACAAACACACAATTTAGTGTGGCAGGATGGTGCAAACAACAAACATATACTAAATAAACAGTAGGGAAGTATGATGAACTAACAATTATTATTATTTTTCGAACAATAAAAGACATCTCACCTCATCTGAGAGAGAGAGGAGAAGCCGGCCTTCTCCAGTTGGGCTTTAAGCTCTCCCAGTTCCCTCTCCACCACCCTCTTCTGCTCCACCAGCTGCTTCACCTCCACCAGCCCCTGACCTTCCCCTGCTGCATCCTGGGACAGCTCCCCCTTCCCTGGTCCTCCACACCGATCTGAGATCTGATTGGACGAGTCGTTAAAAGAGGGATGAGGTCGACTGTCAAGACTTGCCACATTGTGAATGAAAGAACTGCTTGTTCTTCACCGCAGAATGGGATCACACGAAGAGAAATGTACTACTTTGTAAACGTTAAGGTTTCTTGACGTATGGATCCTACCAATACCTGCATGTTGGCAAGCGACAGAGCCTCCTCTTCCTCAATGCTGTCTGCGTACTCACTGGTGACATCATCTTCCTCCTCTGTGCTCAGTTCTAGACAGACAGAGCAGGAACGTGAACAAGCACCCTGACACATATAGAAACTTTTCACGCTCTGATAAGCCTCCATTCATTTGCCTGAGCACAATTCAGCAACTGTTCAGGAAGACTGTTTCTATGACTATCCTGACCTGAACAGGAGAGAGACAGACAGATAGAGACAGACAGATAGAGACATAGACAGACAGACCTGATTTAGGACTGTGAGAATCCATACGTGGCCCTATGACATGTTAGTTCTAAGCAGATGATGCTAGAGATTGTGGAATGAACCACTCTTTTCTTGAGCTGCCTTCCTGTAATTGTGATTCACCTTTGGTACCACAACATTGGGTCACAGTGAGGCACAGTGGTGGCAACACAAGGGTTAATTACAAAGCTCTGGTCTGAGATCAGGTGAGTTTCTAAATCCCAGCCTTAACGAAGGATAAAACTGACTGTGGATCAGCTGCAGCTCACAGGAAGAGCGGATCTGAACAGTTTTGTAGGGGACATCCCCACCACCTTTAAATTAGCAGCACAAAGGAGTTCAATTAAATAATGGTGGGGACAATTTTGTGATCTTAAAATATTGGTGGGGAATAGCACCTAGGGTCGTCCCCCCCCCCAACCTACACCCACGTAGAAGAAACTTTTGAATCTGTGGAATGTATCAATTGAAACTTGGATTTAAAAATCCAGTTCATTAGATTGGATTCAATCTAGATTAGATTGCATCTGAAATAGGATCTAATCTCTTTAAGACAATGATACAAGGTATGGAGGAGTCTGGAGAACAGGTGGTCGCTCTCCCAGTCCCTGTTAAACCCAGGAGGGACCACTGAGGATTACGATGTCTAAAACAGGATTAGGTAATCCCAGAATAAACGACCTAGGAGTCACTTGATGTGACTGTTTCTGATGAGGAACAGCATGTTACAGCCGTGTGTGCTCACAGCTACCGGAAAAGGATTAAACTGCCTTTTGAATGGTGCCCAATGCAGGCTCTGTGTGTCTAAAGAAAAGCAGGAAGAGGATATTCTTTTGAGGACTGAAAGTCTTGAATACGATTCTCGTCGGCATGTTTGGAGAAGGAAGGAACAAGTTGTGTTTGACCATAACCATCAGCCAATCGAACATCAGAGATTGTGTTTATTGAGCTGTTAAACATCGTGTGGATGAAATGAGAGGATGAATCCCTGGCAGAGTTGTGCTTGTGACTTGGACGTTTACTATGACTGTTAAGAGTCAGTGCAGACCCTCATTTCGTCCAGGAGTGTTCCATTGTAGAAAATGTTCCAGATTTAGTCATCTGGACACTGTTGACTGTAAAAGTCAATACTTTTCTAACCCCATCTGGAAGTCCTTGTCATTCAATCTCAATCCTCTTGGCCATTCTCCTGATTGAGAATGACTTCCGGATGGGGGTCGAAACGTCTCGATTTTGAAAGCAGTCTCCAGATGACTAAGCAAGCAGTTTGACAAAAACCCATATATCCCTTTACAGTACATCCTTAACACCAGTTATTTCACGTATTAAATCTGAATGGCTGTATTGAAGGGACTGACTTACACCATTCCACTGTGTAAATCCCAGAAGAAACATGCTGTTTTATCATGCAAAGGCACACACACAACTGTTAGTGGACGAAAAACATCATCGTACAGCAGGAAAAGGATATATAACATCGTTAAATAGCAAAAGAACAAGATTTTACGATTTGTAAACTAGTCTCATCAATTAATGCTATCGTTCCTCTTTGCTAAACTGGTCACAGTCTTAGATGAACATGAAACAATTTGCACGAATGAAAACACAAAATATTGCACAAGCTTTTAACATAACATTAATACACACTCCTGTACACATCAACAACCCCAGTTAAAATAGGTTAGAGCGTCAAGCATTTCTGGACATAGCTCCTCACTACCCCCTGCTGTTGCGGAGGTGCAGTTACAGGTAGCGGCCCACGCTCCTCTGATGCCCACCTCCATAGTGGCCCTGTCTGGGGGAGGCTGCGTCCAGGGGACCCTGCCTCTGCCTCAGCTCCAGGAGCTCCTGGGTCAGCCTCTCCACCAGGGGCAGGCCTGACGGCTCCACCAGCTGTAGCTGGAGGTCCTGCACACAGACACACACACACAGGCACACACAGACACACACACACAGACACACACACACAGACACACACAGGCACACACAGACACACACACACAGACACACACACACAGACACACACAGGCACACACAGGCACACACATACAGAATGTATAAGAGGTTTGGACAACTATGCATTTTCCCATGGAAGTCAATGTAAGGTATTTATTTAGCAGAGTGTTTCCTCCAAAGCAACTAACATGTTGGTGTCTCAGTTGTAGTGTTTCAGAGTGTTTTTTGAATTCACAGTCATATCCTCAGCAACCACAACACCAACCTTGATGATTTCCTCTTTGGCAGCAACCGTTCTGGAGAGCATCTCCAGCTGTGCGGCCTGGTTGTGGATGTCCTCCAGGGCCTCTCTCTCCCTGCGCAGGCCCAGCTGTAGCTCCTCCTGGAGGGTCTGGAGCTCTACTCCGGCCCCTGGTTCCGACCCGGCCCCAGACACCCTGCCTGGGGAGGCCCACGTCAGCTGCTTCCGGAGCTCCTGGAGACGCAGTGTCTGCTCACTCATCACCTCCCCCAGACGACCAGCAGAGTCCTGGAGAAGGAGGAGGGGGAGGTGGGAGAGGGGGATGAGATGGGAGGGGGAGAGAGAGGTGGGAGGGAGGGGGAGGGAGGAGATCATGTCAACCAGCTACACCCCCACTCTTCACCGCAAGATGAAAACTTTTGTAGCTTTTTTTGTTGTTCTTGGCATCTCCAGCTGTGCGTTCCGATCAGCGTCTGTGTGTGGGAGTCACCTTGATGTACTGGTCCCTGGCTGCTATGGTGCTGAGCAGAGCCTGGACCTGGGCCTGGTGCTCCCGAGCCTGGAGGCTGCGGTCAGACAGCAGCTCCTGGAACAGACGCTCCTTCAGCTGCAGACGAGCCTTCAGCCCCTCCAGCACCTCACCTGGCCCCGCCTGGACACGACCCAGCAGGGCTGCCGTTAGGTCCTGGGAGCACGGAACACCACACACACAGAGGTGAGAAGGAGAGAGAGAGAGAGAGACTGAAAAAGAGAGAGGGGACAAAGGAGGAGGAAAGAGAGAGATTGACAGCCAGAGAAACAGAGAAACAGAGAGACAAAGAAAAGGAGAGACAGACACAGACAGACAGACAGACCTACCTCCGCCTCCTGGGTTCGTGAGTGCAGGGTGCTCTGCAGCTGGCTGATGAGGGCGTCTCTCTCTCTCAGGATGCGAGCGTGTCTCTCCTCGCTCTCCTGCTGGTAACGCTGCACGCCCCTCCACGCCTCCCCCACCTGCTCTAGCTCCGCCCCCTTCCCCCTCAACAGGACCTCCAGGCTCTGACGCACAGCAAAACACACCAGGGAAGTGTTAGGCTTAGTTTGTGTGTGTAAAAAGTACATTGGTGCTTCTGTGTGTATAGAGCACATTTGTGTGTGCCTGTATAGAGGAGGTGTGTGTGTGTGTGTACCGTGATGGTTTCCTGGTTGTTGGACAGCACACAGCGTTGTGTCTCCAGGTCTCTCTCCTTCTCTCTGAGCAGCAGCTGCAGTCTCCGCACCTCCTCCTCCTTCTCCTCCACCCGACGGAACTTCTCATCCACCGCTCGCTGGGGGGGGTGGGGGGGGTGGGGGGGGGGTGGGGAGTGTGGACGGTGGGGGGAGGAGAATGGGAGGACAGGATCGGCTCAACCATCAATCACCACATAATGCTGAAAATCGAGTTGAGCTACCAGAATATGTAACCAGACGAACACTGAGGATGTAAAATGCAGTGTGATGGAGGTGTATGTTGAACCAGAACTGGCAGCAGTGCGTACCTCCAGAGCTCGGTCTCTCTCATTGATGCGCTCTCTCAGCTTGCTCAGCAGGGAGTCTCTCTTCTGGCCCTGTTGATGCTGCTCCAGCAGCTCAGAGTAGTCCTGGCAGAGAAGAGGAAGACCGTCTGTGTGTGTGTAGGGGGTGTGTGTGTATGTCTGTGTAGGGGTTGTGTGTATGTCTGTGTGTGTGTGTGTGGGGGGGGGGGTGTAGGGGCTGTGTGTGTAGGGGCTGTGTGTCAGTACCTGCAGTAGTTGGTCTTTGGTCTGCAGTGAGTTCCTCAGTTCTCTGATGGTCCTCTCTCTCTCCTCCTCCTCCCTTAGTCTCTCTACCTCCTTCTCTCTCTGCTGTTCCTGTATGTCTAACAGGTCAGAGCGAGTCTTCTCCAGAGCCATTTGCAATTCCTGAAAAAGACAATTTCCTGGTCACACAAAAACCTTTGGGCAGACAATTCTGATTCGAAACAAACAACCCCACATCTACAACTGTGTGTGTCTCCCCGGCCTCACCCCCTGCCCCAGTCCCTTCACCAACAGCCCCCTGTCCCACCCCCAGTCCCAGCCTCACCTGGTTGTGTCTGTGAGTGTTCTCCCTGTGCTCCAGCGCCCCCTGCAGGTCATGCTCCAGGCGTTGCAGGGCCCGGCTGAGGTCCTCCTCCTTGCGGCCGGCCTGACTCTGAGCCCTCTGGCTGGCTTGCAGCTCCAGCTGAGCCCGGAACAGAGACGCCTGGAGCTCCAGAGCCTCGCCCTGGCCTCGAACACTCTCAGCCCCAGACACCTGCAGCGCGGGGCGGGGAGGAGCAGTGGGGCGGACAGGGGGTGGGGGTGGAGAGAATCGGAGAAGGGCGTGTAGAGGGAGGGGGTGTAGAGGGAGGGGGTGTTGAGACAGAGGTCTGTGTTTAAGAGCGGGGGGGGGGGGTCCTGTGTGCTGATGCAGCTGTGGCCTTACTGTGGGTTCATTGTAGGAGAACTCAATCTGGCCTGTGTTAAGTCGTTTTTTTTAGCAATCAGGGAGAGATATCTCTTTAGACTATTCATCGGCACTGATAAAAGGCTATTTCTGTGAATAAGTGTTTGTGTTTCGGTGTGTGTGTATAGTAGGTGTGTGTGTGTGTGTAGTGTGTATGTGCGGGAGCAGAGCTCACCTGCAGTTGTGTGAGCTTGTTTCTGTTGACAAACTCTTTCAGGGAACACAACATGTTGTTCTGTTCTTCTATAACCCGGTACAGTTCTGCAGCCTGAGAGGGAGAGCACACACACGTTAACACATTAATATAGCTTATCAATTTGTAACACCTATTCAATTTCCCTTTTCCCCCTCTTTGAAGGAGGTGTTTGCCTATTTTCCCTCCCCCATACCTCCGTCTCCTTGGTGCTGACCGAGTCGTTCATGTTCTGGATGTGGCGTTCCTGCTTCTGGGCCTCCTCTCTGGCAGAGCGCAGCTCACCTTCCATCTCCCCCAACCTCACCTGCAGCTTCTACACACACACACACACACAGTCACGAGTCAGGCAACAAAATAAAACACCACCTCCATGCAACACTGCAATGGGGTGTTATGATGATGAGGTGATATGATGATGAGGTGATGGAGGTGATATGATGATGAGGTGATATGATGATGAGGTGATGGAGGTGATATGATGATGAGGTGATATGATGATGAGGTGATGGAGGGATATGATGATGGAGATTATATGATGATGGAGATGATATGATGATGAGGTGATGTGGGTGATATGATGATGGAGGTGATATGATGATGGTGGTGACATGATGATGGAGGTGACATGATGATGGAGGTGATATGATGATGAAGGTGATATGATGATGGAGGTGGTATGATGATGGAGGTGTTATGATGATGGAGGTGATATGATGATGGAGGTGATATGATGATGGAGGTGATATGATGATGTGGGTGATCCAGAGGGGGCAGGGTACCTGGTTCCTGCAGTCACTCTCCCTGATCTTGGCCTGCAGGGACTGGACCTGCTGCTGAGCCTTCTGCAGCTCCCCAACACACCGACCTGCCGCACCCTCATACTGCCCCAGCTGGCTCTGCTGCTCCTCAATCAGCTTCTGAAACACACACAGAACACACACACGTTAACAACACACACGCACATTAACAACACACACATTCATGTTAATACCACACACACACTCTCTCTCTCTCTCAGTTTCCTACATTACTCTGAGTGAGAGTGGAAAGTGAAGAGGTAGGCTCGGTGTTCTACAACTTCCTGAGGAAGTCTCCGTTTCCATGGCAGCCCGCCGTCTATTTCCTGTTTTCTTGATCTCCAGGGACTCAGCACCCCTACCCAATTTATGGTGTTATTATGTACTGCACTACATTACCCAGAATTCTCATGGTGCGATTATGTAAATCCTTTGATGCATCAAAGAGCTACTCTCCAGTATAGCATGTGGCTAGACTTGTTCTCTGACATACGCACGACTAGCTAACAACCATCTGATGAATCATTAACATGACAATGGAAGTTATGGAGGAGGGATTAGACCAACAACAGAAAAACGCAAAAAGAAAAGCTATGCAGCTCTTAGAAACTGTTGCCAGGGTGATGGGCAAGTTGCTAGGAGACAGGCGGCAGGAGGGCAGGTCCCCTCTCTTGAGGGGCTCAAGGGATTGGCTTTGCTCAGCCTGGCTTATTCTTGAGAAAAATGGCCACCGTGGATGTAGAACTGTACCATCTATACAGCTTTTACATCTAAAACTATAACTTTTGAAACGGATTGCGAAAGGTTTAATTTCTAAACGCTCTTTGGTTGGCGGTCAATCCAACGTCCATTCCCTCCCCCATCCCCAGGGCCCTGATCTGGGTGTGATCTTCGAGGCGTGGGCAAGGCTGTCCTGGATGTTGTCTTGCTACCTGCTGGAAGCGGAAAGGCCCACACTGGACAAAGTCGTCCAGCCACTGCTCCTCCATTTCAGTCATGTCCTGCTGTCCTCCTGCGGTCCCCACCTCCATCCCTGGATGGGGGTACAGCTCACAGTCCACAGCCCCTCTGAAAAGGCTCCTCAGGGGCAGAGCCAGGCCAAGGGAGACCCCTGGATCCAGCTTGGCTTTGACCAGGACTGGGAGTCTGCTTCCTTGCTGGGTCTTGACCGGCTTGTACTCCCAACTCCTCACCAGACTCAGTGTCTCCTCCAGCCCAGAGGCAGAGCTCTCTCTGGGGCAGGGGAACGGCGGGCACATGTCCACGGCTGTGTCCAGGGACTCAGCGGAGGAGGAGGGGCTGGAGCAGGTGCGGTCGCACAGTGTCCGGTCACTTTCAGGCCCGGCAGGAGGGGAGACAGAGGGGACCTGGGTGACCTCTGACCCCTCCTCGGGTCCTGACATGCTGCCAGAGTACCGGGTCGAGGGTCCGCAGGAAGTGCTTCTCCGCCCGAGGCAACGTGGGACCTTACAGACGGCCTCGTAGTCTGAGTCAGCCACGCGGAGAGCTGCGCACCCTCTACAACGCCTGGGGCGCTGCCCAGGAAGGGCTTCTGATCCTGGGCACTGGTGGTGGTGCTGAGGGGGTGGCGTCTGGTGCTCCAGGGCGGGGTCTTCCTGGTCGGCCCAGGACTCGTACACAGAGTAAGCCAGATCCTCCTGTATCAGGTCGTTGTATCTGGCATCCTGGAGAGCTGACAGGTCAACCACAGGGGAATCCTCCAGCCCCACCTCCGAGTTCCCAGGCCCCGGCCCCGGGCTCTCCGCCGTGTTGTTCTTGCGGTACAAACCGCAGATGCACTGCCGGAGCCTGTCCTTCTCCGACAGCAGCTTGTGCAGACGCTCCAGGGACAGAGCCTCCACCCGGGCGATCACCGTGTCGAAGCGGTACATGCGGTCCAACATGAAGGCACACTTGGAGCAGGCGAACTCCCCACGGCCATCCCGGGTCAGCTCGTGGCCCAGGGCGTGAGACAGCAGCACCTGCAGGTTGAGCTTGGACGCTGGGTGGAAGATCCAACGGCGCTGGTTACCGCAGAGCTCGCGAGCGCAGATCCGGCAGGTCTCTTTCATCTTGACGTCAAGCATGACGAAGGATTCAGAGTTGTTTTTGTAACAACTTGGGAGTCAAACAAGGTCAAGGTGTAGAAAGGATGTTTGGAATCTACCAGCTAGGAAACTGTCCTGTCTGGTCTATTCAATCCATTCTAATCGACTGAGAATTAGAGTTCTAACTATAAATAATCAGTGATTACTCAGCATCAGGAAGAACAAAGTCAAAGCAAGTTCCTGGTGAATCAGGAAGTGGCACCCACTGCTTAAGTCAATTAGGGTCGCAACAATGGCCGAGATTGATAAAGATGTTGCCTCGTATCCCATTGATTCATGTCATTACTTAAACGTCAAAAGAGACTTAAAACGAGAAAAAAAAATATATATAAGGAAAATCTTTATTTATTTAACTAGCGAATAACAGTCCTGTGTCCTTTTATTATTGCCGCGGATGAGCTGCATTGATGAATCCTTAACGTAACGCAGCTATATCCAATGTAACACCTCCTCTTACAGATTTGCACCATTAATAAAGCAGCAGGTTTTAGGAGGTTTTCATCCGCAGTCGATGCATTTTGTCATTTCATAATTTCTGACTCATCATTGCGAAAACTCTGACCGACTGTAGATAATCCGACACGAACACGGAATCGAAATCATTCGCGGGAGAAAAAAATATATATACAAAATATCTCAACATCTACGTGTTTCGTATATAAAAACACTGAGCAGCCGTCTTCTATCTTGTCTCCTCCGGGAGGACAGATTTGCGGCAACGTTGACATAAGAGCAGCCAGACCGGACCGTACCATTTCACTGGAACAAAGGGGGGCTTTACATTCCTTATTCCGCCCGTGGTCGCGTGAAACGCGTGTCTGACACTGCGCGCTCTCACAGAGATCCCATTTTTAATCTTCGGAAAACGAAACATCACCAAACTATCCTGATACAATTAACTGTTTAAGGCTTCCGTTTTTTTATTATAAATGTGCACGCTTCAATCTACCTAAAACTAAGCAGCGATCTGATTTTAAAACATGAAATAAGTGTGCCACAGTGCCATTTGTGTGCCAACATGGGGAAATTGCAGTTTGCAATACTCTAACCAAGTATCAGATACATCATATAAAGGTTTTCTACAATGATAAGCCTTAAGGTTGATGTTGTAGGGTCACTGAATGAGTTCAGCCCCAGCCTGGGGCCTTAATCACACAAGCTATGTTAGCTCTCACATGTTCACATGCTATGACAGCAACAGGGAGGAGGGCCTGTTACAATCACATGTCTGGGGGGTTTAAACCCAAAGCCTTTTCACTTCAGAAAAAGTCAATGAATCTTCAACATGTCTGTCATTAGAGTGTCTGTGCTTTAGCTTGGTGCATCAAGCTGGAATCTGATTGGTTGTCTCGTGGGCCTTATGTACCCCTGGAACCTGCATTTGTCACTCATAAGAACCTGTAGGAATTGAACCCAAGAGACAAGACGCCAAAACAGCCATCGGCTCTAACGAGGCTGGCAATCAAATGTCTATTAATCCTAATCAGTGAGAACAGCCAACCGCTGTGTTCTAATTACTCTCTCTCTCTGTCTCTCTCCTTCTCTCTGTCTCTCACTCTCTCTCTCTCTCTCTCTCTCCCTCTCTCTCTCTCCCTCTCTCTCTCTCTGTCTCTCTCTCACTCTCCCCCTCTCTCTCCCCCTCTCTCTCTCTCTCTCTCTCTCTCTCTCTCTCACAGAAACAGCAGAAATGTGACAGAGACAGAGTGATGGAACTGCTAGTGTGCAGTGTTTCTCTACTTGGGAAGTCTGTGTTTTTGGTGTGGTGAGGCCCAACATATAAACAAGTGATATACTCTACAACATCACAGTCTATTTTAGAGAGACCTTCAGTCAGGCTGCGGTGTGATTGTAATTATAGCTGGCGTCAGGAGACTAGAGTTATTGCTATTGAAATAGCAAAGTTGACACACACACAAACTCAAATTGACCAACATGACCCTGTTTCTTTGGTTAGCTTTGTTCAACATGATGCAAGTACACAGGAACAGACATGACTCAATGTCTGGACACACACACACACACACACACACAGCGACCTTTGACTGTGATTCGACCAGACAGTCTTGTACAAGAGTTTTGCAACACCCAAAAAATGCAATGATTTGACACCGCAGAGCTTTCTCAAAACCCTAAAGGTGGACATTGTGTGTGTGTGTGCGTTCATATTTCTGCGCACATGTGAATACATCTGCGTGTTTGGAAGTAGTGCAATGTGAGTTTGACCCCACTAGGTGGCGATCTGTGACCACTGAGTCATGCAGCTTGGACAACCAGAACACACAAACCTGCATCTCCTGCTGGACACGGCTGCTCTCGCCACCCAGGTCACTCCTCAGTAACTGTGGGTGAGAGAGGAGGGCGGGTAGGGTCAGATTTTACAGTACAGGACCTGATATGTGGACCACTAAAGTGGACCGCTGAATATTGTGTCAGTGAAATTCATTAGATGAACTGAAATTAAGTTTGTTTTAATCGCTTACTTTACCAAAGATACTAAGAAGGCTGAACAGAATCCTGGATATAATACAGTATTCAAATATTTTTTCCGAATCCAAAATATCAAAGTTCACTCCAGTTAGTACTTAAGTTGATCTGAGTACAGTACGTTAAAGTTTAAAATAGTCTGTCTATCACTCCAGGGAGTTTTCCATATCCCTCATAAAACATATCAGTGTTCATCCCCATGTAGGTGGCCCGCTATGTCTTAGTGTGCCAGGAGCTACTGACCTACATACAGCATGTTTATAAATACAGGCTGATATCTGAACCACACGGCCTATCAGCATTCAGCAGGCATGCCCTTAGAGAGGGGGGTGGGGTCAGGTGGGGGTCACAGTGCGGCGGAATGTGACCTAGATCTGAGAAGCTAGATGGGCAGTACAGCAGAGCAGGGTCTCTGTCCTGTCCTGGTTTTCAGGGCCCACTGTCCTGAAGGTTTTAAATGATTCCCTGCTCCAACACACCTGATTTGATTGAATGGTCATCGTGAGGCTTCCACAGAGCTTGATACCGACACATTCATTACAATCAGGTGTGCTAGAGCAGGGAAACATCTAAAAACGTTCAGGACCCATAGTAGAGAAGCCTGCAACCTTACGAGTCACATCGAAATGTCACCAGGGAGTGTACATCTTGCTTTAATTTTTCATTTTTAGCAG
Organism: Protosalanx chinensis; assembly: GCA_030340685.1. Classification (NCBI taxonomy): domain Eukaryota; kingdom Metazoa; phylum Chordata; class Actinopteri; order Osmeriformes; family Salangidae; genus Protosalanx; species Protosalanx chinensis. The sequence continues at coordinate 8,721,290 of CM059336.1, forward strand.
ACGCTTTTGCCACGCACCTCACAATCCTTCTCTTTTCTCCGGAGGGAGGAGGACAGTTGGTGAACTCTGACCTCTAGATCCGTCACCTGGCGGCTGAGGGAGGTCTTGTCCTCTGTCAGCTGGGTCAGGGACAGAGTCAGCTCCTCTATCACTCTGAGGAGGAGGGAGGAGAGAATCAGAATCAGGTTTAATCACTATGCAAGATGAACAAACATAGAATTCACTGTGACAAGAAGAGCAACATAGAACATGTATAGGAGTAAAAATAAACATGTACAAGGTGGAAGGGAGGGAGCATAATGTGTGTGTGTGTCATGTGTTGCTTATCTTTTTATACGTAAATGAGAATGCCCTCCTCCAGGCATCACCTGTGTGGCCTCACCTGTCCTTGTCTGCCAGGGCCTCCTTCCCCTGGGAATCCTCCATCTTCACCACCATCTGCTTCTCCAGGACCAGGCAGCGCTGGGACTCAGAGTCCACTAGAGAGGCCATCTTCTCAGCCTCGCTCCGGGCTACCTGGGCCTCCTGATGGAACACAACCCCCAGATTCACACATCACCAACACAGGATAAACCAAAATACATATACAAATCTATCCCCCCCAATATCAATCCTAGGCCCTTGTGTGGATGTCTGTGCTGGAGGGCTGACCTGCTGCAGGCGCTGGACCTTAGACTCCAGGACTTCCTGCATGAGCCGGATCTCCTGCTGCCTGTCATCACAACGACGCTGTAGCTCAGCCTCATCCTGATTGGACAGGCTCTCTGCCGTCGACCTATGGGATTGGTAGTTATGACGGTGAGGCAGGAGAGCAGGAAGTAGCAAGAAAATGATAAACGTGACAATAAAACATATTATGTGAGTTGAAAAATACATCATAAATATTAAAAAAATCTAAATTATTAAGGGGTGTAGACTCTCATTGATCCAGGAGTGTTTCATTGAGGTGGATATAGTAAAAATGTATTATTATTTATTTAAAGGGATATTTTATACATCCCTATCTTTGCCTGAGGTTAAAATGACAACATCTACGGGATGCAGTAAGACCC
>CM059336.1:8727341-8927187 GCA_030340685.1 Protosalanx chinensis
CCTGCGGTGAACATGGTCGCTCCCCTCCTCGTACTTCCCCTGGATCTTCTCCTCCAGGAAGTAGATGCGCAGCTTCAAGCTGAAGTTCTCCTTCTTCAGGTCGTTCAGGTGCTGCGAAATAGTGCGGTAACCGTGAAAAACGTTAGACATGACGGCTCGTAGACCCGGGGGGGGGGAGGGGGGAGAGGAGGCGTCCAGCACCCCCCACTGCCCTCCCTCCCTCCTTCACCTTAGTCCCTCATCAGGGGTGTGAAGACTACGAATTTAAAAAACAAAACAACACGCGCTGTAAATTCAAGACAGGCTAACGTGTGTCTTGGTACGCTCCTGGTCTGGACCGACGCTACTCCAGTGCTGTGTGAGCATGGAGTGACAACTGAAGACTGATCTGCTGTCTACCCCCTCGGTGTTGGGGGTAGGGGGGGGTGGCAGGGGGTGGTTGTGTGTTGTTCAGGGGGGCTCTCTTTAGGGGGGTCTTTTTTGGGAAGCTATCCCAGGAATCTCTGGGGCGGATAGAGTGTGGAGTGTGGTGGATGCAGCACAGGTTCATGCAGCAGACACACACGCTGACAGGGGTGCAGTATGGCACGTCAAGACACACCAACAAGAACACTTAGCGCAGGCTAACCACTGGAGCTTCAGGTACACGTGCTATGTGGAGGTCTTCGTAAAGGCGGGTGGGTGGGTGTTTGGCCAGCGGGGGGCACTATAACTCCACCTTCGAACCCTGGTCACAGGTGGTACAAACCCAACACACCCTCACTTCTAGACTCACTAATCCAGAGTTATTTTAGGCTGTCGCTTTGGTCGTGTCTCTGGAATCCTGGAACACAACTTTGTCCTCCTACCAGCTACCAGTCATGTCTGACGGAGCCTCAAACCTGGTCGAAACACAACGTCACAACACTGCGTTTGTTTAGCAAAACACTCCCATCTGACAAACTAACAACTGATCTGAGACACACACCAGTGAAGAAGTGTTGCATATGCAACAAGGGAGAATTAGGCAGGAGCTGATTTCTACAGCTATGGGTCGTTTCTAGACAACACCTCGCCACAGTCCAATGAGGTGTTCTTTACAGATGACTGACTTCAGTACAGAGACATGCCCGTTAAGTGAAATCACTGGGCTTTTCTCCACTGCTCTCCACTCTCCATCTGAAAGCAGGCCAGCGCTGGAGAGAGAGAGACAGAGAGACAGAGAGAGAGAGAGAGAGAGAGAGAGACAGAAAGACAGAGAGAGAGAGAGAGAGAGAGAGAGAGACAGAAAGACAGAGAGAGAGAGAGAGAGAGACAGAGAGAGAGAGAGAGACAGAGAGAGAGACAGAAAGACAGAGAGAGAGAGAGACAGAGAGAGAGAGAGAGAGAGAGAGAGAGAGAGAGAGAGAGAGAGACAGAGAGAGAGAGAGACAGAAAGACAGAGAGAGAGAGAGAGAGAGACAGAGAGAGAGAGAGAGACAGAGAGAGAGACAGAAAGACAGAGAGAGAGAGAGACAGAGAGAGAGAGAGAGACAGAGAGAGAGAGAGAGAGAGAGAGAGAGACAGAAAGACAGAGAGAGAGAGAGAGAGAGAGAGAGACAGAAAGACAGAGAGAGAGAGAGAGAGAGAGAGAGAGACAGAGAGAGAGAGAGAGACAGAGAGAGAGACAGAAAGACAGAGAGAGAGAGAGACAGAGAGAGAGAGAGAGAGAGAGAGAGAGAGAGAGAGAGACAGAGAGAGAGAGAGAAACATAGAGAGAGAGAGACAGAGAGAGAGAGAGAAACATAGAGAGAGAGAGAAACATAGAGAGAGAGAGAGAGAGACAGAGAGAGAGAGAGAGAGAGAGAGAAAGGCCACTTTGGAAACATTTTCCACAAACTCCTAAATTGCACCCCCACTGGGTTTATTATCGGGGCTGTAATCTCGCAGGCCGTTATTTCAATCCCAGTGGATTACAGTGAAATTGAGAAACTTTTGGAAGCAGGCCTCCTGGGGAGGATCTGCACTGTCGGCGTCTCTCCAGCGTTTTCCCAGAAGAAGAAGAGGACTTCCCTCGCCAGCGGCAGCCTTTTGCATCGGGCACAGACTGCGGTTGTGTTGCCATGGTGACCCACGTGGACGCAGTCATAACAGTTTACCAACACTCTTCTGCTGTTACAGTCTTCTGTCCAAGGCAATTAGGGAAATTGTCCCCCAACGGAGGGGGGGGGGGGGGGGGGGGGGGGGGGGGGAAGGAGAGGAGGAGGAGAGGAAGAAGAAGAGGAGGAGGAGGAGAGGAGGAGGAGAGGAAGAAGAGGAGGAGGAGGAGGAGAGGAGGAGGAGAAGCTACCGCTGCCAGTTAAGAAAAAAACTAGCAGTTAAACATTTTCCAGCCTCACTGGCAGCAGCCACACTAAGATTCATGATATTCGATACTAGCACTATAAGCACAGCCACTATAAGCACAGCCAGTATAAGCACAGCCAGGATATGTGTAAGATGCTTAAATACAACTTTGTCTCTGGAAGACAATAAAGTTGGTTGGGCCTTAAATGCTACACTAACAGCAACCAACCAGGAAAACAATGATGTAATATCCTGTTGAGAGAAGCCCTGTGCGACTGTTCCTCATCAGTTTAGTTCTCTAGATTGAAGCTGTCATTTGTGCTTCATTTTTGCTTCAGTCATGCGTACTTCAGCAGGGGGGGATAGTGAGACAAGGCTAGCGAGTAGAGCCCAGAGTCAAAGTAAGGCTGGCGAGTAGAGCCCAGAGTCAAAGCCAGGCTGGCGAGTAGAGCCCAGAGTCAAAGCAAGGCTGGCGAGTAGAGCCCAGAGTCAAAGCAAGGCTGTCGAGTAGAGCCCAGAGTCAAAGCAAGGCTGGCAAGTAGAGCCCAGAGTCAAAGCAAGGCTGGCGAGTAGAGCCCAGAGTCAAAGTAAGGCTGGCGAATAGAGCCCAGAGTCAAGCAAGGCTGGCGAGTAGAGCCCAGAGTCAAAGCTTAATGAAAACTTGAACCCAAACCAACTCCAGTCCAACTGCAAACATATTTGGTGGGTCAGGATATGACTGTGGCTCCACACATTCAGCCTTTCTTAAATATATTGATTAAAATAAATATAACACCTATAATAGATTTTACAAGAGGAAAAGCTGCCATAGGCTTCTGTTCTCATCCTGTTAAGACACAAACACAAGCTATTACATCAAGCATCGGTTAACCACCATGTCAAACAGGCTAATCATTCTCTCCCAGGATAGTTTTGTTGTTTTCACATTTTCCAGCTATAATTATGACTTCTTACATCACCCTGAACCCCATAATTATACGTGTGTAGAAATCAGTCCAACAAGAAATAATAACTAACCGTTCAATGTTTGAAGCTTATTTACAAGAGACTCAAGTCAAGCAGAAAATGCCCATTCTCACCGTCTCCAAGGCAACGAACGGAGGGGGCGTCTAAATTCAATTGAGACCAAAATTGAGAGTAGTATAATTTATAGCTGCAGTATAATGTAATTTAATAAAGGATAGGAGTCTGCTTGTCTGAGTCAGACTGTTAGACACCGCAGTCAACAAACATCGCTACGCTACAATAACAAGCTTCCTGGTCTTGTAGGGAAAGACAAACGTCTGGATGTCTTCATCAACCAGCCGGTCACCTGACTCTTCATCTGTAGCTTTGGTTACACAAGGGAGTGAAAGAAGTTGGGCTTGTATGCGTGAGTGTGTGTGAGTGTGTGTGAGTGTGTGTTTCAGTTTAACCCATCAAGCAGCATGCTACCTTCCTCTACCTCTTCACATCCACCTCTCCCCCCCCTCTCTATTTGCCTCTTTCTCTCTCTCCCCCTCTCTCTCCCCCCTCTCTCTCCCCCTCTCTCTCTCTGTTATATCATTCCCAGATGTGGTGGCAGAGTGAGGTGCCAGTGGTATGTGAGTGTGCTGCAGTGTGATGGGTGGTTCATTCTGGGGAGGGTAGGAGAGGGGCAGGGGGGCTTTAAGGGCTATAGGTGTAGTGATGGAAGGGTGTTGGGCTGGGGGTGGAGTGAGGGTGGAGGGAGGGGTAGAGGGCTGGAGGGCTGGATGTGAGGCAGGGTGGAGGGAGGGGAGAAGATGTGGAGGAAGGTTGGGTAGAGAAGAGAAGTACTGCTGGATGGGAGGAGGGAAGAGAAGGGAAGGAGGGGGGGTTGGATCTCTTTTCCAGCCGTCCTGCCAACCTCCCTTTAGTCACAACAGCCTCACACACGCCTCTCTCCCTCACACACTCACACACACCCTCCCTTCAACCACAAGAACAGCCTCCATCACCCAGTACACACACACACACACTATTCCGACACACACCCCTGTCTCCACACATGTTAAGGACCCACACTTCTGCCAGCGCATTGGATTAGAGGTTGGGGTGGAGGGGGATTGGATCAGAGTAGTGCGCCCTCCTGTGGTGGGGGTAAGGAGCGGGTCACACGCTAGGGTTCGGGATGCTGCGCTCAGTTACCGCGGCTACCGTTCTTCCCTCTCGTGTTTGCTTCCTCGCCTTGCTTCGGTTTGATGACATCGAGTGACAAAGGCGTCACCTAAAAACAGGGTTGAATCCTCTGTTACGTTGGAGTTTTGAAAGCGTTCGCTAAGCTGTGTCAGGGGTCTGTGTGCTGTTCCAGGGGGGTTAAGGACAGAACTAGGCTGAGACTGGCTGCTCTGGATCGGGGAATCGACTGCAGGTCTGTCCCAGTGTGACCCAGGCACATCTGGGGGTCTGTGAATTGTGGAGGGAGGACAGTTGTAAATCGTGTCTCTAACGTGAGGCTGGCCGTGTCTCAGCGCTGCTGTGGTCTGCTGTTGAAGGAAGAACCCCCCCTGTTCGATGAGGTAAGCTCACCCATGCCAGGTGGAACCCTAGCGGCCCAGACCGTACCATTTACTGGACGGGTGACTTTAAAGCTGGAACTGAAACCCGGTCTCGGGGGGTGTTACTTGGCCTCGGATCAGATGCTCCAGCGGCGCTCGGCCCTGACCCAGGCTGTCTGAGATACCCGACCCCCGGAAGTGAGCTTTTTCCTGGGGAAGACTGTGACTGATGGCCCCTGGCCTGGAGCTGTGGTTGATGGTGCAGGGTGATACTCCCAGAGAGAGAAGTGAGGCCCTGACTCCTAAACTCCTAAGGCTGGCTTCATGGCCATCGCTGGCCCCCGCTCAGCCAGGAAGGAAATTCTGTCAAGTCAACCCCGCTCTGGGCCAACAGACCCACTGTGTAAATGTCCACCTACTCCTCCTCCAATGGGCTGGAAAGAGAGGGGCGCTATCAAGACGTTCTCTCAGGGGACCGGATTAGAATATTCCACTTTGAAAGTTTTTTTTCTGACTTTTCTGCTTGCGGGGTGCGTGTGTGTAGGTGTGTGTGTCGGTATTACACTTTGTTGAGCCTTATGGGGGTTGGACACAAGGTTGTAGACAGGTTGTGTATATGCAGGAGGGTAGAAGGGGAGAAACGATGAGAGAAATGGAAAGAGAGAGAAACAAAGGCAGAGAAAGGGAGAGAGCAGGAGAGAGTGAGGGAGAGACAGAGAGAGGTAAAGGGAGAAAGAAAGGGAGAGAGAGACAGTGAGGGAGAGAGGAAGAAAGGAAAATGGAGAGAGAAGCAGAATCCAGATGAGAGGCTCTCCTCTCTCATACCACTGCCTCCATTGAGAGGTGTGAGTGTTGCGAGTCAGCCAGGCAGGATATGACCTCATCCAGGGGTGTGGGGGGGGCTGATGGTGGACAGCCAGCATCAACGCTAAGATAAAAGCTGAAAACATCAGGGGAAGAGGGGGAGGAGGGGGGAGGAGGGAAATAGCCTCTTTCCATTAAGTCTTGCTGCTCTGGGGCTGGAGACCCAAAAGGAGAGCAATATCGAGGAAGGGAGGGAGGGGGAGGGGGGGGCAGCAGGGGTTATATTACCTTCTAGAACAAAGGGATGACATAATGGTACTTAAAGAGAAGAGATGACCACACGTTCAATCCCAGAGACCTGTGATTGAGCCTCGTTCTGTCATCCCTGAGTACAGATCATCTGTCTGCTGAGACCTGCTGTCTCTGAGGATGTGTGTGTGTGTGTGTGACATATGCGCGCACACACACACACACACACACAGATTCTACTGCTTACAGCCCTTCAGTCTGCACTGCTCTTCCAAAGTAACCACGACAACAAACAGAGCTGGGCCCCGTGAACATGGCAGCACACTGAGGAAAAGTCCCTCCCTCATCCAAAACACACAAACACACAAACACAGTGTTCATCCACCGCCTCGTCTACAGATCCATCCATCAGCGGTGGTAACACACACTCTGCTGCTCCGTGTGTCTCTCTCCCCTGCTTCCAGTCATTAGCTTCCTATCGGGGGTCTCAGAACACACATTAGGCAGAGGGCCTCGTCCACCTCCTACACACACTCCAGACAAGATGTGTTCTGCTCCACAGGGAGGGAGGGAGTGAGGGAAAGAAAAAGACAGAGAAAAAGAAAGAGGTAGAGAGAGAGGGGAAAAGAGAGAAAGAGAGAGACCAAGAGAGAGAAAGAGAGAGAGATGCGATGATCTAACCATGTGTTGCAACTTGTTCAGTGTTTGACTTGAGATAAGTCTTGATTAGATCTGACTGTCAGGTAAAGACGAGATGTTTTCTTATCATGCAGCCTGATTTAACAAGTGACTGACTATACTGTATATACACACATACACACAAACACACACACACACTACCACACACACTCTCCACCACACACACACTCTATCACACACACATACACACACTCTAACACACACACATACACTCGACCGCACACACTCTACCACACACACACACCATTTCCCCATACCTGTTCTACCTTCTATTCCAAAGCCTTTCCCTGCACACACTGTCAGCTAGGTAAACACTCTCCTCGGATTTGTGTACGGAACGATACACACATGTTGCTTAATCACACAAGCATGTTACTTCATGATGCAGGGGAGCTTTGCGGTGGAAAGTGCCCGTTTTCCCAGGGAACTTATTTCCCAGGGTAAATCTGTCTCTGATTCAGTGTGTTTATGGCAGGTCTAAATGATGGTATCAGGTTCGCTCGGGGTCCAGACCAACTGCCAACTGTCATGAACCCTCCCTGCATGGCCTGCTTTAGTCTCCAGCAGACAGGAAACTGAATCCAACCCTGAGTTTCTCTCTTTCTCTCGCTTTCTTTCTTTCTTTCTCTCTCTCTCTTTCTCTTTGCCTGGAGTCATTCTGCTTGCCAGAGAAAAAGAGAGAAATAGACTGAAAGAAAGACAGAAAGAGAGAGAGAGAGAGAGAGAGAGAGAGAGATAGAGAGATAGAGAGACAAAAAGCAGATTTGGAAAACAAACACCCTGTTCGGAACACAGGCTTCCCAGCCTCCAGGACTGGTGAGGGAGGGACTGGTGATGGGGAAACTGTTTTGTGAATGAAGTCCAGCTGACAAAGAGACAAGGACAGGACACCGCAAACCTCAAGGTTTCAGTGTGTGTGTGTGTGTATGTGTGTGTGAGTGTTTGAGTGTGTGTGTATTCAAACTGACATTCTAGACCAAAAAAATTCCAGCAATGAATATCAGAGAGAAAAACAATGCCTGCCATCTTTTCTCATACACTGGCTTCTACTTAAAATCGCAGTACCGGTTGTGTCCATGAGATGGCACTATCACAGAGGGCTTTAAACTGTACCAGGCTTCCCCTCAAAATACGCCTTTGTACTAACCCTGATACCAGACAAACGCACGTGCTGTAAACCGCATGAAGCATGTGTGATATGAGCATGTGAGGTCTGTGATCGTTAAGGCTGACAGCGTGTCGATCACTCAAATCATATCTGCACACGGGACTCCCAGGACAGTGGATGAACAGTGTGTGTGTGTGTGTGTGTGTGTGTGTGTGTCTGGTGTGTGTGAGACAGAGAGCTGAAGCCTGAGGGCCCTGTGGCAGCGAACCATCAGCTGGCTGGAGAAGAATGGAGGGAGGATGAGGGAGGGGACAGAGGGAGAGGGTTGGATAATAGGAAGAGGAAAGGAGCGAGTAAAGAGGAGATACACTAAACGCACACAGATTTCCATACAAAACCCTGGACACACACACACACATACACACACACATACACACACATACACACACATACTCAGAGCTGTCAAGTCACAGCAAAGAACTAGAAGTCCTACCCCTCACTGCCAGATAGTCACAGCTTTCAACATGTCCAGTCTACATACAGTAGGCTGTTACCAGCAGAACTCATCACAGCATAAACAGCTCATCCTGTCAGAATGACCAGGCCTTGACTCCAGCAGTTACAGAGTCTGGGAAGTGTTACATTAGCTTCGCTATAAAGAGCCTGGATCTCTAGCCACCAATAACATAACTGCTAACTGCTAACCGCTAACACCATGGCTGACAGAACTCTCCTGGCTCTGACGAACGTGCAACAGTGCAGGGTTGGCTGTTGTGAGCTGCGTTCACTTATGCGAAGCGTGTTTAGGCAACCTCTGACCCGCTACTGTCAAAGCAACTGTTAATCACTCCTAATGCAGCTCACAGCCAATCAGAGCAGGAGGAAGCGTTTCTGAGGGGACTGCAGTTCACTTTGTGTGACTCTGATCCAGTTGTGGGATTAAACATGGGAGATTTTAGGATTTGTAAGCGATATGGATAGGGTGTGTGTGTGTGTGTGTGTGTGTGTGTGCGTTGTGCACTTAGGGACGCCAGGAGTTGCATCAAGAACACGAGCAGAAAGAGAAAAAAAACTCTCTGGATGTTCTTTCTCAAGCCGTCTGTTCACTGTAACATGCAGAGCTATTTAATCAGACGAAGCACATTACAAAACACCACAGCATGTGAAAGGCTGTCTGTTTCTCCTGGTTGAGCACACACACAGTCATACACACACAGTCACACACAGTCACACACACACAGTCACACACACAGTCACACACAATTACACACAGACATACACACAGTCACACACACACAGTCACACACACAGTCACACACACAGTCACACACACAGTCACACACAGACACACACAGAAACACACAGACACACACACAGTCACACACAGTCTCACACACACACAGTCACACACACACACAGTCACACACACACAGTCACACACACAGTCACACACACAGTCACACACACAGTCACACACAGACACACACAGAAACACACAGACACACACACAGTCACACACAGTCTCACACACACACAGTCACACACAGACACACACACACACACAGTCACACACACACAGTCACACACACAGTCACACACACAGTCACACACACAGTCACACACAGACACACACAGAAACACACAGACACACACACAGTCACACACAGTCTCACACACACACAGTCACACACAGACACACACACACACAGTCACACACTGTCACACAAACAGAAACACACACACAGAGACGCACACACACACACACAGTCACACATGCACACAGAGAAGCTGGCTCTGGTTATCTGTGCTCTGCCTTCCTCTGACAAATTAAATAAGCGCTCATCTGGTTCTTATTAGGCGCTCGTTTGGGATAATTGGGAGGGGTATTTACAAACAGTATTACTCCATTCTGCTCTGAACTGGGCTGGACCAGGGAGGGCCAGGCCAGGCCAGGGTAAGCTGGGCTGGGTTACATATCTGCCTGTTCAACATCCACAGTGGGGGCTGAGACCGTCTCTTTAACTGGGATTTTTGATGGTTCGATTCTAATGTTTCACTGGGCAGTGAAAATATTTTCACTGGGGTGGAGAGGGTACTTGAGAAAGAGAGAGCAGTTATATGGAGAAAAAAAAAAAGAGAAAAAAACTCCTGATATGTTTGAAAATGGGATCACTGCCATTCCTGAGCCTCGCAGGCCATTTTACTCGCTAAAACGGCAAGAAAAACATGAGCTCACGCCACTTAAGTATCCCTGGGACTAAAAGAATCCCGCTAGGCAATCTCTGGGATGATGACCTATGACCTCATGAGCCGGAAGAAAGGAGAAGTAGGAGAAAACTGGACAACAACAACAAGAATGATTGGCTTGTTGACGTCTCTTAACAACATCAGTGGAGATAAAGAGGTAAATGCCTTAAGATTTGGTGATTACAGGGGAGAGATAGACAGAGAGACTGAAAGTATGAGAGAGACACTGAAAGGGAACCGAACAAAATGAGAGGCAGAATCGAAGTCATACGAAGAGAGAGGTAGAGAGAGAGAGAGCGGTAGAGAGAGAGACAGAGGTGAAGTAGAGAGAGAGACAGAGAGGTGAAGTAGAGAGAGAGACAGAGAGGTGAAGTAGAGAGAGAGACAGAGAGGTGAAGTAGAGAGAGAGACAGAGAGGTGAAGTAGAGAGAGAGACATTGAGTCTCAGGAAAGAGTTTGTCTTCCTCACTCCTGGTCTTTCTCCTTCCCTCTGCTAGTCATTACACCTCACCCCCCACACCTCACCCCTCCTCCTCACCCTCCTCACCCTCCACTCCTCACCCTCCAATCCTCACCCTACTCCTCCTAACCCTCCACTCCTCATCCCTCCTCCTCATCCTCCACACCTCACCCCCCACACCTCACCCCTCCTCCTCACCCTCCACTCCTCACCCCTCCTCCTCACCCTCCACTCCTCACCCTCCACTCCTCACCCTGCTCCTCCTCCCCTCACCTGCCACATCATCCCCCAGCAGACAGGTCGCACACACACACCTGTCCACCTTTACCTGAACGCACCATTTCAATACGGCTCTTTCTACTCCCCCCGTCCCCCCGTCCCCCCCCCCCCCCGTCCCCCCCCGTCCAGGAACTCTTCACTGGAAATCAACAGTGACTCGTCCAACCTTCCCAAAAAAAAATTTCCTTTTTATTTCTCCCGTTCATTTTTCTCCTCTTTTCTTGGCGAGCAGTTGAGAGTTTTTCTGGTATGTGAGGAGAGATGGGGAAACTGTGAGGGATTTCTGCCTGCTGGTACCAAGGCCTGTTACACACATGTATGTCTGCTAGCCTGCGTGTACAAACACCCACACACAAAAATACAAACACAAACACACAAACATACACACGCACCGATACACGCACACAAACACATATACACCCACACCTTCATACACAAACACACACACGAACAGACCATTTCAGTCTCTGTGTGTGATTAAACAGGTCTGGTTGTTACCAAACCAGTGAAAGACTCTACAACAACAAATGGACACCATCAAACAGCGCATTAGTAATAACTCTCTACAAGCAAGAGTATTGATCTAAAACACACATACTATTACTTAGGGGAGTGGTTAGGCTGGAATAACATGATCAAGACTAAAAAGTAGTCCCACATGAAAACAAACAAACATCCAATTTCCTTCCTCCCTGAAATCAATCTCTTGATTAGCGTGAACAACTTGACAAAACACAGTCTTTGAGGTCTTTAACAGATGTAGAAAACTTTTTAGGGGGAATTATCTGGACACTGTTTTCAAAATCAAGACGTTTCCAATTCCATCCGGAAGTCATTCTCAATCAGAGAAAATGGTCTGACAACTTTCGAAAGATGAGCCTAAGATTTGCAAAAAGTGTCACAGCAACAGGTAAAAACTGTCATCTGTAGAATCAACCCTAGTTTCACCTGAAACTAACCTTCTTCAACACTAACTTTTACAGATGATAAAAAAAGGCTCTCTGCTAGACGTCCAGGCAGGTTTCCCACTAGTTTCTGCCCCTGTCACCCCCCTGCAGCCCTGGGCTATATTTACGAGGTGACTCGGTGTCTGTGATGTATTGCAGTTGGTATATCAGACAGGACAGGAAACGTTTAATCAGACACACTTTGCTCTAATAATCTCAAACGTTTGAGGCTTTTCTTTCTCCGTGCGGCTTTTTAACAAACGAGCGTCGATTGTGCCGTCACTCACATACAGGGCTAGACGGGTCAGTCAATACCTCACGTCTCGTTAAATCAGCGGATTGGACTGTTAATGTTTGCCCTCTCTTTTTCCATTCGCTGGCTCCCAGAGATTTTGGAAGGTGATTGGTCAGATTTACTGAGTATACCCAATGTGGTTTTTTGGCTGTTTGACCCTGGGTAGAAAAGGCTTGCTTTATTGTACAGTAATTGCTGGATCCAGTTAGCCACTAAATACAAGAGTGATTCATAAAAATACTCTCTCTCTTTTTTCTTTTTTTCCTTCTATTTTGTTTGTAACTGTTTCCATATGATCTGGAGGCAAACGGGAAATGTTGAAATGCACTACATAAATATCCTCAGCACAGAAAATGAGCATAAGGTCACACAGATATAGGGGCACACTCACACATATACACACTGCACACACTCACCCACACTCACCCACACACATACCCACACACACTCACCCACACACATACCCACACACACACACAAACACTCTCTCTCACACACACACAAACACTCTCTCTCACACACACACACACACACACACACACACTGACACTGCCTTCCAGCTGTAGCAAAGTTGATTTCAAGCTAGCCTGTCAGGAACAGGACACATAGACACAACTAGATCCAAAGACAAACCACAGAGCGGTCTACATTCTGTACATGTCAAATCAATAGCATCTTAATAAATGTCTGTTTTACAAGCAAACTGCCATTCTGTACAGACTACATGTAAAACTGGGAGGCCATTTTACAGTGAATCCTTCCACTGGGAGTGTGGAGGGGAGATTACCTCTAACACATTAACTCAACAATTATCATCCATGACCGACGCCATGATCAATTCAATATGCTGTCTCTGACCCACTAGAGAGGACCTCAGATTTACTGCACCCGGCTGGCTTCAATTAAACAGTCTAGGACTCTTACTCTTTCGCTTTCTCTCTCTCCCTCTCTCGTTCTCTCCCTTTTTCTCTCTCTCTTGCCGTTTCTCTCTCTCTCCATTTTTCTTTCCCTCTTGCTATACCTCTCACTCTCTTTCTTCTTCATCTACCTCCACTTCTCCTCTCTTCCTCTCTCCCTCTCACTCTCTCTCCTCCCTCTCTCTCTCTCCACAGCTTTGTGAGCAGAAGTCCACATTACCAGCTGGAGGCGCTGACGCCACACACACACAGCAGGAAAGAGAAAGCGAGAAAGAGAGAGAGAGCAAGAGAGAGACAGCGAGAGAGAGAGAGAGAGAGAGAGAGAGCGTGTCCACAGGAAGTGTGTGAGTGGATCAGCAGAAAGACGATCTCCTCTGTATCGATCTGGTCCCTCTCAGCCCAGTCTGAGTGCTGCTGCCGCGGAAACCTGACCTGCAGGTCAGCAGCACGGTTACCAAGGACGACCCCGGCCTCCTATCGACCTCTCAGCCAAGATCTACTCAGCCAGGTGGAGGGCAATAAGATGGAGGGCAATAAGGGGAAGGGCAATAAGGTGGAGGGCAACAAGGGGGCAGACTGTCTGGCTGGTTAAAGACACTCCACTCTAAAAATAACACACGTAAAGATGATGATAATCGGCGGTTCGAAGTTCTGTGTTTATTGTGGGATGAACCGCATCTAAATACCACAATGGGGGATAATCATGTGTTTGATCTACATCGGCCTTTCATGGAACTGAAGGAGTTGACTGAAGGAATTCAAAATCTGGAGAATAAATAACAGTACTACAAACGCACATAAGGAGTTCAGCTTCAGTGAAATCACATAATGGAGAGGAATTTTGTTTTGTTTGCAGAGTTCATGTTTATATGATTTCTTTTTCCTTCGCTTCTCAAACTCACAGGCAGGGCGAAGCTCTTGTCTGCTAAGACTCTGGAGACGGGGGGGATGACGGTATGAACCGCTGTGAAGCGTCTGTCTCCCGTCTCCCTGAAATGTTCTCCCTGCATCCCCTCGCCAGCGTTCCAGAACGTTCCTCGTTTCCACACAGGCGTAGTCGTGTAACACAGCCGGCGACTGGAGGGTCTAAGCTGAGCTCTAGTCACAGAGAACGATGACCTATTTTCCCCCCCGACAACAACATCTTAATATATCAAGGTATTTTTATAAGCTTCTCTGTATCTTGTATTTTTTTATTTTTTATTGTTCCTCTTGAGTGCTGTACTGTTGCAAACTGCATTTTCCCCACTGTGGGACAAATAAAGGATGATATTATCTCTTATCTTATCTTAACAAACCCCAGGCAGGAGAGAGAGAGAGAGAGAGAGAGGGGGAGAGAGAGAGAGAGAGTGACAGAGAGAGAGAGAGAGATAACAAGCAAGAAATGGAGAGGAACAAACGAGGCGACGCTTCGTACGCTTTCGGCTCAGTGGATGGAAGGATCTAGAAGGTTTCTGAGTGCGTGGGTGTGTTGGCTGGAGCACATGGTGTAAGATTGCCGTTCTTCAACAGTAATCCAACTTTGACGACTCTCGCCTCTCGAATGTGGCTTGGGTGGACCGTACGTTTAGCATAAGGGCAAAATAACAGATTAGCAATTGTAATTTGTCCTGAGGTTTTAATGGCTGAAATTATACGCAATTCTGTCTTTTATATCAATTGAAATGTGTCTGTGGTTGGTTTTGAATTCACTTTATATATAGGACGGCATATGCTTTCAATTTCGTAAATGGACTAATAAAAGCTATTTGAGAAAGGGTATTTAGATGTTCGGATATTTCCCCAGAACCTCAGGTTTTTCAGCCCAGCAAAGTTTGACAGTTACAAATTCTTGTTTGGCAAGTTAAGATTTCTTTCAGCCAGAGAAGGGAAAAGATTTACTCTTTAAACGGACACAAATGTGGACAAGAGCACTAACACAAAAACACACACGGACACACACACAGACACATACACACACACACAGACACATACACACACAGAGACACACACTCATGCACACACACACTCATGCGCACACACACTCACTCACTAAATCCCCTCACAATGTGGATCCATTTACTCAAACATGTACATTAGGACAACCAGGATTCTTGGCCAAATGTGAAAAAATTAAACGCTGAAAGAAAATAAAATGAAATGTGCTGTAACTTTGCTGTAGCTGTACCATTACTGTAGCATGGCCTCACTATGGCTCATCCACCTGGAACTATTCATCATTCATCTCCATTATTTATATGGAAATTCATGCAAATATGCATCAACTGCCAGCACGACACCACACACTACAGATGACACCACACACTACAGAAGAAACCACACACTACAGATGACACCACACACTACAGATGAAACCACACACTACAGAAGAAACCACACACTACAGATGACACCACACACTACAGAAGAAACCACACACTACAGATGACACCACACACTACAGAAGAAACCACACACTACAGATGACACCACACACTACAGATGAAACCACACACTACAGATGACACCACACACTACAGATGAAACCACACACTACAGATGAAACCACACACTACAGATGACACTACACACCAGTATCACCTAGACATCTCTCTCCTCCACACACTACACACCAGTATCACCTAGACATCTCTCTCCTCCACACACTACACACCAGTACCAGCTAGACATCTCTCTCCTCCACACACTACACACCAGTACCAGCTAGACATCTCTCTCCTCCACACACCAGTATCACCTAGACATCTCTCTCCTCCACACACTACACACCAGTACCAGCTAGACATCTCTCTCCTCCACACACTACACACCAGTACCAGCTAGACATCTCTCTCCTCCACACACTACACACCAGTACCAGCTAGACATCTCTCTCCTCCACACATTACACACCAGTACCAGCTAGACATCTCTCTCCTCCACACACTACACACCAGTACCAGCTAGACATCTCTCTCCTCCACACACTACAAACCAGTACCAGCTAGACATCTCCCTCCTCCACACACCAGTACCAGCTAGACATCTCTCTCCTCCACACACTACACACCAGTACCATCTAGACATCTCTCTCCTCCACACACTACACACCAACACACCCATCGCTACACAACATGGAAGTTCAGGTTCTATCTGTGTCTCCTCAGTTTTCCATGCTGTGTCTAGCCAGCTCCCCTCCTCCCTCTTCCTTCCCTCCCTCCCTTTTCCTCCCCTCCCTCCTTCCCCTCCTCCCTC
Source organism: Protosalanx chinensis (assembly GCA_030340685.1). Lineage (NCBI taxonomy): Eukaryota > Metazoa > Chordata > Actinopteri > Osmeriformes > Salangidae > Protosalanx > Protosalanx chinensis. The sequence goes on from CM059336.1 coordinate 8,743,383, forward strand.
ACTATCTGCATGCGTGACTCATCTTTCCAGTGAACCGTTCCCTGCCTCCTGCCACCGACTTCAAAGGCAGGCGGCCTTGTCTCCAGAGCCGGTGCATCGGATTGGATCCTGCACTTCAACTCCCAGCATGCTCAGCGTCAGAAGGAGTTAAGGGCAGAGAATCTCAGCCGCCAAAAAATCTCTGTCTTGAGTGTTCATTAAACCTGAATTGTTTACCACTTCTGTACTTTTCCCCATACAAATACAATCTCAAATTCAACCTACCCCCCCCCCATCCTACACCACCCAGGAACACATTTCTTCCCAAATCACGTTACCCCCCACCCCCTAGCCCCCATGCCCCTGTCCTGCCCCTCACTGAGAGAGTATGATAATCGAAGCAGACACTTCTGGAGGTGTATCAGAACCATAGCAGCTTGGCGGCATTCCCAGAAGCCATTACCCTGGTGGAGGAGCAGAGAGCCAGCACTGCCTGGTGGGTGCACAGCTCACAAGTGCTGCACACACACACTCACACACACACATACATACACACACAGACACATACATACACACACAGACATACATACATACACACCCATACATACATGCACATTCATACATACATACATACACACAAAGCTCCACAGTCTTACTTATGGATGATTGCGATGCTGATATAGTTGCTGTGAATGTTATAAAGCATATGGGTGCATGTGTGTGGGCTGTTTCAGAGACGTTATCAGCGCCATAGGAGAAAAGAGCCAGTGTGGAACGAGGCAGAGCTCCACAGACCAGGACATCTCACACTTCTCATTCAGCACTGAGGTTGTGTTGCTATGCAATCATCTCAAACACACATGTTTATTATGAGGGACCACAGGCAGGCTGAGACAGTGTTCCAGGCAGACAGGCTGGAGGACCCTTACCCGCTCAAACTCTCTCAGGCTGTGCATCTGCGTAGGACGCTCGGCCTCACTGGGGGAATCTGGGACACACAGGGAAGAGGACACCATTTCAGTTCAATTCAGATCAATAACAGGGTTCAAGCAAAATCTGTTTTCACACAACAGAAGCATTATCAGAAGTATTCACACAGGAACACAATGGTGTGTGTTTTAGTTTCTCAGAAGACTAAACAGGATCGTCTATGTGAGTTTGTGTTTGTGTGTGTGTTTGTGTGTGGGTGTGTATGTGTTTTAGTGTGTTTACGCATGTGTGTATGGGTGCGTGTGGATATGATTGTGTGTGTGTTTGTGTTTACACGTGTGTGCATGGGTGTGTGTGGATGTGTGTGTGTATATATGTGTGCAAGTGTGTGCGTGCAAGTGAAGTCCCACGGGGTACAATCACTGGACCGTTGGCAGAGCAGAACCATCTGCCAGTTCCTTAAATCACAGCATGGGTTTATTAAAGATTATTTAAAAAATCGGTTCTTCAATGTTTGGAGAAGATGTGTATTGGGTTTGGTCCCAGAGTTGTAGTGCTGCATGGTATAGGGCAGCTGAGAGGCCAAATTACACAACACCCACACGTCTGACGCCAGCACTAAGTCCAAATATACACAGGGAATGGAGGGATTGGGCCACTTTCAAACACTTCTTTGACCAGGGCAAGTTATAAGAGGCCTTCCTTGTAAAGTTCTCACTAACAACTAACTGGTCTAAACGTAACCTTGTATGGACTGGCCTCAGATCATAAAAAGAAGTAAGATATTTATTTAACAAGAGGTAGAAGAAAAACACCGTTATGAAAACAGAGCGAGAGAGAGAGCGAGAGAGAGAGGGAGGGAGGGAACAGGGAGAGAGGCTGAGTATTTGGTGTAAGTGTTCTTCACACCGTGTGAAACACCTTGATTCCAGAGGAAAAATACACTAAACAGTGACTGAACACATAACAGAGAAACAAAAGACAGGATTTTCTTTTACAAAAACAGACATTCAGAAGAAATATCTAACAGAAAAACACCTGACAGACTCACCTGTCATGTGACCTGAAGTCATGGGCCGGTCCTGCCTCCGCCCATCATCCTTGTCTCTGAAACAGGACACAAGCTTTCAGACAAAACACCTCAAAACACCTCAAATCCCTCACAGGACGGACACAGCACTCAATAAGACCATCCTTTATTAGTCTTGCAATGGATACATTTCATTTAGCAACAGCCAGGTACATAAGGTTTATATAAAAGTATAGAAGTATAAAAGTATAGAATTACAGAAATGTATATAAAAAAATACAAAGAATGTACAGGATGTGATGAGATCTGAATATAAAAATACTAAAAACAAGCAGGTCAGACGCAGCATTTGAAGAGTGTCTTACAGAGATCAGGAGAAGGAGCAGAACAATGTGGCGGTCAGCTGCTGGAAACAGACTCAGCACAAACTGAAATCACACACAGCTATGACTGACCCTCGTGCCTCTGGGAACACTGAGGTAAACAAGACGAACAAGCCTGCGACAGATCTGCCATAGATCTTTTACATCCTTTATAGTTTTACTTTAATAAGATAAGATCATCCTTTATTTGTGTGACTACCAAGTTATACATTTCTGTACTTCTTTTATATATGTTTATTGTTATTCTGAGTGCTGTGCTGTACCAAACTGAAATGTCTCCTTTGCGAGACTAATAAAGGACGACTTTGTCTTATTGGCTTGAAATTTGAAACAATAAGAACAAATGAAGAGGTTCCTAGTTTGGTGAACGGGGAGGTTGTGTTGGAGCGGCTTTGAAAACAACCCCTTCCTGTGTCCTTTCCTCAAAGAATCACTACTCACAGGGGGTTGAATGGGTTTAGATTTGCGTTTGCTGACCCTACGGTGAGCGTTCAAGCGTGAAAGGGGGGGGAGAGGATGCAAAAACAGCAGAGCTCTTAAACACTCACACCGTGTCGTATAAGGTTGAAACCAAACCATGGTTCGAACAGCTTCGCTCGGTTCAGAATCCGTTCCCTTGAATGTCTCAACAGGAGCTGTTGGGGTTAAGAGCAGGTCACTCTAGGTTGTAAACCCCTCATTTGGGTAAGTAAAGATCACACCAGCACAATAGCTGCCCTCCCAGGAGCCCTCGCCCCCAGCCCCCGTCCTCCCTGAACAAAAGGAGGGATGAAAGCAGCGGTGTGAATGCGGAGCTACTGACGCGTCTACAGCAGCGAGACCTCAGCCGTTCCTCCCCTGAGGGCTCTAGAACCTTCTATAGGCCTGCTTGGGTCAGATGCTCTATGAGGCTGACGAGCCAATGATTACACAGCAGTGAGTGTGTGTGTGTCTGTCTGTCTTGTGTGTGTGTGTGTGTGTGTGTGTGTGAGGGGGGGGGGACCAGTTGTGCATTTGTGTGTGTACTGTGTGTGTGAACGTATGATTCTCCTAGCTTATCGTAGCACCTGTTTGTGAAAGACCACCACAGAACCACAAGGAACAACAGCGGTAGAACAACACCGTGGTTGCCTGGGTTCCTGTGAAAAAAACCTCACCCTGTCTGGAACATTCCCATGAACCTTCACAGAGGACACAGCAAAGCCGCTAGTCAGTGACGAAGCTAATGACTAAATTGAGTTCCACATCCAGGCGCACCAACATGTGCTTGTCTGACTAAATCTACCAAGAGGGAACATTACATAACCATGGATTCACACAGAGGCAGAAACAATGTCAGGGTTTAACTTCAGGCTGGAGAGTTTGTTCAACAAAACTGTGTCTGCCTTGTCACAACTAACACTTCGAGTCGTCATCAAGTTGAACCGCATTCGTCCGCACATATTGAGCACATTCTGTCCTAACAGCTTACCTGCCTCTGTAGAGGAACGTGCTCATTTTCTTCAGGTGTTAAAACAACAACAAAATCGCTCCGGTCACCGTCCACAAAACGCCCCAAGTTTCACAACCCCATCTGAGAGTATGTCCTCAGTCCTCTTCTCCCTCCGGAAGACACGGTCCTCTCTAACCTCGGTAGCCCAGAACGGGGACCACAAGTCAGGGTAGCTGGACACTAGACTCCCTGAGGAGACGTCTCGGTCTCCAGCCGGTCATTTGACGTGGCAGACAGAGAGACAGGTCCGAACAGAATAACAGGGCCTCTGCACACTGGAACTAAACTGCACAGGAGCTAAAGGTACACAGAGACACAGAGAGGGAGTGTGTGTGCGTGTGTGTGTGTGTGTCTGGTTGAGCCTGAAAGGGAGATCTGTTTCAGCATGCTTCCAAAACAGACGCTTGAGTGTGTGGTTGTGTGTGTGTGTGTGTACAGTACATGCTTGTGTAAATTTTGTTTACCTGTCAATCAACTATCTTCCTCTTGGCATGTTAATGTTTTTACTCAACAGAGCAGGATCCAAGGAAATCTGTGTGTGTGTGTGAGTGTGTGTGTGTGTGTGTCTGTGTGTGCATGTGTGTGTATGTGAGGGTGTGTCTGGGTGTGTCTATGTGTGTGTGTGTGTGAGACAGGTTCAGACAGGCTTGTTAGCACGTACAACAGAAGATTATCTCCAACTGCAAAACCCTGAGCCCCTGCACTGCTTTCAGTCAAGCACACATCTCCAATCTCTACCTCGCCAATCCAGTACCTGTTTTGTACTTGGCTTTATTGAGTACTTTACTGACTACAGTCAGTGCCTCCTCTGCTAATGCTAGTGAACAGAATTAAAACAACCTGGATTCAAGTAAATGTATTCAAGTCAAAACACCAATCCAGTAGTTTCCTCTGGCTGTTGACACAAACATGTAGGTGTGGTTCAGGGAACAGAGAGGAAGTATTTGGAGGACTGGAAGGAGTCACGTTGTTTATAAATACCTCGCAGTTTCCAATCCCTGTATCCCAGACAACTGGAAGAACCAGACGTTTGTGCCCAAGACTGGAGAAGTTAGTCAACTAAACCATGGAAATACATTTCTTATCTCTCTTTCTCTCTCTCTCTCTCTCTCTCTACTTCTCTCTTTCTCTCGTTCTCTTTCACACACACACACACTCTCCCTCTTGCTCACATACCTGTCTAACATTCCACACTCCTCCCCAGTCCAACCCAGAGGCGTGTGGGGCAAATGGGACTATGGCTGCAGGCGAGTGTTCAGACACTCAGGCTCGGCCCCTGTAGCTGTGTGCTTGGCCTGTCCATACACATGAGGAGGACAGGAATGCAAATTAGTTCTGGTGCTACGCTAACCACCTAATGCAAAACAACGCTTAACTCTTTATATGATTTTGGGTGGAATAACTAGGCATTTCCAAGAGAATTACTAATTTGGCTTTCTCTCTCTGTCTCTGTCTGTGTTTCTCTCTGTCTGTGTCTTTCTCTCTGTCTGTGTCTTTCTCTCTCTCTCTCTCTCTTTCTCCATGACATGACAACATTTACTCAGCCCAAATGCTGCTTCATGTTTTGCTTCTCACAGCAAAACTCAATCAAAAACGATTTAGAGCGACCATGTGAACTCTGGCCCTGAGTTTGGAGAGGAGAGCTTCTCAGACCAAAGTGGTGAGTGTGAAATATCACAACCAGGGCCCCAGTGGTCTAATTATTCCCGTTGATGTAAGGATATCAATGGCCTCAGGCAGCTCTGAGAGCAGGGGCCTTCTGTTAATCCTGCCTTGTGCGACACTGGAGTGTAATGTAACCCAATGTAAGACAAGCTAGGTAAGGAGGGAGGGAAGGAGTCAAGCAGGGAGGAAGTCAGGGTGGGGGTGAGGTATGGGGGCATGGTAAGGTGTCTCTATGACACCATCTAAAGGAACACCCTGTAATTACCTTGGCTAATCTGCACACACACCTTTTCTCAGCCCCTCTCCCTTCTCTCCCCTCTCTCTCCCTTCTCTCCCCCCTCCCTCTCCCTTCTCTCCCCCCTCCCTCTCCCTTCTCTCTCTCTCTGTGTTTAAACAGCTGCCTGAAACCAGCTGCTCTGACAGGCTGACAGACTGAACCACCAAAAAAAGGGCTTCTCTGATTATACGTGCTAGTCAAGTGTAGAAACACACGCCGGTAGGCCTTACTATTATACACACACACACACACACACACTGGCAGGTAGACCTCCCTGGTATACACACACACAGGTAGGCCTCACTGTTATATATACACTACCGTTCAAAAGTTTGGGGTCACCCAAACAATTTTGTGTTTTCCATGAAAAGTCACACTTATTCACTACCATATGTTGTGAAATGAATAGAAAATAGAGTCAAGACATTGACAAGGTTAGAAATAATGATTTGTATTTGAAATAAGATTTTTTTTACATCAAACTTTGCTTTCGTCAAAGAATCCTCCATTTGCAGCAATTATAGCATTGCAGACCTTTGGCATTCTAGCTGTTAATTTGTTGAGGTAATCTGGAGAAATTGCACCCCACGCTTCCAGAAGCAGCTCCCACAAGTTGGATTGGTTGGATGGGCCCTTCTTGCGTACCATACGGTCAAGCTGCTCCCACAACAGCTCAATGGGGTTCAGATCTGGTGACTGCGCTGGCCACTCCATTACCGATAGAATACCAGCTGCCTGCTTCTGCTCTAAATAGTTCTTGCACAATTTGGAGGTGTGTTTAGGGTCATTGTCCTGTTGTAGGATGAAATTGGCTTCAATCATGCGCTGTCCACTGGGTATGGTATGGCGTTGCAAAATGGAGTGATAGCCTTCCTTATTCAGAATCCCTTTTACCCTGTACAAATCTCCCACATTACCAGCACCAAAGCAACCCCAGACCATCACATTACCTCCGCCATGCTTAACAGATGGCGTCAGGCATTCTTCCAGCATCTTTTCATTTGTTCTGCGTCTCACAAACGTTCTTCTTTGTGATCCAAACACCTCAAACTTGGATTCATCCGTCCACAACACTTTTTTCCAGTCTTCCTCTGTCCAATGTCTGTGTTCTTTTGCCCATCTTAATCTTTTTCTTTTATTGGCCAGTCTCAGATATGGCTTTTTCTTTGCCACTCTGCCCTGAAGCCCAGAATCCCGCAGCCGCCTCTTCACTGTAGATGTTGACACTGGTGTTTTGCGGGTACTATTTAATGAAGATGCCAGTTGGGGACATGTGAGGCGTCTGTTTCTCAAACTAGAGACTCTAATGTACTTATCTTCTTGTTTAGTTGTGCAACGCGGCCTCCCACTTCTTTTTCTACTCTGGTTAGAGCCTGTTTGTGCTGTCCTCTGAAGGGAGTAGTACACACCGTTGTAGGAAATCTTCAATTTCTTAGCAATTTCTCGCATGGAATAGCCTTCATTTCTAAGAACAAGAATAGACTTTCGAGTTTCAGATGAAAGTTCTCTTTTTCTGGCCATTTTGAGCGTTTAATTGACCCCACAAATGTGATGCTCCAGAAACTCAATCTGCTCAAAGGAAGGTCAGTTTTGTAGCTTCTGTAAGGAGCTAAACTGTTTTCAGATGTGTGAACATGATTGCACAAGGGTTTTCTAATCATCAATTAGCCTTCTGAGCCAATGAGCAAACACATTGTACCATTAGAACACTGGAGTGATAGTTGCAGGAAATGGGCCTCTATACACCTATGTAGATATTGCACCAAAAACCAGACATTTGCAGCTAGAATAGTCATTTACCACATTAGCAATGTATAGAGTGTATTTCTTTAAAGTTAAGACTAGTTTAAAGTTATCTTCATTGAAAAGTACAGTGCTTTTCCTTAAAAAATAAGGACATTTCAATGTGACCCTAAACTTTTGAACGGTAGTGTATATATACACACACACAGGTAGACCTCACTGTTATACACACATAGGCAGGTAGGCCTCACTGTTATACACACACAGGCAGGTAGGCCTCACTGTTATATATATACACACACACACACACACACATAGGCAGGTAGGCCTCACTGTTATATATATACACACACACACAGGCAGGTAGACCTCACTGTTATATATATATACACACACACACACAGGCAGGTAGGCCTCACTGTTATATATATACACACACACACACACACACACACAGGCAGGTAGACCTCACTGTTATACACACACAGGCAGGTAGGCCTCACTGTTATATATATACACACACACACACACACAGGCAGGTAGACCTCACTGTTATACACACACAGGCAGGTAGGCCTCACTGTTATATATATACACACACACACAACCACTCAAAACATGAGGGTTGGCAGGTATTCTGGGATTATCTAAATGATTTAGCCCCAATGTGAGTGAATAAAACAGTTTATGCGAGCATTTCACAAATGTGGATGTGAGTTTTCAGTAGTGTAAACGTTTCATATGTGAATGTCTTTCGATTGTGTTTACGTAAGAGAATGTTGAATTATTTCCTAAAAGGCCCCTCATGAGAGGTATAGATACGTTGGACTGGAAGGGCGGACCAGGCCAAAGTACAGGGGCAGAGAGTGTTTGCCTGACAAGTAAAAAAAAAACACTATCCCTAAAATGTCAAACCATTATTGATAAGGGTAGATTAGGACACACACATTTAACATACACAGTGGAAAAACACAACAGGAACCCAGCCTATGATTGATTAGTGTGATGGGTCCAGTTGTTTTACATCACATTGTCACTGACAATTGCAGACCTGCAGTAGACACTTGTGTTGAATCTAAATATTAACAAGAGGAAGCCCTTATCTCACAGCATTATAAACCTGCACAGGCGCATCATGTCAGAACTGGCAATTTGTTTATTTTGTTATTTATATTGTTCATATTACTTAGATTTAACGCGCGCATTTGAGGTTCTAATAGTAAATATTTTGGGGGGGGAAATTGTAGAAAACCGAATCGATACATTTGGCATCCTTTAAATAGATATAACCTTACAAAGTTTACAACAGCATGTTATTCCAGCCTGTCGCTGTGCATCATCATACCTCTCAATCCCCGTCAGACAGGGATCCCAGTCCATCTGATGAGGAATATCTTCACCAAAACCTCCAAAAACCCTCACTGTCTGTTACTGTCCGACCGTTAAAAACCGGTGGTGCGACTTATCTGACGACATCCCGGTGGCCTCTTGGGATCCAGAAATAAACTCTCAAACGCGGTTGATGCTGTCCATCGGACGACGGTCGTCTAGTCTTCTTCAGTGAAGCCCCCCCACACGGTCCGACACTTGCGAGGCTGATTCCGCACGAGTCAGATGCGCTCCCTCTCAGCTGTGCACATGCACGAGATCAAAGGAACCTCACGTGGAGGGTCTGGGAGTCACACTGGCTCGTCTGGGAAGCTCAGCTCGCATCCATGTGACGACATAACAAACCCCACTTATTGTTTTTCATATTACAGTAATAAAACGCAACAAATGTTGCTGATCTGAAGAGGGCCGTTTAGATGCATTACTCATTGTTCCAACAAATGGTCATTTGTCATGTGTGTTGGAAGCGGATGTGGGCAGTGGGATAGATAGATGGATAGATAGATGTGTACTTTGCGAGCATTGATTAACAGAGAACACACCATAATGAGCGCTTGTGCTCAGTAATTAGGCCACTCAAGTCCGCGCGTGCCTACGTCATTTCATCTGCATGTTAAGTCACGTGACGTTATAACGAGAAATGGCCCGCATCGCTTTACAAGTACAGCAACGACTTTCTACTAATGTCTATAGTTTCTCAGCATATTACAAAGGGATATATGAATAATTATAGCTAGAACAGGGGGATTAGACACATAAACGGATATAACTGTCAATAAGCACAAAGCTGAGAGATGTGCTGAAGTTCTGCTCTTTCTGTCTCTTTCTGTTTCTCTCCGTCTTTCTGTCTGTCTTTCTCTCAGTGTCTTTCCCTCTCTCTCTCTCCGTCTCTCTCTTCCTCTCTGTCTCTCTTTCTGTCTCTCTCTTCCTCTCTATCTTTCTGTTTGTCTGTCGCTCTGTCGCTATGTCGCTCTCTCTCTCTCTCTCTCTCTCTCTCTCTCTCTCTCTCTCTCTCTCTCTCTCTCTCTCACGCACACACAGCATTTCTCTACTTAATCACCTCCTGACTAAACTCCGCATAATTATGGTGTAAGTTTACACTTAATTTGGCAAATTAGTGTGGAAACGAAGCCTCAAACACATTAGTTGTAACTCAACACAAACAAGTAAACTGATGGCAGATGCTGGCATACACACACACATAAGCACACAAACACATACCAAGCCCTTTCACGGGAGTGTGTCACCTGGTGGCCAAAGTATGAACTACAATACATCATCCGACCCAATGAACAATGATCTCAAACCCCCATAAAAAGTTCATAATTACTCCAGCAGTTTCTGCCTTGAGCACATTAATGTTGGATAACATATGTGCACAATATGTTGCCTGGAAATGAATGAGAAGGGCGGGAAAACCAACGCTCATTAGAGTTAGGAGTATCCATAGCAACAGCTCCAGCCGCTATACCGTCACGCTCTGCTCTCCATCCGCTGCTGGCGCGCTCTGCCCTGGCTGCAGAGCAGATCCCCGCGGATATAAACACTGTCAGTACTTCTACTATAAGTCCCATTACTTAATGATAATCTGAGCTCAGGTATTCACGTCTCATTTCCAACTCCAATTAAGCACAGGCTGAATCAAGCCTCAGGCATGGATCTGGGCTCGCTCTCTACCAAAATATAAGTGGAGTGTGTGTGTGTGTGTGTGTGTGTGTAGGGGAGAGTATGTGTGTATGAGTGAATACAAACTTACAGGTGTGTTTTGTTGGTGTGTGTGTGTGTGGGGGGGGGTGTATGAGGAGGTTATGTGTGTATGAGTGAACGCAAACTTGTGTGGGTATAAGGGATGTTGTGTGTCACTGAATCCAAACACGTTTGTTGTGTTGCATGCTTGTGAGTATGTGTGTGTGTGTCGCGTGCATGGGTGTGTGTGTGTCCTGAGTCTTAGTTCTGCAGTAAATTATAATCACATTTCCTTTTGTTTGCCATCAGTCCTTTGCAGTTTGTTTGAAGATGTCATAATAGTTAGTGACACGCATGACAAGCCAGACATTTTCAACTGACTGTTAATATTATTTCAATCCTAACAAACTCCATCCTTCGATTTGTTTGGTTACTTATCAATGCTCTGGTTTCCGTGGAAACATCCAAGAGGCCTGTGATGTGGGAGAGGTCTGTGGCCGGGGAGGGGAAGTGAGCTCACAAAACAGGAAATACATCACATTCCATCCTGTTCTGCTTTGAGCCACAGACTTGTTGAAATACACCTTGTCATTTGCTGTAGAAGAGGCCCTGCAAGAAGCCTACACAGCCCGCTGACACACACACACTTACACAAACACACTCACAGACACATACACACATTCACACACACAGTCAGACACACACACACTCACATAAACACACACCATTCTCTGTTTCAGTACCACACTCACCTGTGCTCATCATGCAGCCTCTCTCCACACTCACCTGTGCTCATCATGCAGCCTCTCTCCACACTCACCTGTGCTCATCATGCAGCCTCTCTCCACACTCACCTGTGCTCATCATGCAGCCTCTCTCCACACTCACCTGTGCTCATCATGCAGCCTCTCTCCACACTCACCTGTGCTCATCATGCAGCCTCTCTCCACACTCACCTGTGCTCATCATGCAGCCTCTCTCCACACTCACCTGTGCTCATCATGCAGCCTCTCTCCACACTCACCTGTGCTCATCATGCAGCCTCTCTCCACACTCACCTGTGCTCATCATGCAGCCTCTCTCCACACTCACCTGTGCTCATCATGCAGCCTCTCTCCACACTCACCTGTGCTCATCATGCAGCCTCTCTCCACACTCACCTCCACCTCTGTCATCAGGTCAACACACAGCGCCACCACACGGCCCAGTCACTGTGGAAAACACAAACCAAGGAGTTGCTGGCAACAACAACACACACAGGGGGAATCATTAAATATTCTCTGCATTCACAGAAACATTCTTTATTGGGGCTCAAGCTGACCTGCCACTTCAGTTTAGAGTGATCCTGACTGCACAAGAACATTCCATCAACAGGACATTGGAATGGAACAAGCAAAGCTGAACTATTAATCTTGGAATTAAATGACTTCAGCAATGTTGAATAATAACTACTTTGTAAGGTAGAATGTTGTAAGGGCTGGTTCTCATTTAAAGGCCCCGTTAAACGGTAGAAATATGCATCATTGAAGGCAACGTTGTGAAAAATAGTATGTGTTGATCTGAAACGAGATAATCATCCTGCCGGGGTGAAGAAAACTACGTATGTTTAAATTGCTTCTTTCCAAACTCTTTCCAAACTTCATATGAAACATTATAGCATTTAGAAAATGAATCGGAGGTAATCATCTGGACACTTTCAAGATGTTTCGCCTTCCATCCAGAAGTCATGGTCTGAGAACTCGGATATACCTTTTCTACAATGGAAACCCCCTGGATGAATGAAGGTCTGCACCGAATTCTAGCATTTCGGCACATCTTTCAGGAGGTGCAAACGCGTGAAACGGATTCTAATCCCTGATGACCGGATGTCTAAACCACACAGCTGTCACGTGCGTGCAACATGTGTTCTAATCAAGGCTCTCGAGTTATTCTGAAGCACGAGTCTGCAGAATTCGGTTCATTGTCCGCGCAAACACAACGCTGCAACACACGTGTGCGCGTGCATATGTTAGAGCGCGTGCCAGAAGTCTCTGCTCAGAGACAGTTCCCTCACTGGAAACACAGAGGATTTAAGAAATAATTCAAACCAAGCATGTGTGCTGTGGGAAAAAGCATGCTACAAGCTAATTACATGTTTATTTATTCTGATATGTTACATTACCAGATACAGTAATTAGAACTTGGCAAAGTAGAACTGTCTGGCAGGTGTACTGTTCTCTCCCTTTTTTGCGTGAAACAGGAAGATGGCCAACGGGCTGTATCCATTGATCGATTATATTAAGGCTGTATCTCTTTTTTTTTTAAACACGCAGGGGAAAAGCCTTACACATACTCAGATGACAGTAGATACAAGGCTATGTGGACTCTAATGGTAAAAGGAAATTAGCTTACTATAACTTCAAATAACATGAAAACACAGCAGTTGGGGATAGCTGTCTTTACACCACCTAATCAGGTATTAGGTTAAATGCCATTGTTAAATAAAGATAATAAAAACATTTCCTCCCTGCGTGTATTCCGTCATGTGGCTGCCACTTACACTAAATGGATAATTGAGAAAAAAATAAACTCCCAAGTCCACTCGCTTCAGGCCAGATAGATCTAGGAGTTAGGGTTTGGGTCCCTACCCCCTTTGGGATTGCTAATAGTGTGTGTGAGAGAGAGACAGAGACAGAGAGAGAGAGGGAGAGAGAGAGAGAGAGAGAGCGAGAGAGAAAAACGGAGAAAATAAAGAAAAGTGTGCAGAGTGAGAGTATGCAATACTGTCAGAAGGGGGAAATTGAAGGCAGATTTTCCACAGCAAGCTCAGGCTCCATATTGCTCGTTTGGACAGGGAATTTGCTCAGGCAGACTGGCACAAGATGTGACAATGATATTCATTGCAGAATCTGCCCCCCCATTTAAACAGGGAACTCTCAGAAACGCCAGCACAACCAAAAGTATTACTGAAAACTTCAAAGGACAAAAAAAAGAAAGAGAGAAAACCTTCCTGACGGCAAAAGTAGGAGAATGATCAAAAGTATGTACGTAGATTAGGGATCTCCCTGGTAATGTTTCCTTAAATGATTGGAGACAACTGGTCAATCTGGTACAGATTAGGGGCCTAACACAGATTCATAATGAGAAGCCACACTGCTTTGCATTACTGATATCTTACTACTACAAGCTTGCTATATCAGGGCCTGCTGATCTTTAGATGACAATCTGATGAACAGCTCCGTTAAAAGTACTTTTAAAACGATGTAAATAAACCCTCAGGCCCATCCCATTCTGCTTATGACTTTATCCCAATAAAGCACGACGGTAAACGACGGCTGGCACTTTTACAGCAACGCTGCGCTCGAGTCTTAAGTGGAACAACTTTTGGTAAATGTTGATGAAGACATTAAGCCACAACGAGTTGAGTTCTTGCTACAGTCTGTACAAAGTGTCCTTTGGGACAGCTACTGAACATGTTGACATGTCGAGTGTCATGTTCTTCACTGACCTGTGAGAAAGTGCAGAGACAGACAGTGTCCAGCAGAGGGAGTGAGACAGTGTCCAGCAGAGGGAGTGAGACAGTGTCCAGCAGAGGGAGTGAGACAGTGTCCAGCAGAGGGAGTGAGACAGTGTCCAGCAGAGGGAGTGAGACAGTGTTCAGCAGAGGGAGTGAGACAGTGTCCAGCAGAGGGAGTGAGACAGTGTCCAGCAGAGGGAGTGAGACAGTGTCCAGCAGAGGGAGTGAGACAGTGTCCAGCAGAGGGAGTGAGACAGTGTTCAGCAGAGGGAGTGAGACAGTGTCCAGCAGAGGGAGTGAGACAGCTGCTGATCCCAGGACAGCGTCCATATGGATGAACTACAGTCTGACATCTTATGTTCATGAGTCAGCGAGCTGTCATGTCTGTCCGGAAAAGACGACTCACGTCTCTGAAGCATCCACTAAGTGTTTTTAATGTGGGCGTAGATTTATGGTTGGGATATTATGAAGAATTCTTTGAACATGGGAAAGTCCCTTCGTCTTCGATGTACGTCAGTCATCTACAAATCTCTCAGAAATCTATGAGCAAAATGTTTCAAGCCACGGACAACTAATAAAAGCTTTCAAACTGTGAATACTTAAAATAGTTTGGCTGTTTGCTGGGAAACATGTATTTTGCCCAGAGGAAATTTGAGAATGATTATATGGCGACCATGTCGCTGAACACGTGACATGTCAGAAAACCATAATTGGGGTTTTGGTCGGTCTTTCTCTGGCTCATTGGGTCTCTGCCAAATTATAACGTTTTAAATTCCACGGCAGCAAATTTTTTGTTGTTGTGAAATTTCATTACGTATCGTCATCACAGGGCTGTAGGCTTGATCCAATCAAAATCAACCGCAACAATTGACTGAAATTGACTGAAATATTGACTTCAAAGTCAATCCCAAAATATTCACAAGGTTCTCCTTTCACATCTCGCTGGTCCTATGGGTGCATGTGTGTTTATGAGGGTGTGTAGTAAAAGTGACTTAATCACACAAACACTGACTCAGCCCCTCAGTCAACTTGACTTTGCGTGGAAACTCCACATCTTAGGACATTCTTCTGGTCGCTCACCCTAAACCACACACTGTTAACAGCTGGGCCGTATTTCTCTCGGTCCTCTTGGATCTGGAGGTTCTGTGAGCTGTGGGCTTTCCAAAACCACTCATTAATAAAGTATTTGTGATTCTATGGCACTGACAGCGCTGACAGAAGACTGCGATCGTGGGAAGAGAGAGGGAGATGGAAACGGAGAAAGACGTAAGAAAGAAACAGAAATGGGAAGAAAAGTATGGTCTGTCGCACAAATGTGATAGTATGAACGTTTCTAGCTCTCTCTGGCTCGCACACTTGCGCGGACACACAGACGCACACTCACACACACACACACTTGCACACACGCAGACACAAGACACACACAAATGTGATAGTATAAATGTTTTGAGCTCTCTCACACACACATACGCACACACACGTGTACGCAGACTCTCCCCCCCACCTCTCTCTTACTGTCTCCTCCTTAATGAGATCCAGATGTGGGGGGTGGGGGGGGGGTGGAGTGCTTGTATGTCAGGAGCGCAGGCGGAGAGAGACGGCCATCCAAGGGGACTCTGTCAGCCCTGATGGAGTGGCCGGGGCCTGGGGCGAGGGGTGCGGAGGGCAAGGGGTGCAAGCGGGGGGGGGGGGGGGGGGGGGGGGCAGGGAGGTGGGCGGAGGACTGAGGGGTGCGGAGGCCAAGAGGTGTGAGGGAGGGGAGAGGGGACGGGGGTAGGGAGGTGGGAGGTGGATGGAGGGCTGGGGGGGGGGGGGTGCGTAGGGCAAGGGGTACGAGGGAGGGGAGGGGGAGGTGTAGGGAGTTGGGCGGAGAGCGCAGGGCTGGGGTGGGGGCGGGGGGGTCAAAGGAGATCAACATCTGGTATCATTTCAGGTCAGCCAGCGCTGCCTGTGAAAGGTGAGATGGGTGCCTAGCTGGAGAGGAATGAAGTGGACATACCAAACACAACCCTAAAACTGCCCCCTCGGGCCACCGTATAACCAACATCAACCCTCTGACCAACACTGCTGCCCTTCTGCTCTCGCCAAACAACCCCTCAGTCACTCCCGTAACAAGCCTTCAGAAGCAGCAGCGGGAGAAGACGTTGTCGAAACTGAACAACGAATGCGCTTTGCTTTGAGCGCTGTCTGTGTTTTTTAACCGATGGATGTTTGTATAAAAAGGTTTTAGAAGTAGTCATCTGGGCACTGTTTTCAAAATCAAGTCGTTTGGACTCCCAGTCACACTCAGATACAGAGAAGCATAAATATCTGAGTTGTCAGACCATTTTCTCTGATTGAGAATGACTCCTGGATGGTGGTCGAAACCTCTTGATTTATAAAACAGTGCCAAGCTGACTACCTCTGAAAGCTTTCCTACAATAGAGCACTCCTGGATGAATGAGGGTTTACACAGACTGTTGTATGTTTGTTTATGAGCAGGTTATGAAGGGCCAGAACAGGAACACCTCCAGTGACAGCTTTGCGCTCTACAAGACCTCAGGGGGCCCTTCGTAATACCAAGAGGATTTCCCTTCACATAAATAACCTCTTTTTAAGGTGGAAAGTTTGTGGTAATCAGCAGAAAAACGAAGAGTAAAGAAACTGACTGAGGTTTCCAAGGTTGCTTTCTCCAAAAGAGAAGCTGTCCTCAAGTTGTAAATCAGTCTTTTTATGGTACTTCCGAACCTTTCCAAATGGTCACCCTTTTATAAAGTAACTTTTTTTTATCGTTCTTGAAAAAGAGAAAACCAGCTTTAAAAATGGAGCAATCAGATAAATGGTTTGTTCAGTTATAAGGATCTGGTCTAGGTACTTCAGCTATGACTGAAGATTTGTCATGAGAAAGTTGTCATTTAGTAGGGTCATAATATAAAGTCCTATTCATCCAAGAGGTTTTTAATCAAATACATATGCTGATGGAATTTGGTCTTATCGCTTCAATTGACAACAATATTTCAAATGTGTTCATATTTGAAAGGCAGTCAGAAGTGTAGGCTCACCCCCCCCCCCCCCCCCCCCCCCGGCCCACCCCCCCTTCCACAGATGGAATCTTCTTCGTTACTAAGGCCAGATCTTTGTTCACCCTAGCAACCGAACACAGGGGGACCGCATTGCTTGAAATGCATTTTATTAATATACAAGGTTTTCTGTTACAAATAAAGGATATTATAGGAAATGAAGAGAGTGTATGGTCTCAGGTTCAGGACGATGTTAGCCTGTCCTGTATAGGGTACCATTACATGAATCAAAATGCGTCGAAAAGGTTTTCTTTTCAGTGGTATAAAATGGAAAGAAAAATGTGAAAACAAAATAACTACAAATGTATGGGTGAACCCTTGCAACTAGGAGCCATGCGTGTCTGCCATCTCTTTTCAGCACATTTTATTATATATACTATAATCATCTTAATACTGTAACATCCCAAAACATCGATTAAAGACATTGTAGTTTTTGAATAATAATAACCAAAACCAAACAGTCAATTTATAATACGTCGATCCACCTAAATAATGTTGATCAAATATGGGTCTTTGTTGCAAGGATTCACAAGTTCCAACACTCCCAACTGAACACTGAATAGAACGTCCATGTTGTCACTGTTGATCGGAGGGTCGGCAGTCCCTGTGCGCTGATATAATCCTATCCAAAGAGCAGCCCAGAGAAGATGGAAGATCTCCAGTAGTCCTACCAGGGGTCTCTCCAGCACGCTGACCCAGGAATGGTGGCAAACCCAGAAAGTCGATATCTGACGACGCCCGTCCGTGGAATACTTTGGAAGCTAGCCCTCCATGAAATCCGTACCGAAAATCAAAAAGGCGACACTACTCGTCTAGTCGGGCAAAGCCTTCTGTCTTTCACGTCAGTACACTGAACAGCGGTGCTCAGAGGGGGAGAAGGTGAGACCCCAGGGGGGGACGGGGGGGGGGGGGGGAGCCTTGCTTCCCCACTTCCATTGGGTGCTACAGGTTCAGCGTAAAGGACGCACGTTCATCGAGAGAGCGAGGTGGAGTTCAGGACCAGTGAGACGGTCAAGCTCAAATTCCGTGGCGGGGAGATCGGATGGTGATTGTCCCCAGGGAGTCACAGAGAGGGGGGGAGGAAGAGGAAGAAGAGGGGGGAGGACGTTAGAGAGAGAGAGCCCCTCTCCCATCTCAGCCCCACCATTGCAGTCTCCCTCCCCCGCTCTCTCTCTCTCTCTCTCTCTCTCACCCCCAGCCTCTCTCCCCCTCAGTTGACAGTGGGCACCTGGTTCAAGCTGTACTCCTTAGCTTTGAGCCTCAGGTTAGCAATGCTGTTGGCCATGTTCATTCCCTGGGAGGTATTGGTGTTGGAACATGTGGGTGGGTAGGTTGCCATGGCACTGAGGGAGAGAGAGGGGGTACACAGGGGAGCATGTCACATCAATCGTTCTGACCGTCATTCCAGTCGTGTCACACAAAAAATCTTCCCCCCTCCCCAAAAACAAAAAGATGAAAGCATACATGAATTTACGGGCGTGAAATCTCTAATTTCACGCAGTCTGAAAAGTATTAAGACAATTTGTTACCAAAAAAATAAATAAAAAGGAACCAAAAGTAGAAAGAGTACTTGCTTTCTGAGGGCAGTATTTTCTGTGGCACTCGGATTGGCCCTCCCTCCGGGATTGGGTACCAGCTTAAGAATATATAAATGGCGATGTATATATTAGCACCACATTAGTGTGTTTCAATAGCAGACCTGGGTCAATTATTTACTCGCAAACACACCACCGCCAACTACTTTGGGTATAATTGGTTTATGTTACCCAGTGCCGTGAAACCCCAAAAAGTCAGTCCTGTACGGGCCGACTGGGAGCGCAAATCAAATTCACCTAAACTACTTTTCGAATAATTGCATTCAGTTCAATGTAACTGACCCAGGTCTGTTCAGTTTCATTTAATTATATCTAGGTAAAGCTGTCTGTTCTAGGCTAGGCTAGGCTAGGTTAGGCTAACAGCCTTGCCTGAGTCTTAGCCACTGAAATTCACAAGAGCTTTGGGCCCGTGTGACAAGGTCAGACATTTTATCCTTGAGGTTCATACGGGAGGATTACTGTAAATCATAACCAATGTAACCAGAGACACAAAAAATCCTGCCCAGCGTTTCTCTGACGCACGTTATTCGGTGTTGTATAGCAGAGAAGATCACAGAGGTCAATGGCGGGATTTTATACGGTTTGTTTTCACATTAGCACCTCATCGGGAGGGTCATCGGATCTCCACTTGCCCTCATGCTCCCACACGCAGGAGAGACGGGGGAAGGGGGGGGCGTGGAGCACAGCACTCTGAGAGACAGGGGGAGTTGTGGAGCACAGCACTCAGAAACGGTGAGGTTAGTTAGGGTGAGTCATGCGCTGTCCTTGGGGTTGTTGTTCTGTGGGTCGGGGTGCTCGTGCAAATACATGCATGCTATTGTTTGGGGGGGAAAAAATAAGTCTGCTTTGAGCAAAGTCGGTTACAAACTGTTGCAAAACACATAAAGATAGAGAGAAGAATTTACGACCTGAACGGGAACCAGCAAAGCCTAACCGCTGAAATGGAAACAAACAACGAATGTTCTTTTCCAGCGGCCGCTTTGAACAAAACTTCAGATAGTAGAAAAGCTAGTCATCTGGACACTGTTTTCTAAATGAAGACGTTTCCATCCCATCCAGGAGTCATTCTCAATCAGAGAAAAGGCTCTGTGAACTTCCTGCCCACTTCATCAGAGCATTTTTTTCTGATTGAGAATGACTCCTGGATGGGAGTTGAAACAACTTGATTCTGAAAACAGTCCTTGACGAATGAGGGTCTACACCGACCCAAAACTTCAGATCAACTCCTTGCTATTGTTTATGGAAGCGAAAGGTCAAGCGCAGCGACAGTTTCATTCGATCCAGGTGCTATCCTGGAGGATCCGGGGGGGGGGGGGGGGAGGGTTAGAGGAAATATGAAGAGGTATGCACAGGTAGGCGAGAGATGGACAGATGTGAGTGGAGGAAATGAAACAATAACACCAAACCTCGGCCAGCCAGATCGGCCGTGGCAAGGAGGGGCAGAGGGGAAGAGTTTTGGGGGTAAAGGTTAGGCGTGGTGCGGAAGCCTTAGGGGGGGGATGAGAGGAGAAGTGAAGCAGGAAGAGGAGCCAGCATGATGAAAGGGAGCTGGGGGGGAGGGAGGTATGGAGAGCGGGTGTGTTGGGTGTGTTGAGGGGGCAGGAGAGATGAGGGATGAGTGGAGGGGCAAGGAGGAAAGGAGGGGGTGGTCGATGGTTGGTGAAGGGGGCTACCTGTAAGGAGCAGCGCTGCCCCAGGAAAGGTAGTCGTTTGGGCGGGGTGCGGGACGTGGCACGATGGGCTGCTCCACCGCCGTCACGTCGCCGGAGTAGGACTTGAGGAGCGAGGCGTTCTTGCTGGCCAGCATGGCACGTTCGTTCCTGCGAAACTTCGCCCTCCTGTTCTGGAACCACACCTGGGGACAGAAGAACAGCGACGGACAGTTAGCATCACCAGACCTGCACTTCTCGCCAGCTTCTCAAGTATCTCTTTGATTGAATCACTTGCATAGTATCGCTTCAATACTGTACAAAGCTAGAGTTGCTCCTAAATGGTTTAGATTACTTAAAATATCCTATCCATTCAAGTAGCCTGTCTCCTCTCTCTCTGAGGGGAGACGCAGCCCAATCACCAACACACACAAACCACACATGTACTGGCCCCTCATCCCCCTGTTTCTCTAAACAGGGAGGATCCTGTGTGGAGGTGCTAATGTTATTCCTCGCTGTGAAATCAAATCCGTTATTAAACGCGGTGGAAGCGGAGGGGCTCAAACAGGGCCCAGTGTCCGGTTACGCACAACCTCAGGAATGAGCCCAAAGTCTCTTTTATCAAAGGATTTCTGCATCGTTCTCTGCTACACATTAATCACAGATGTGCTCTCTTTCTATGCCTCTCTGGCATACCCCTTCTCCCCCTCCCTATCGCTCTCTCTCTCTTCTTCCCTATCGCTCTCTGCCTCCTTCTCTCTCTCTCTTCCTCCCTCTCTATCTTTCTCCGTCTCTCCATCTACTTCTTTTCCTATTTGCCCTATTTCTCAATTGACTTTTGTTAAATATATTACAAGTAACTTTAATGGGCCTAAGTGATGGATAGTGACTTTAATTCCATGTTGTCAAACACCCAAAAAACATTAAAAAGCATTCAATGAAAGCATGCTTTACCCATGAAGCTTCTACACACTGAAATAACGCAGTGCAGTTTAAGGAAACAAGGCGATTTTTACAAATATGTCCCTCTTCTAGATCATGCAAGGGATTCTATGGATACAGAACAATCTGAATGACTATACAACCATTCTACAGCACATTCTAACAGGACATTCTATAGATCCAACAGCACATTCTATAGAAGAACAGGACATTCTATAGATCCAACAGGACATTCTATAGATCCAACAGGACATTCTATGGCTTGATTAGAATGTCCCATGGATCTTGATATGGGACGTGGTAATGCCTCGGGGGGTGAGGTGACGGGGAGGAGGAAGAGCGTACCTGCACCCGTGCCTCGGTGAGGTTGACCCTGCGAGCCAGGTCCTCTCTGACGAAGGCGTCAGGGTAGTGAGTCCTCTCAAACACCCTCTCCAGAGCCTGCAGCTGGCTGCTGTTGAACGTTGTCCTGTTCCTCCGCTGTTTCCTCTTCTTCTTCTCTTCGGCGTTCAGCTGCTCATCTGCAAGGCCACAGAACAACTTTAGAACCCCGCCGGAGAGAACAAGGAGCGAGGCAGGACGCTAACACACGCTCGCATCCAACGAACACACTCAGAAACAAGAAGGCACACACACACACACGTCTCTCTCTCTGACCATTACTGCCCCTGTCATCGAGGGGATCCAACGCTCTCTGTGTTCAACTCCCCTGTGTCACCATTGGGCTGTTTGTTGTTGTCATGTTGAAAGAGGCCCTTTGCTGTCAGTCACCACCTCTTTATTATCCTTACCCCTGCTATCTGCTCTGTCTCTGAGGATGCCTCTCTCTTCAGCTGAGGACCCACAGTTGCCAGTGAAGTATAAACACTGAGAAAGAAAATTCCATTTGCAGGGTAGTTTCTCATTTTCAAACTCCACCAGGCCCAAGTCCACAAACATAATATGTTTTGTGTAATCAAAAGGAAGTGGACTACTTTCCTATATCAATAAAGTCACTGCATTGACTGTGGCATGTTTAGAAGAAACACATTTAAAGCTCTGAACTTTCTAGGACGACGTTCCAACAAATAACTCATCCAAAATGGCTCATCATTGTACGTTTTTATGTTTTATTCTTACATATATCTTTTTAAGTCATGTCAATCTTCCACGGAGAAACATTTCAGTCAAACGTAAGATGTACAAAATCTAATGAATGAACTCGCCAAAACGTGTGAAACTATAAAACCAACAATTCCGCCACAGTATTCGTGACCTCCTCCAGTCTAGACGACCATTTTAATGTATTTATTTTTAATAAATGTTGGGCTGACATTCTTCCATTTTTGTGTGACTGTGTTGTGTCTTTTTAGTAACATAATCTCGACCCAACACCTTTTAAACTGTTATGAATTAAATTGCTAAACTGATGTGTTTCAGCATCTCATAAAATGTATATATATCTTAAGACATTAAAGCTCCAAAGTTTAAGTATTTGGAATGTATGAAAATAAATGATGAAAACATTATTTTTGAACGTTAAATTATTACCCTTTTCACAGTAGCCATCAGTTACTGCACATTAACCTACACAATTTTAACGTCAATAAAAATATTTTCGGTTTATTAGTACAACAGAATGCGTGTTAATTGATTGTTTGTTTTTTTGGTCAGGAATTAAATTATGCCTGTAATTAAATTAGTTCCTAAACTCTGATGAGACTAATAATATAATTATAATAATGATCTGAGTTGCAGTCTGGCCTTCATATGAAGACAGACAGTCCAGATAAGACAACCACAACAGTAGGCCAATACAAATAATGTATTTTAACTTTATTATCTGCAATTAATCTGTCACAAATGTGCTAATCGAATATTCTGAATTTTGATTAAATCAGTTTTGTATGTAATAGTTGAATATAGGCTACAACACATAAAGGTTGCCAAAATTAGATTACAAAATCGAGAAATATTTAGATTTGCTTAGTTCTAAGTAGGTCACTTTCCATTTTGAAACATTTTATGTAAAATGCTGGACTGCCTATAAAAACTTATAGATAAAAGTAACAAAAAAAACGTATATGTAGATATAAAAAAAATGAACATTACAAAAGAAAATGCTTTTATTTTTATTTTGTCCTACTTGATAATATATTACATTATTTGTAGTCTGGACGTATTAAATATTATTTGATAAACAACAACCTAACAAAGACTAAAACTGTGTGTTTACATGTTTACAAAAGCATAGACTAAACATCCAAATGATGAACTATGCTTACAAATCAATTCAGACTATATTCTTAACAAAAAAAGGACATTATGTCATATGATCTCCTAATTGTTAGACCTGTGACCATGCAAACACATTTAATTATGACAAATGATTAAGGTGTAAATATTCTGAAATTGTTTGACAAGCGAAATAACTGTGAATTATCGGTGTAAGCTCGCCACTTCCTCCCACATATTTCTAATTTTAGCAGTAAAATAACACTAACAGTCATTAAAGCCATAATGTTCCTGTCAGCCTCTTTAAGTGACTCTGAATATGGGAACGCAGCGCTCGAGACTGGCGCGTTTATCTACTGCAGGGCCGCGCGTGAGGAAGAGAGCCGCGCGTGAGGGAAGAGAGGTGCGCGTGAGGAAGCCAGGTTCTACTGCTTTTACTGGGGCTTTTCCAAGGTTCCTCTAGTCCGACTATTTCCCCACTTTTTAAGGAGTTCTAGACACACCAGGTTGCAGACTTGACCGTCACAGTTGTGGATGTCTCAATGGTCGTAGTTTGATTGATCTTTGTGAAGCCTGGCTTGTGTTTTACTGAGCATATCCACCAACGTCGCCATACTTCGTTGACTTCAAAGTCCCTAATGTTAAATTAATGGCCTTTTTTAAGAGTTGCAGTCAGAGATGATTAATTACACCCACTGCGATTCGGTCCATGTGTTCTCTGTTTGCTCATTTCTGCCACAGTGAATTCTATGTTTGTTAATCTTGCATAGCGAATAAACCCCATTCTGATTCTGATTCTGATGATTTCAACAGACCAGGTATATCTACACAGGAGAACTGGCCAAGAGGCATTCTTAATGAAAATAAGAGGCTTTCTTAATTAAAATAAGTGCATATGGGTCTATCTGTCACTGTGGCCATAAGTCAGGGCAGTACTTAACCCCACCAAGATGACCTTTCACATCAAGGGCCACACCAACACAGTCCAGGAGCCAAACTTCCTATACACATCTAACACTTTACATTTATTTAGTCTAATATGCCAGCTTGATAACCAAAGTATATGAATCTCCACTTGTATGTCATTGATGGGGCTGCACATGTCACTTACTCTCCTGCTGGGTGGTGTCACTCCCGCTGGTCAGGCCCGGGGACTCCAGCATGCTCCTCCCCGCCTCCCCCACACTCTCCTCCGCCTGAGTTCCCACCATTTCCCCGGCTTCTTCCAGATCCAACAGGTGACTGACAGAGAAGTTCTTTTTCCCTTGCAGGTTCTCCAGATTAGAAGTGATCGGGTTCTCCAAGCGGTTGGATATGGTTGCTTGCCTGTCCATTACATGTGCATAGCCAGAAGTCATGACGGGGGAAAAACAGGAGGGATTACAGATATAACTGAGCCAAATAGATCCTCGAAGAACCAAAAAACAGCGCTTTTCCAAGCCAACAGGTCAGGATCTTAGGGTTTCCAATGCAAAACGACGTTTTGCTTCCATCCAGCCTCAATAACATTCAAATCACGCGGAGAGGCAGAGAAGAAAAGTTTTTCTGTTTTTCCAGATCACAGAAAAACCATCCAGTCCGTCCATCCGGGCGAGTAGAACAACAACAACAACAAAAGAGTCACCAAATAAAAGCGTTCCTTGTCCGGGGAACTCAAGAAGTTCCACGCAAAAACTTCTCTCTCCCACTTCCCACTCCTGTGGACCGTCTGTTCCAACTGATCCCAAACAGATGAAGCTGGCTCAGCTCAGCTCAGCTAGGCAAGAAGAGGCTGGCCCTTCTCTCTCTCTCTCTCTCTTCCTCAACCTCTCTCTCTCATTTTCTCCCTCCCTCCCTCTCCCTCTCTCTCTCTCCCTCTCTCTCTCTCGCGCGCTCTGTAGTGGGCTACTTCAAACCAGTCACGCGCTGGCACGCTGCGGAGCCCTGCAACCACCGGGGAGAATGTGAACCGTGTGAGCCCCTGGAAGGGTGGACGGTCTCTCCTAATAGGAGTGAATCTGAACCGTGTGAGCTCCTGGAAGGGTGCACGATCCCTCCTAATAGGAGGGCCTCATTACCTGGCGATGCCTTTATGCCTGTCTGACGTTTCACAGTCCCCCCCCCCCCCCCCCCCCCCCCCTCAGGTTCACCAAGCGGAGGAGCGAAGATGATAGCGTGTGTGTGTATGTGTGAATTCTATGTGTGTGAAGTCTCTGTGTGTGTGTGTGTATGGGAGGGGGTCATTATCACCCTGCTTGATGATGTAGCCTGTGGGCGGATTTTAAAAGTCCTCGCTGTTACTGGGGGATTCAGGTTTAGGTTTATTCAGATCAAGAGAAATGCGGAGAGATTAGAGGCTGTAGGCAGACAGCAGGACTTTTAACTACAGCCTCTTTCAAGTTTAGAGAGCTTTCTATTTGATATTACTATTCAAACAATCACTGGGGGGGAGAAGTAATCAAAGCTTGATTAGTAAACCAACGATAGCATACAAACAGCCTCATGTTTCCAGTTTGAATAAACCAAAAGATGACTGTGGTTAATTGTGATATAGGCCTTCATCAGAACACGTTTAGGTCAATTCTGTTTGGAATCCGAGTTCAACTTACTGAAAGTCTTGACAGGGGGGATACGCAGGGGGTGGGATAGAGAAATGAAGAAAGGAGGAGGGGGAGGAGGAGGAGGGGGGGAAGAGGGGAGGAGGAGGAGGGGGAGGAGGAGGGGGGGGGGGGGTCCATGTGTTCTGATGGCAAGACTAGCCGAGACTTCAGGCTCCAAGCAGCTCTAGACATCCCGGAGCTCCCAGCCCCCTGATCTGCTGAAGGAACACTTGATGCCATCAAAGGGAACCCAGATTGAATCCAGATGTTCAACTCTCGTTCTTTCCATGTATTTAATGAAGGCGCAGGGATAGAGGAGAGTGTTTTTTCATCATTAGTTTTCCCTCTTAGATTCTCTCTTTTCCTTGCCTATACGTTGTGCCAACGCTGAAAGCCTCCAGAATAGTCCCAGGCTATAACGTCTTCTATAAAGGCTTTCTTGTCGTTTCACTCTGCGTTAAAGAATCCCAGCAGAAAGTGGACCTATTTGCTCTTATTTCTACAGCCTGAGCCCTATCGAATGGAAAAGTCCAAATAATTCAGTGCCATCCTGGGTTTCACCTTTGACTTTTGAAGGTTAGAGACTGCAGGCCGAGGGGAATGCAAGGCCGTTTCCCCATAGAAAAAGGAAAAACGACTCAAATCAAACATTTCGCCGTGTGATAATAACGTACATGCTGTGGTTGGTGATAAAATGTTACATTTAATTGTTAGATTCCGATGGTTTTAATTGGATGTTTTAAGATATGACCAGCATGGTCGACGGATTATGATGTTTAGAACCAAATGACTGTAGAGTAGACTATAAAAGTTATATTTGGCGTGTAATAATAAGCCTAATTAGGTCCAACGACCAATCACATGTAGGCTACAATTAACTTTAATTAATTAAGCTTCATTTCATAGGTTATAGGCAATAGACCCCATATTCTCTGCATCTTTAAGCACATTTTGACCAATTTATCCCAAAATCCTAGGCCTATATACGATAAAGATGATGTTGGGTACATAGGTGTGTAATGGGGGGTCATTAACTTCAACCTTTTTAAACCTCGTTAACGGTTCCTATTTAGAGAAAAATTGGTTAGTTAATACAATTACATAGGAACCGATTTGATTTGAGCCAAATACACATAAACATGGAGATTTCAGTTGATTTCAGATCGACGTGAAGAAAAAATCTATTCCTCAGACTACATTTTCACTTAATTAATGTTCCATCAAATAGTGACACTTGTGAACACCTTTCATATTCTGGTTATTTAACGCCTGTTTCTCATTTTATTTCACATAAAGTGCACCATGTAACAAAGAAAGTATCCGCTTAAGTGAATTGTTAAATACTTTATACTACACAAAAAGGGCCTGTTGCGTGGATAAAGCCATTAAGCATTTTATTTTTTACTAGCATGATAGGCTTTATTTAAAGGAGCTGAATGACTGATTTCACAATTAAAAACGTTTCACACTTGTAAACATATAAAAAGTGCAATCAGAATATTATTTTCAGTGTGTACAACAGGAAAAAAATGCATGAATCTGAATGTATTTTTTATGATTTTTTACTAGTTTGAGCTGCTTACAGAAAATGGTAACATCAGTGGTTTCTAATCAGAATCAGAGGGTGAATTAATTTCACACCAGCAAAGCTTTGTAAACTCGACATGTTGTTTAATCAAGAGCAGATTGCTTTTTTATATTTGAACACCACAGGCAGTTTGCAATTAGTGCTGAAACAAATGGCCAAAGCTCAGAAACTCAGTATCACATATGTTTATAACCTTAATTCTGCTGGGTGTTCATAACCTATAAGACCTGACTGAGATCAATAATTTCAATTACATGTGATTAAGCACTAAGGAAAACTCTGTTCTGTCTGTTGGCTGTAGGACAAATGTGGTCATTTAAAACATTTAAAATAACAAGAAAACTCCCCACTGGGGTTCCTAGATATTATCAAAGCTCCTGTCATATATATCTTATGACATATTTTGAGTTTCTCCCTGGTTTTAATGAGCTCTTCAACAGGCCTGACGATGAGAATTCCCTTGTCGCTGCAATCATGGCTCAGAGTGTCTGCAACACACAGGATGTAGAGTCAACCAGCAGGTCATTTACTCTAAATTAGGGAAATAAAAGAGGACAGGGGCCAAAGTGCTCCCCCCATCAGCACCCATGCTCACTGGACAGCACTGCAGTCCAGTCTGGGGCAAAACTCACCAGCCAAGGGCAAGGAGGGGCATTAGGAACTACTGAATAAACAACTGAAGAAAACACATTAGTGTTTTTATTTAGAAAGAGACAAGAAAAAAACAGTCCCTTTAATGAAACACAGACCACTCATAGGCTACTACAAGCTACATTCACATTTCTTAACTCATAATGAGCTGTAGGCCTAAATAATTTAATAGGCTATGTTTATAGATCCGTGCAGGATTTTATTTTATTTTGTATTAACCCAATTGTTTTGTAGAATGAACTTAAATTAGTCTGCTACTACTTAAAGTGTTTTTCTAAATATCAAACTGAAAGCACCAATAGCCTGTCTTGTAAATTAGGGGCTGCCTTCATAATTGGGACGTGGGAATAAAATAGGCTAATGATAACATGTTGACCTATTTAATTAAATTAAATTTAGTTTAATATATATTTTATATCTATGTATAAATATACTTAGAGACAAGCACCTTTTGGCTTGTCTTCCTCGCCATGATAAATCCACACTTTAAATATTAAGTAGCATATTAAGGATTGATGCAGATCTTAATTAATACATTTGATTGTGGTTAGGCCTACACACTGAGTCAAGGTCAAGATTCAATAACAGAGGAGCCATATGGGGAAGATTTTGAGTAAAAAGTTGACCACACTGTGTTTTTCAGTCCTGGCCTCTCGTGTTACAGCGCCTTTCTCGACCTGTCTGGGGATCCTAACGCCACATAAATCACACATTTCTTTGGAAATCCACCAACCCTCTGATGTTCAGCCCACGGCCCCACAAAACGGAATTGAAAATGCATTTTCCCAATACTTGTTGTTAAAAGCCTTATAGCTTGTATGGTCCTCTGCATAAACACCGCATCATTAAGCTGAGGATATAAGGTTAGGTTGACCAAAAACCACAGATATGGGTTGTAGCCTAAGCAAACCTTTTGATATAAAAAATGTCATATTTTGATCTATAAGACCAATTAAAAAATGACTGAGAAGCATATGTTTGCAAGACAAGCCATGATATGGTGATATCAAAGTTCATTAATCCTTGACCCTTGAGGTGCTGTGGAGTATTCACTGGTCACTCACTCCTCTCTAACTAATTAAAAGAGTTTATAGTCTCTTGTTCAGACGACCAGATGTGACCAAAGCGCAGTAAAATCTCAAAGCGGTTTACAGAACACTTACTGCGCTTTAAAATGACTTTAAAAAAGCAATGGGAGTTAGAAACTATTCTCTGTAAATTCCTCCTCGAACCACAAGATCCACGGAATTTGTTTAACTCGGACACATTACTAAACTAAGAACCTATAAAAAAAGATTGAGATGGTAGCCAACCAATTTACAATTTACAAAGATAGTCTTAATTCAAAATGACAAAATATACATTATATTTGTGTTTAATTTATTTAAAAACATATCTCATAGATGGATCCCAGATACACATATAAATAAAATTCGATAAAACTTTTTGAATACAAAATTGACATCTAACCACAACCAGTTAGACAGAAAATTTACAATCTGCTATATTTGACAAACAAGAAGGAAGAACTCAATTTCAAACGGCTAAAACAATCCTTAGATGTCACAAATGAAAGTGTTAAGTAGCATATCTGAGAAAATAAATTATTCTATTAAGGCAACAATGGTGTAGAAATACATGCTGAGAAACAGCTTAGTTTCAGAACATACATTATGAGGTATCCCCTTACCACTGACGAGACACACACCAGATGCCTTTAAACTCTATTCACTGCCTGAGAGCAAAGTTACAAAAAGAAAAATGCTTTCAAAGTGGAACCTTTGTACATACACAAAACTAATCTGAGATTGTGAGATGGTCGACAAACGCGATCATAATACATCTTTTTTTCACAAAATATCTTAATTGTGCAGACGTGATCCTGTCTTCAGCTAGACTGCAAAGACAAAACAATCTTAAACTGCGATTCTTTAAATGGAACATTTGCTGGGGAAGACAGTGTTCACATACAGTTTGGATGTAAAGCTGCGTATTGTTCAGACATATCGCTGGAGGCAAGAGGATTTTTGAGGCAGCCACAATAAGACCAAGCGACAGACAGGCCGTAACAAAATACAAAACGTAACCGCCTTCTAAACGATTACAGAGTGTTTAGCAGGACAAGGAAAGGGGGTCTATTATAGAAAAATAAAAGATTACAATCGCAGTTCAAATCAAACAACAGGAATACAGTAACTATGACAACTTTGGAGTAAAGAATGTAGTGTTTAGTTATAGTGTGAGTATACCGAGGCAGGAAACATTTTACAGACTATCTCAATCCGTACCCATATGCGCAAAGAACTTTGAATGAGGTATGTCAACGTCTCCAAGCAGCGGCCCTCCCCTTCACCACCCCCACCCCACTCAGCAAGCATCAGGAGGCGGACGCTGGAGCCTCCGTCTGCCCCTTGGGGGCACCGTCAGCATTTTTACAGTCCAGGTCCCTGGTCTTGGGTTCTGACACTGAGGGGCAGTCTTTATGGCCCTCCGTGTCATCCCCTTCAGCTTTAATCTGTGTGCCTGCCACGGACACCTGATCCTGCACAGACTGCTCCACGACAGCCCCTGCTTCCTGGAGCTTCTCCTCTGCAGTATTACCATTCACTCCCTCCTTCTTCTTCTGCAGTTCCTTCTTCGGTTCTTCTTCTTCTGTGGTCTGGAGTTGCAGCTGCTGCATCAGCTCCTCCAGCTTGCTGGCCTTGCGGAGCTCGTTCTGTTGGATGATGGCGTACAGGTGTTCGGTCAGCTGTTCCTTCACCTCCGTCTTCTTGTGGAGGTCCAGCTTGGCCGTCACGTACTCCGTCTCAGCCTTCTCGTAGCGCTTCCTAGGGGCAGAACATTTTAAGATTGCTTCGTCTTGGAGAAGTAGTAGTAGCAGGGCACTGCCTGTGTGTCGAAGGTTTGGTCTCCTTGGGATAATATAGGGTTTTTAGGTTCCTGTAGAGGGCAGTGTTTCCAGGTATAACAGGAATAAACCGTGTACAGTCAAAGCTGTGAGTGATGGTGAGGAGAGAATACTCTTATTGTTCTTTTGTAAAATACTTTTTTAGATCTAGTTTAAGATGTGCGTTTGAGATATGTTTATTACATGCACCATCCTGTCATACTAAGTTCCATACTAAAGCCCTGATTCTGATTCTATGTAAGATCCTTACCTTGCTGAGTTGTAGTCCCAGCTAGCTTCCTCTATCTTGGCTCTCAGGATACCGATGTCATTTGACACCATGTCATCCAGGGTCTGCAGTTCCTTCTGGATTCTCTTCAGCTTCACCGCTTCTGCCTGCGTCTGCTTAGACCTGAGGGAAAGGACGGTGTTGGTCGTCAGGGGCTCAGCTGACCCGACACACTTAACCCCTGTGCTCTCTTCATGTTTTATGAATAAATAACTTCCCCAGTCCTAAGTGTCACAAAAGGATTCACCTTTAACCCTGAAATAAAGCAGATTAATTAAAGTTTTATCCTGTACCCTGTTGGGCACATGCTGCACATGAATCAGAAAGATTCCATTTTGTCTGAGTTCAATCAAGCACATTCAATCTGAATGTTTAATTGTGTGTGTGTGTGCGGTAAACATAGTTTCAGGTCATTTTGGTCACTGAAGAGCACACAGGGGTTCAAAACTCTCCCAAAGCAAGTTTGAACGGGTTCTTACTTTTCAGCAATGGTTTTTGCTAGGAGCGCTTTCTTGCGTTTATTCTTCTCTTCAATCAACTTTTGGTCCTCCTGCAGTATTTCCATACGAGACTTTTCCCGCCTGTCATACAAAAGAAAAACAGAGATCTTAAATAAAAAATTCTGACACTTTATGGGCTAGGGTAAAAAGTTCAGCAAGTTTGTTTAGATAAGTAAAAATGTAAGTTATTTTTTGCAGGGTATTTTTACTTACAATTCTGCTTCCTGTTTCCCCAATTCTTTTGCAATCGGTGTCGTCTCCTCTGCTGGCACTGGGTCATGATTAACATCCACAGTCTCTACTTTCTCTCTCGGTGCAGCCACCGGTGCCTCCACTTGCTTTACGGTGGCAACAGGTTGTTTAACGGGTTGTGGTGGGGGCATGGCGAGCTTCTGCTCTGGTGGTGGGGGCATGGCAAGCTTCTGCTCCGGTGGTGGGGGCATGGCGAGCTTCTGTCCCGGTGACAGCCCGCCTCCAGTCTTCTGCTGTGCAGCCATCTGAAGGGCTTCCTCCCGCTGCAACTGCTGCCGACTCCGATTAGATGGAGTCGGTCTTCTCCCACGACCAACTGCACTTGTAGACACTGCCTGATCTGGAAACGTTATTGAGAAATAACACACATGCATTGACATTAACGATTACATCGAGATTATTCCTATATTTCTTTTGCGTCGATAAAGTATTTATTGAGAAATAACACATATGCATTGACATTAATGATTACATATTATTTCTTACTGGAAACTTGACGTTGTTAAGGTCATTAAGGTGCTGGTCTCAAATCATCTTACCTTTTAGCTGTAATCTTCTTAACTCCTCGTCAGAAAAACCTGCCCATCCAGCCATTTCAAAGCCTATATTACTTTACTTCTGTGACCAGAAACGTAAGGTTTTTCATCAATAAAACACAACTAAAACTTAAAGTATTGCTTTAAATCAGTGATATTTCAACAGAACTTTTCTGTGGTCCGCCATCTTTGTTTACTGATGCCACGTTAAAGACCCAAAGAGAACCTGCAGCAGACCCTAGGATATGCCTGAACAGAAACTTCCATAATTTAAATGTTTTCTCTCACTTACTCTTTTGATGGCTATTACAAACTACGTAATAAACATTAAGATGTATTTTTAAATACAATGGTTTACCGTGGATTTCCTGGCAAATGTTTAGGCATACTAACGATCATTTTATGAAGTTCACACTGTGTTTAGGCTTAAACACCCTGCAGGGATTGTAATGTACCGATTATAAGAAACCGACTATAAGAAATACTGAATGAAATTCACCAATATTTGTAGTAAACATACGATTCAACTTTCGTTTAAGTTCACATTTGTTATTAACTAATTTGACCCTGTAATCACTTCCAAGCCGTTTACTGCCTATACCTCTTAGGGTCAGAGAGCAGGTCAAAGGTTAATGAAAGAATTAAGAGTTGTTTATAAATGTAAAAAGAACACAAAAAACACAGCAAAAACACGCACTAGACAGGTAGTTATTGATTAAAAACATAGCTTTGCGTCTAGAAAAGGGCTTTGCGTATTTGTCGTTGAGTTCCGAGACCAGTTTTCATTCTAGAATAAGATGTTATTCTAAAATGAAAGCAAGGTGTTTTGTCAAAAGGTCAATATGGATTATGTTAATTATACGTACATTCTTTTGGTATTAATAAATTCCAATTTGGCAGGTATAAAGGTTTGTGGGAAACAGCCAATGAAGCATAGATGAATGTAAGTGCGTAAAATGATTTTTTAATTATTACACTCAATATCCATTAGAATGCGCTTTAAGGGTTATTAAACTTTTTTTGTGTGTTCTGTGTCATGGGAATTTTTCTGTGGCAAGCTAACAAAGATGTTATATGGAAAGAGATTGTAAATGTGCCCAACGTTTTAACGCTTCTTAATTCATTCTACGACTTAAGAAAACTCTAGTTCCTTTACATTTCTAATCATAAATATATCAAAAATGTGTGCAAGAAGCAGCAGTTATTTCCTGACTCACTGCATGTACACAATGAAAACAGGACACAGGTTGTGTTCATGACCCAGAATTTACATACAGTTTCTGAAATGAATCGGGGGCAGTCATTTTGAGCGCACATCCCACCATAACTTTATCCATCAACTCAAAAGCACCATGCTTCCTCAAACACACCGTGTGCTTATACTGTGTGTACACATATCTGTCTGTCAGTCAGTTAGGTCAATCCCAATGTCCAGATGAATTGTGTGGGATTTTCTGATTTTTCAGAAGTAAAAGAAGCACTAATCCTCCTTCACAACTAATAAAAATAAATAAAAATGAACCTCCACATCTTTTCTGCATCTGGGGGCCAATTACGGCTGAGTTAATAGCAACACACTGCAAAAGGGCTTGAAGGAGACAGATATGGTATGGGGCCAGATGCTGGAGGGGTCCGACCGGCTGGTCATTTAGAGAGTGTGTTTGCTGTGTCAGGGCAGGTCAGGGCTAGGGAAGGATGGGGAAGGCTTGGATCTCTAATTGCCAGGGGTCTTCAGGGGACCAAAGGCCTCATTATGGAAATGACCTTCTATAGGACATGTAAAGGTCATCTTTCCCTCCTCACACACACACACACACACACACACACACACACACATACTTCTATACTTGAGGGGTCGAGAGAAACCTTGATGAACTCAGATGATGTGTGTGGTTCAAAAGTTCAACATGTCAGATCTGTCGCCCACGTGTGTGTGGAAGGGCAAAGGAGCTCCCTCTCTCGCTCTCTCGCTCTCTCCCCCTCTCTCTTCCTCCCTTTCCATCTCTCCATCTCTCTTTCTCTCTCCAGCTTCCTCTCTTTCATCCTGTCGCTCACTTTCTGTCTCGACCATGAGGACACGCTGCAGGATGTGTAGCGTGATATTACCTTGTTACCTAAAGAAACAGCATGCAGGGTTATGTCATACACGGTCAAAAACGACAGTTTTATGGCGGTAACAGTTGAGTGGGTCGTTCAAGAAGAACGTGAGAGGTAATCAGCTTCTGAACGTGACTCAAGCGGGATGACCTCTGGCAAGTGCAAACGCTGACCTCGCCCTCAGGACCGTACGTGAAGAAGCAGAGCCCCCCCGTCTAATCAAAAAGAAAGCACTCTGAGAAAATGAACAGCCAGGCTGTAGAGGCTTGTGGCGGAGAGAGAGAGAGAGAGAGACAGAGAAGAGAGAGAAGAGAGTCAGAGGGCTCAGGAGAAATTGAGGATGATTAGAGGTCACACTCGTCCCCTTAGCTCTGAGTTAGAAGCCTGGGGGCACGTCTAATTGTTGTTTAAAAAAGCACACATGCCCGGTCAACTCCTGCTCCCCTGCACCCCCCCACCCCCACGCCCCCACCCCCCTAGAACAAGCCGCTCCGCTCCTGTTCTGAATTTGTTCTTTAATTTCCATCCCTGTCCCGCCTCATTCCACCATCTGCACTCAGTTTGAAGAGCTAACCCCAGTTGACATCCTGCTCTCGATTGCTCTTTATCTCTCCCCTCTCCTTACTTTCCTTTCTCACCCTTGCCCCTCTCTCCATGTCTCTCCCTTTTTCCCTCTCTCTCCCTCACTCCCCTCTCCCTTTCTCCCTATCTCTCTCTCTCTCTCTCCCCTGCGTCTGATGCTGTCAGCCTCTCTCAGCCGTCCTATCCACTCTCACTGAAGTGGCTCCTATTTCCTGCTGTGCAAACCCTATGGCAACGCGATGCCAGAGCGGAGTCCCCACACACATCTGAACGCTGGCATGCTCTGGGGCGTTGAGGACTCCCACCTGTACGGCGGAGGAACATTCCCAGACAATGGCCCCCTGTCTCACCTGCCTCCTGGCTCGGTTTCCCCTGGCAGGCTTTAGGGTCTTGGTACACAAGTGAGCTGGTCGGACAACACCCTGGCTTTCAGCAGGCACTCAGACCCACCCCTCACTGACTTCCAACCCCCAGGTATTGGCCTAGGAGCCAAACCCCAGCCCTTCAGCCCCCCAGCCTCAGTCTCAGTCCTGGCCCTTGTCTTAACCCTGGTTCCAGCCTCGGCCCCCTCTTCCAGCCTCAGCCCAGCAGCCTGGCTCCTGGCTGAGCAGATGAAAAGGCCCCACAGAGGATTCGGCCCGTCATGTTAAGTTAAGTTGAATCTGGTAAACATTCAGAAGAAACAGACACACTCAAGGAACATTGAGAGATCGAGAGAAAGAGAGAGAGAGAGGAGAAGGAGAGCGAAAGAGAGGAAGAGAGAGAGAGAGAGAGAGAGAGCAAGAGAGGAAGAGATAGAGATGGAGTCTGCCAATCTGCCAATCTGGTGACGAGCGGTTGCTGACATTCGCTGATTAGGGTGAGAGACGAAATCCTGGAGAGGCACTTGGTAAACAGGCCGGTGGATGAACAGAAGTGTTGCAACTTTAGATTGACCCAGACCAGACTTGATAATAAACAGCGGATGAGTCATGGAGCACAGAGATGCTATGCAGGCGTGCAGTCATGGTGATGACAGCCCCATTCCCTCAGCCACAAGCCATTGCACACACACTAGATGGACAAATCAGAGCTGTTTGTATCACGAGAGAAAAACGCTTGCGCCCATCACCAGTCGTTTCAAACGCAGCTGCCAACAGCAATTGCCCTCCGCAATACGAAGCATAAGGAATCAAAATCTTTATAAAATCATTTGTAGCTCTGGCACGTTTAATACACTGTTGTTTTATTCATTATAGCCATTTCATGAATTTACTGTGGTTCAGGGTTAGCTGTCACTCTCTCTCAGTCATTTCCCAGAGTACAGCACACATCTGCTCCCAATTAGAAAGAGAAAGCGTGCATGTGTGTGTGTGAGAGAGAGAACGCCTATTAGCAGTCTATGGTTTGGCATGGGTGTACATGTGTACAACAGTACTCCTATCACCCCTGGAGTTACTGACAGTCTTGTATAAAATAAGCGCTTTACTCCAACATATTTGACACACCCTTATTACCTGATTTAATTAGATTCTAAACGAGGGGAACAAACTGAACAGGAGTCATGGATTTGGGTATTTGGCAACCCCCTGGGGGGGTTTGGGGGTGGAAGGGTTGGGCGGGGGGGTGGGGGGTTGGGGGGGTGTAAGGGGACCCTGCTGAGAGCCAGAGAATCCAGATTTACTATCTGAAAACTCCCAGTGTCAGCTCTTTACCAAGATTGCAGGGTGAATTGGATTAGAAACGAGCAAGACTTTTGTTATGGATGTGCAGAGAGACAGAGACAGAGAGAGAGAGGGAGAAAGAGAGAGAGAGAGTCATGATTTGATTTATTTCAAAGAATTGTTGGAGACAAGGGTTACGATACAGAACAATGTGAGCCGAGGAGTCACATACACGTTGGCTCTTTCCGAATGGATTGATTGAAAACATGCGTGTAAACAAGCTAGTTTAAAAGTGGTAGAAGTTAGTTGTTTGAACATCTGATGTTGTTTTTTCCCTATAAAGCACATCGGGTAGAGTTTGTCTTCAGTAAGTCGCGTTCTGGAGCTGGTTGGAGAAACTATTAAAAGATGCTTTAGTCGTTTCCAGTCATCAGATAAACTATCCCTTTTAGATTGAATCTATGTTTCTCCATCCATATTACACATGTCTGTGAAACACACACACACACAGGACAAAGTTTAATTCAGGTCACGACTGTGTTTGCTAAGGACAAAACAACAACAAAACTGGTCTTGTGATCTGGAGGTTGGCAAAATTGCTGGTCACACCACAACAGACCCAGCTGATCTGAAGTCTCTGTGTCTGGTGGTCTGGTGGTACCATGGGAACCAATAAAGGGCACACACACATGCACACGCATGTACACTAACAGCAAACTCTTTAATCAAGAGCACATCATGCGTATACTAACACCCATATGTTTCACATCAGTACAGTGAAGACAACCGTCTGTCAATTACATTTATATTGTTATCTGTGTGCCATTGGAGATTAGTGTGTTTACAGCAAGAGGCTGTTGCAAAATACAAAGTATTTCTAAGGAACATTATCCATTGTTTCGTATAAAATAACGTCTCATAATAAATGTCGGCAGCGGAGGTCAACTGATCGTTTAAAATCGCATTATTCTGCCATGTCAATCTCACAAAACGATGGAGGGACGAGAGCGGCTGTGTTTAGTCCCTCGATTTGACGTTTGTTTATCTAATACGCGCTACACCCCCATGAACGTACCCGCTGTCGCCGCCACATAAGTTTTTCTTAACGCCTGTCTAAATTTACACGTCAAATGAAGCATTTTGCTTCGTTCAGGCTCCTTTTCATCAGCGTGTTTGTTGGTGTTGATCATTTCTCAGGCGTGTTCCTCTCTCTGCTGCTCCAAACGCTGCCAGGACAGCCCCATTACCCCCCCCCCCCCCTCACCACATCACAGCTCCTTGCCCTGTTACACGCCTCACATTAAATGTAAACAGAGCGGTCACCGTGGAGACGTTGGCATTGAGACCCGCTCCGCGCCCGGGTCGGTCTTCAGCTGGTACCCATTGTGCCCCATCCCTGGGTTGTTGAGGTTGGTGTGTGTGTGTGTGTGTGTGTGTGTGGGGGGGGGGGTAATGGCCAATTTGGGAGGGGTCCTCAGCTGACTCGCCTCTCTCTCTGACGTTTAGCAAGTCTCTCCCTCTCGTTTATTCAGCTCCTCATTATGTTATTCTGCCCCCTCCCTGCCTCTCTCTCCCAGCCTCTCTTGCGGTCTCTCTCTTTGTTGTCCCTCCTCATTCCCATCCCCTCCCATCCCTCCTTCCCTCTTCCCCCCTTTTCTGTCTCTCTCCCTCCACCCCCTCAGTTCTCTCCATCCCTCCTCTCTCTCTCTCTTCTCCCACTCATCCCACAGGTCTGCTAAACCCCATTAATAACCATGTGTTTGTAATTACCGCTCTGTAGCCATCAGCGACAGCGAGGTGCCCTGGCAGAGAAACCACTGGCACAGATCCTCTTCCTTTATGCTCATGCCACCCCCCCCCCCCCTCCCAGGGCCCCTCCCTCGCACCAACCCCACGCCCAAAATAGTTTAATGAGGAGCTTTTTAATGTCTTTATTACAACAGAGCTGGCTCGATGTAGTTTGCCACGGCAGCACTTCAGCCCAGCCAGAGGTAGCGCAGTGGGAGCCAGGCTGGAGGCTTTGGAGGAACTTTAAGGTCTTTGTTACCATTGTTTTAGAATACCACCCTCTTAGACACTGATGTGCATGGCGTGAGCTGAAAACACGCGAGCTTTGGTGCGTGGAACACGCGCACGTGCACAAGTAAGTCTTCGCGAACGCACACTCACGTGCACGAAACAAAATTTTTAAAACACACACACATGAACGTGAAGGCAGCGATTTACTAGCTGGCTTCATTTTATTAATGTAATTACACATTTACAGTCGTTCTTTGCCTTAAAAAAGAAAAGCGCAGTCTGTGTGTTTTTGTGAAAGGGGCGATGTTGTTTTATTTTATGGGCGAGAGAAAAAGATGTTGTTTTATTTTATGGGCACCCGCAAGGTTTGCTTAATGTGTCAGAAACACGAAGGGTGTGTTTTAGTCTCTTGTTGTTTACCATTGCTTTCTTATATCAATCACAGAAAAAAGATTATCACAAAGAAATTTGTTCTACTTTGACCTTGAACTAGAATACTGAAATATAACCCAAAGACTTATACTTCCACCCCCCTTTTTAATCAAATCACTATAACACAATCCAGCTCTGGATTCTAATTGGCTAGACCTGAGGGGCGTCCCAGCAGGCAACCAATCAGCCAGTCATCTCATCACCTGCCTGTTTAGGGCCCATGTCCGACATGGCGTCATTACCACGCAGCTGTCCTAAGTGAGTACAGCCCGTCAGTGAGAAGCGGGCGGTTCGTCTGTGGTGGAAAACGTCAGTCAGACTCTGGGATCTGACAGAGCGTATTACCGACCGCGCGGCCTGACGATGGCAAGGAGCTTCGGGTTTGGGGGAGTCAAGCTCGAGCCACCTTCCTCTTGATATTTAGGTACACCCCCCCCCCCCCCCCAAACACACACACACACACACCAGTCTGTGTCTCGGTTGTTGTT
Organism: Protosalanx chinensis; assembly: GCA_030340685.1. Taxonomy (NCBI): domain Eukaryota; kingdom Metazoa; phylum Chordata; class Actinopteri; order Osmeriformes; family Salangidae; genus Protosalanx; species Protosalanx chinensis. Next base: position 8,783,434 of record CM059336.1, read on the forward strand.
GACGTGTCAGAATACGGGGAAAAAGGGGAAGAAGCATCTGCGTTCATTTTACTGAAACTCTATATATGCAGAACAAGGTTTAATGCTGTAATTTGCTCACGCTGCTATACTTATCAAATTGAATCCATGCTGGCGGTATATGATATGACCCAGTGTTTGTGTGTATTAATGTGTGTTCTTGTGTGTGTATGTTGTGTGACCAATAACCTAGTTCCCTATCTTTACACACACACACACACACGACATGACATAATGATCAAGCTGAACTCCGACACCTGTTAGCGTTCATGTCTGTTACTGTGTGTGTGTGTTTGGCTTGAATTATCTCAACAAAACTGATCCCTACCCTTAACACCCAGCTAACCTTTGACCTGGCTCTTTATTGTTGCAAGACATTCATTTAGTGGAAACAGACAGATCAATGTGAAACCATCACAGTCAAGCAAAGTGTGGCTGCTGTTGCTACGACGACTTGATTCGCTAAAGTGAATCAGCGACAGGAAAAGCGTGATGTGAGAGGAACTCCAGACGGAACCCCCCCCCCCCCCCAAAACAAACCCCCCACAATGAGTCACTTTCAAATGGAGAATCTCTTGATGGCTTTGAAATGTCATGTGGTCACATCATACAAGTTTGTAATAGGATTTGAAATCGGGGTTATAATCCAACCGCGATCGAAAACAAATCGGTGGTGTCATTCTCTGAGCTAATGAGGTTGAACCTGAATCTTGGCTCTGCCTCAGCCTCCTGGCTCCGCCCCAAACTCCTGGCTCCGCCCCCCCCTGCAGGGCCCAGCATGAGGGATGGTCTGTCACACCAGCACCAGGCAAGAATCACACCTCATCCTCCCAGCTGCTGGATGAACTCCCTACACACACAAACAGACACACACACTTCCTCCACACACACTTACACAACACACACGCTCCTCTCTCGCCACGCCGACTTCCACACTCCCATCGTACGCACACACGGAGCTGCAAATGTCCTTGGGCACACTGCGTGTACACAAACACTTCCTTCCACATCCGGATAAATTACGCCTGAATGGAGGTCGAAATTACATTGAAATGTATTCATTTAGCGAAAGTTTTTATCCAAAGCGACTTCCAAGAATTCTTTGGAAACCAGTGTCCAGATGATATTTTCTACTATCCTCCCACATTTCTCTCACACACACACACACACATACGTTCTCTGCCGGGTCAAATAAGAGCTTAAAAGCAGTCAAAGTTCCGTCTTGTCTGTTGATCTTAGCTGCTCCTCCCCAGGAGGGCGGTACAAACTTTGATACTAGCATTCAACACCAAGGAGAATCCATGACAAACACACCACAGCGTACAATGACTGGCACGCTCGAAGAAGTATTGCCTGTATTGTCTTTCTCTCGACAGAACAAAAGGCTGTAGCTGTCAGACAGAGCCTGTTTAAAAAAAAGAGAGAGAGAGAGCCTCCATTGTTCTTCCTTCTTCCCTCTCCCTCCTCTCCTCCCTCCTCCAAACCCCATCTTCCTGTTGTGCTGGCTTGGCAGGGGAAGAGGGGTATTTTGTTTTGGTTTCTAGGCTGGAGGTCAGAGTTCCTGGGGATGGGGAAGCAGAGAAGCCTGCCATGTTTCCCCTCCTTCCCAGAATCCCCTGTGGGAGCCCCGGCGCATTTCATCTTCCATGAGAATGTCTGTGAGCGTGGGGGCCAGAGGCTCCTAATCACCAGCCCAGAGCAATTATATCATTATCTAACCAAGTTCACTGAAGGAGAGGGCCTTGAGACCCTCTGTACAAATACTATTCACCATCACATTCATCACCAGAGGTCTCTCTCTTTCTCTCTCTCTTTCTCTCTCTCTCTCTCTCGCTCTCTCTCTCTCTTTCTCAGCTTATCCTTCCACTCTGTTTCTCTTTCCACCTCTTCCTCCCTCAAGACTTCTCTCTCATGAATCCGACCAGCTTCAGTTTCATGATGCAGTACTCCACCCCCCCCCCCTCCCCCCTCTCTCCCCCTCCTCACCCCTGACACCCAGCCCTGCAGCGGGGCGGGCTGCTCCTCTCCCCGTCCCCAGGTGGACGTCTGATAAAGCGACGGACCCAGACAGGCCAGACCCCCTGCCGACAACAGGGAAGACTCCTGTTGCCGTCTGCAGCGAGAGCGGGACGATGACTCATTAACTGTTTTTTTTTTGTGGGGGTTTTAGATGTCTGCGCGGACGTTGCGAGAGGGGGGTTTAATATTTTCCGTCCGCCGTGTCCAGGACGTTTACAGTTGGCGTCAGGGTACGGGGCTGGTCTGAGGGGAGGCACTTTGAAGTGTTTGTGGTTTTGCCACATCTGCAGGCAAGATGTGTGGGGCTGGGGGTTTGGGGGGCTGGGGATTTTGGGGGGTGGGGGGGTGGGGGGAAGTTGGGAGGGAGGAGGGGGGCTGGGGAGGAGGAGAGAGGGTGTCAGGTTCTGTAGGTGTTCGTAATGTCATGTGACAATGAACAACATCTCTTAACTCTTTCCCAGGAACAGACTGTGGAGAGGAGTTCTTTCGATTGCAAACTCTTGCTGGAGCTGAGTAGGATTTTAAGACAGAATTTAAGAGAAAATCTTCTCAAAGTCAAGCATCTGTTCACTTAGGATCTTCATAAAAAAATACGTTTGACTCGTTGCAATTCGAATCTATCAAAATGGCTGCCAGTTATTGTTGTTGTGAATAATAATGCAAAGAAGTACAACAATGTTCTCGAAAGAATACGACAATCCTACATCAATAAATATCTCACTTGATTCTTGTTTAAAAAAAAAATATATATATATATATATATACATGGCTACGTTTGGTCTAAATTTATTAACAAAGGAAACCAAACCAATAAAAAAGATCTCGTATTTTAATGCTGGGTTTTTATATTTGAGGGTAATTCACTGTATTACCACAGGGCATGGGGTAGTAGAGCAAGGGCAAGGCCATGCCAGGGGGTGAGGAGACTGTTAAAATCGTCCAGTGGCACCAGTTAAATCTCATCTCAGACGTGGTCGTTTGATTCGTCTGTCTGTTCGTCCCTGGAGCTGTACTGTTCAGGGCGGCCACCAAAGCAAAGCAGTTGTCTTTATAGAATTAAGCTCCACACCGCAGGGACAAAGATTTAATCATGAGTTTATGGAGCTGGTTTTTTACGCCATGCCCATCGTTGACGCACCCACAACTATTTTCACATTTCATTAACAGCGTTTGTTCGCCAGGGCGGTGGTGGAGTGGTGAGGAACGGGGGGGATGGGGGGGGAGGGGGGGGAGGGGTTGGAATTTGACTTCTTCGGTTTCCACACATTATTCCCGCCATAGCCTCGTCCCCCCAGACAACCGCTCAACCATTTGTAACCATTATTAAAGTCATATTTCACAGCCTGGTTCGTAAAATCGTTCAACTGGCTTCAAATTAGTAGGACGGCTGCATCTTCAACGCTTCGCTCAGAATCTCTCTGCACAGCGTCATGCAGAGTGATGGGTCGGTAGTTTTTTGACACCACCACACCGCCTCAATCTCGCTCTCTTGTGCCATTCAAGGTCACGATTGGCTCGCAATGTGGCTTAGATCAAGTTCTCTTAAGTTTCTATCCCAAACACATGGAGGAGAAATTTCCCAAGACTATAAATTGTGTGATGATTGAGATGAGCAGTGTGATGGATTACTACCTCTGCATCTTGCGCAAATGTAAAAGCCAGTTACGTAAGATACTCCGCCGATGCTCTGTCCCATAGACAACACAGATTTGGGGGTCAGTATGTTCCAGTTTTACCAGTCTAAAACCTTGTTTCTAAGGGAAAATGGAAACTGCGAGCTTCACTTACATTTAAGCTTTGAACTAGAAAGTCGTATATGTTTAACTTTCAGTGCACATCCCCGACCAAGGTTGGTCTCTGACCTAAACAAAAGCAACTCTGTGTTTTTTTCTCTCCCCAAAACCAATTACTCCTTACTGTACCCTCCTCTTAAATCAGTCAGCCTAAATGAGGAGCAAATTACTATTAGGTTTGACAAAAAAATATCACCCATGTGAGGCCAATAAATCGGCCTCTCATCTGAGGCACTGGGGTGTTTCAGTGTTCTCCTTGTATACATGGCGAGGAACACGTCTGAACAATGTCCCCCCCCTCCGTCATAAAGTCCTTTAGTGTGGTCTTAAAAACTCACGTCCTGTTTTCCTCACAGCGAAGAAACCCAAACTGCCTCCTCCAGCTTGTGGTGAGCGGAGAGACTGAGAAACCATGAGAGGAGAGAAGAGAGAGAGAGAGAAAAGAGAAAGAGAGAGAGAAGAGAGAGAAGAAAGAGAGAGAAGAGAGAGAAGAAAGGAGGGAGAGTGAAGGAACAAAGAGAGAGAGAGAGAGAAGCTTTTAGCTGTCTCTCCATCTCTTGCACCAATGTCGTGTCCACCCCCCCCCCCCCCCCCCCCCCCCCCCTAGTGTCCACCCCCCACCCCCCCCACTCCCTCCCCACACACACCCTAAATAAAATTGAATAATAAACTGTTGGCATCAAACCTCAACTTGTTATGAAGGTTAAACCCCCACCGGCAGAGAGCTTTGCCTCCCAAGATCAAGAGACAGGAAATACCTGCCGTTAAAGCCGTCTCTGTCTCAGGTCCCCTGAGCTTTACTATAACAGCTAATGGTCCCGGCACTGGGCCCTGTTCCTGCGCCCCCTCGCAAGAATACATTACAACACACACCAAAACACACACTGAAAACACACATTACAACACACACCGAAACACACATTAAAACACGCATTGAAACACATACCAAAAAACGCACCGAAACACTCACCGTAACACACACTAGAAAAGAGAAGCTCCCCGAAATTATACACAAACATTCAGTGCATACCCACCTTCTACAAACACACACACATCTCCCCTCTAAACATACACACACTCGCATGTACGCACATGCATACACACACGCACACACACCCACCAACCCTCTGAAGAAACACGCACTCACACTGGCACACACATACACACACCTACCCTCTAAACAAACACACGCTCGCACGCACATGCACTTGCACGCACACACGTACCCACCTACCCTCTAAACAAACACAGTTACACACACACACACTCATACACACTAACACACGCTTAAAAAAACAATACTTCATCTGGCTCTTCTCTTGACAAAAAAAAACCGTTTAATCACTGGGGTAAATTGGTTCGGTGGAAAAATTATTCGACGGGGCATAATGTGCATGTGTGAGCCATTTTGACTCATTATACTGTGATCAGAAAGGTTATGGAATTGAAACCAGCGCGGGGGATTGGGTTTGCAGGGGCAATGAGCGCACACAGCAACAGAGACTATACGAACACGCTCCACATGTTTTCAGGCAACAGACTACCAGAATAACACAGAGCCATCAGCCTGCCATTCAAATCTAATTGGGTGGTTCCACTCTTAAAACTCAGTGTAATGAAATAAGGTGTTTGTTACACCAAATTAGAGGGAATTAATGCATGTATTTCCACAAGGGACTTTCTCAAACTCGTTTTGTCTTTTTTATTAATGAGATGACGGACTTGTCTTGTTATCTCGACTGCAATTTCCCTTTGAATTGATTAAAGTACCTATTATTTCTACCCACACACACACTCTGCCACACACACACTTATTGCCACACACAATGTCCGGATGTTGCAGCTGCAGTGAGTCACTCCGGGCCTCCAGCTCCCCCACACCCTGGTTCTGCTCAGGTCTGGCCCAGGACTTGGCTCCTGGACTCTGGCCCTGACGTGACCCAGCCTCAGTCATGGTGAATCACCGCTCTGGTTCATCCTGCAGTCACACAACATGACCGCCCCTCCTCACCCATCCATTCAGGCCAGATGTAGATGAGAAAACAACTTGCTTGTTTTGTTGTGACTTGCTTTAACTGCCTCTGAGATAGTGCCCTACTTTAAAGACTGTTTAAAGATTATTGTTTCCTACACAGACATCTTATAATTCCTACATATAAATCTTGGTTCCTACCCTGTTACCATTGTAGTCAAAATATTGTAGTTAGCATTTCACACGGACATGCTTTAACGTAACACACTTTCAAAAAAGCCCGCGCGTAAAATGCTCGCGCTCAGTGTTAAGAGACATAACCGTATTATTTTCACGTAGAGAACGAATATAATCTCATTTTATCTCAAAGCTGTATGAACAACCAATAAGGTACAGTCAAAGTGTAACCTTTTAGTGCTACTTTACATTTATATTGAATTTCACAGTTATGTGATATACATATATGTATATCTTGTGTTACGTACCGTGATAAGTTCTGCTAAATTAACGGTTGCTAATGTTACCATAGAGACCTACTGTAAAATGAAAGCTAAGGGCTAGCTACATGTTTGCTATAATCAGTATTGTGATGATGATTTATGGCAAATGTATTATATAGGGATTATATGGACGCTGATAATACGAAGTACTCTATGGATAAATGATAATTGAAGATATGGTCTTATGTGCAATTACAAGTGATGTAGAAGTAAGGAGACCAGAAAGGATTGGTTCGATGTGGTTTATTTTATTGTATTTTTGTGTGCCTGTTTTTCTGCAGTTCTCACTGCCTGACTGGAATAAAGCAGGTCAGTACATTTGAAGAACATGTTGCTGTCTTTAGTTCTATAGGAGAGGGCGTTATAGCTTTCTGGCACTTTGCTCATGAAAAAGGTTGAGCGATTTTGAGGAGATCAAGAAGAGTCGATCTCCCTTTAAATTTTTTTTAGTTTATCCTACTTCCTTACTTTATTTTTTTTTTATTTAAATTCCGCATATGTTTATGGTTTGCACCATCCTGCCACACTACATTCCGTGTTTGTGAATTACAAAAACAAATCTGTTCTGGGAACTGACTGTGAAGAGGTCCGGGGTCCGCCAGAGAGGATGCTGGGACGGCATCAGAGGGCCATGTCAGCTGCACCTGACACCAGAGGCAGGGCTCACGTCTTAGAGGACTAAAGATCACATGCGGAGGAGGCCTATAAAAAGTGTGTGTAACCAATCCCTACCCAGCTGAGGGACAGAATGAGGTTGAGCCATCCTCAGACAGCAGGCAGCGTGCTGGGAGTGGTTACGTTTGGAAAACGGTTGGTTGTCGTGACGATATCAGGGGCGGGGCCCAAAAAGAAGCCGATCTGTAGGCTTTTCTGTAGGCCCCCCTACTTCTTTTTTCTTTTTGGTAACATGATTTATCATGGGAAGAGGAGATGAATACGAAGCACATTCTTCGGGTAGGATTTGTCCCTGGAAGGCAAAGTTCTGTTTCTCTCCCTCTCTCTCTGTGTGTCTATATGACCCTGTGCCTCTCCCTCCCTCCTTCTCTCATTCTCTCCCTCCTTTCATCCCGTTGAAAGCCTCCCTCTATCATGGTTGAAAGCATCCTGGCTCCAGAGACTGAGGTTTCTCCTCTGTGAAGCCCACAACAGCTCACTCTACACTGCATCAAAGCCCCAGCAATCTGGGCTACGAAGACCTGCTTTCTGTTCTAAGGTTCCATCATATTCATACCAAGATACAGACTGACCGCTAACCCATCTCCCAGCTCTGTGGCTGAAATTAACTCAAGATTTTGTGTGTGGATAGTGGCATGGATATCGCATAGCATGATAATGCCGTTCCCTATTGCGTGTTGCCAGATTTCCATTTAAAGAAATGGTTTAGGAGGGGGCTGGAACAATTCTTAAATGTCTGCCCCCCCCCCCCCCCCCCCCCTGAGTAATCTCACCTTCCCAAACATGATTTCTGTCAGTAGATCCCCCCCCCCTTCTCTCTTGTCTCTGCTTGTAAGATATACTCCGTCTGGACCCCAAACCCCAGTCCTCTGAGTGTCTGACATGACTGGACACATTAGTGTTAGTTCAGCTAATATATTCAAACTGCTTTTGGGGCGCGGTGGGAAGACATTGAGAAGTATTAGGAACGATAGCCGTGAGTGTCAGGGACGCTAACCGCTGCTGAAAAGGTGACAGCACATTTGGTTGCTATTTGCCGTCGAAAATTACATGTACAAGTTTAACTTTGGTCGTATTTTGATCTGTAATTCATACGGGATGTGGAAAATGGCCGTAGTCGATCCCCCCCCCCACCCCTCCCCGTCTTTCTCAAAAGACTATTCTGACGAGGGAGCACGCCATTTACTCAGTTCATCACACGCCATCTTGCCCTTCAACACGTTGGTAATTTAGAAACTTTTCCAGTGGGTCTTGTCCTCGTTGACAAACTATCCTTTCATACGGTGCAGGCTTAGGAAAGAACAACTCCTTTCCATTTGTGTTGAGCTCAAAGCCGCTCTCGTGGAGCTGGTTGCGCACGCAAAGCAGAATATTTGAGGTGACTCCTGGATGTGTTATATGCAGACAGCATGTGACAGGTCTGAACCGACGCCAGAGAAGATATGAAAGCCAGCACTGTCCGTCAAAACCAGGAAATGACCCACCCCCCGACACCAGGCACACACACACACACACACACATATACACACACACATGTGTCCATTTCAGAACCCCAGCTGAAAATCATTAACCTAAACAATGTGGTTGTTCTACCGCTATTTAAAGGGGGAAAAAATAATACTTAAGGGAATTATCGTAACTAATTGAGAGGATCTCAATGATCTCTGTCTGCCTTGGGTAAGATAGCTTATCTTAGCTTGTTGGCTGGAGGTGAATGTACAGTGAAAGGAAGCTAGTCAATGTTTACGTAATGGACATGATTAAAATGGCCAGCTATGATTACCCATCTGTAATCCTATTAACTTTGGTTTGCAGCACAGAATGAAAAACATCATTGCTGAAAGACGTCCATCTGGGTGTGGAACACTGAACACTGAATACTTTTCTCCTTTTATGGCCAAGCAGTGTCCATGGAAACAACGGCACCAGTGCTCGTTGGTGCTTCTTCATTTAATGACAGCAAAACATGTTTTACCAAACATCTAGAAAAACTTTTTTCTTTTGTATTTTGCAAAAATTCTCACACTGGCCTAAACCAATGGAACATCTCTATTGCACGCACAGTCCTACTCCAAACAGTACGTCAGTAAAAAAAACAAGGATCTAAATATGCAATATTACAGGCAAAAGTATAAAACAAATAATTATTAAAAAAGTTCTCAAGTCTCAGTAGGTTACTTACATTTTTACCCTGTACCCTGTTGGGCACTGAAATGTGTAGCCATGCTGATGTGTAGCCACATGAATCAGAAAGAGTTCAGTCAAGCACCTACAATCTAAATGTCTTATTGTGTGTGTGTGTGCGCGCGTGTGTGTTAAACATAGTTTTGGGTCATTCTGGCCCGTGAAGAGAACACAAGGGTTAAACAGTTTGTGTGTTTGTACGTTAACCTGACAGGTCTGCTGATGTGTCTGCGCTACTTCATGGCGATCATCCAGACAGGGACGATGGCATCAGGAAACCCTTCCTGTTTCTCCACAGCCAAGATCTGCAGACCGGCTCTGAAGATGATGTCCTTCATGATGTCCAGGTGGCGGATGAGGCTGCTGTCCACAGCGTCCAGTTTGCATCCCTTCCGAGCCATGTTGTCTTTCAGGATGATGACGCCGTTGGGGCGGAGAGCCTTCTGGCAACGCATCAGGAACTTCATCAGGTCCTTGTCAGTCAGGTGACCTGGAGAGCAGGAAGAAAGGACTCTGATCTCAACCAATCAGAACCAGAGAGGACGTTAAGGGACCAATCGGAGGGGGTTTGACTCGAATGCTACGTCACCCTCTGCTCTTCCTCTCTCACGTTTACGGTTTTTGGACCCTATGATGTCATGCATCTTCTAAGTGTGACTGAGTGTGGTCAACAAACTCGGAAAGTGACCAGAGGTCTGTACTACCGGCCTTAACTCAGTAACTTCAGTCACATGTTTGCGATTGGACATATGGTACAAACCCCGCCCCTTTTATGTGAATGCGCGCATCTCGAGTTTGGAAATACTTCTGGGTTAACCCCTATCGTGACCCACGTGATGCAGGACTGGTTGTTAGGGTTAGTGAATCGAGGATAACTGAAAGAAATCCAGGGCAGGTTGATCTTGATGTTCTATGTTTGCTCTTTCCTGCCATAGTAAATTCTGTGTTTGTATATCTTGCATAGCGAATAAAACAGATTCTGATTCTGACAGGTTTCAGAGGAGCCTGGGAGATCAAAGACGAAGACACGTCAATTTTCCGGAGACTCACATGCGACCCACTGAATCCAGATGACGTCGTACTTCTTGAATGGCGGGCAGAGCTCCTGCAGGTTGTAGCAGTAGTAGGTCTCCACACGGTCCGCATCATCGCCCAGGTACTCTTCGTGAGCGTGCAGCAGGAACTCCTCCATCATGTCAGCCATCTCGATGGTCTCGAACAGGGGGAGGAGGACTCCTTTCGACACGCGTCCGATCCCACAGCCACAGTCCAGAGCACACTTAGTACCAGCCTTGTCAGGCCCCTGGACACACGCACGTGGTCAAGTACAACATGGCATGCATGTCAGACCAAAAAACACAACATGCAACAACAACAACAAAAAAATATATATATATATATCATAGAGGTAGTCATCTGGACACTGTTTTCAAAATCAGGACGTTTCGACTTCCATCCAGGAGTCATTCTCAATCAGAGAAATAATTCATGATCAATCTCTGATTAAGAATGACTTCTGGATGGAAGTGGAAACATCTTGATTTTGAAAATATTACCCAGATTACTTTATCTGAAACCTTTTATACTATGGAACACTCCTGGACGAATGAAGCTCTACCAGCAACTTATTTAGAAGTTTGTGAATGTTGTGTTGCCTGCTGGCTGTTACGGCAAGCATATTTTTCTTTTCAAATTGTATCCCATTCCAGATGTACAAACTCCTTTCCTTAGCTACGACACACATAGCAACCAAAAAGCAGCCTTCCTCAGGGTACGGAATTTGTGAACTTTGACCCCTGAGAGCGGGGGAAGCCTTACTGGAATCTGAGTACTTTTGCCTCGTTTTATATTGTGCATGCTGACCTCACTTCCCCCCCCTCTGGGAACCAGGAGAGTTCAGAAGGCCCCAACCGATCTGTGATTGGATGAAAAATGAGGCCCGATGGACTTCCTATGCTTGTTAGAAGCCTCTTCCTGGTTAGGTGAATTACTGCCATATTGCTGTGCTATCATGTACCTCAGTTTAACCTGTGAGCGCTCTAAATCTCTCCGCTGGGCTTGGTTTTAATGTAGTTGTCAACTTTAGGGGCCTAGGTGCTTTTCACTAGAGCTAGAAGTTTTAGAGGAAGTCATGAGGGCTCACGTTTAGAGATTACATTGTTTTACTGCTTTGGAATGTTGTTGCGTAATAAACAAGTGTCTTAGGAAACACAGCAGTACAAGGACTGACAACCACAAACAAACTCAAAACCTAGGTTACAAAAGGGTTTATTTAAAGTCGCAAAGGATCATTTGTTTAGAGTAGACTGTATGTAATGCAACCCATGTAATGTAGATGCTCTTTGGCATTTTGTTGGGAGCTGAGGTGGATTTGAGTCAGTATCTGGCAACCCTGATCAGATCAGTGTTGGTGGACACAGCAATGAGTGGCCATTGGATCCGCTCTCTCGCATGTTCCAAAGCCAGCATGGGGCCAGAGGAGTGATGGATGGAGAAATGGCTGGGGTTAGATTACATGAACAGAGCCCTTTCACAAATAAGACAGCTTTCAAAGCTACATCATGTTAGGTTGCAGTGCGCTACACTAAACAGTAGCAGTTTAAAGCATGCTACCTGGCACAGTGTTCTATTTGTACACAGTGTTTACATTAGCATTATGCTTTTAATCCTGTGTCCATCCTATGCATTCCATACTGCCGTTATTTTAACTGACAAAAACTTGGCGGCTCAGACTTAAAGCTCCGTCAGAATGGACCCTAAAAATACCACGTACGTAACGACACACACATTCTCTTGAATCAACACATTCACTCAGCATAGCACCTGTGAACACACACACATACATAAGTGAGAAGAACGGTCTGTCCTCGAAATAAACACACATCACTGGACCGGCCATGAAGCATTCTGCCTCTTTGAACATGTGTGTGTTTTGTGCTTTGTGCCGGTGTAATGTTGCTCAGGGTGCACAGGATGGATTAACAGCTAGAAGTCAGCTGGGCCAGCAGTGGCTTTTATTTACACAGAGCCGGCAGCACGTCCAGGAGACCCATAAGGTGCCATTCAAGAGCCGGAGGAGGTGTTTTCTGGTCAGTATAAGGGCGTAGGATTTACGGGGGGGGGACAGATTTGCTGGCAAAACCCGGTTGCAATTTAAAAAAAAATTGTTCAAAATGTACACTTTTTTTTCCTTGTGGCATAGGCAAATTATTTGGGGGGATATATTTTCCAATATTGAGGGACACATCCCTCCCACCCCCCGGTTCCTACTCCAGTGGGTGTGTATGAGAAGAAAAAGTAAAAACGCTCCATTCAAGTTGACCCCAGAAATAGCCACTGGCAACGATCCTTACCGATGGTTGCTAAGGAGTCGTAGCTACTGGATACTGATCAGATGATGACTCATGTCAGCTGACATGCATTTCAAGCCCTTAAACAGATGGTTGACACATAGAACAGCAAAACACCTACCATAAACCTGCTGAGAAACTGTCTGGAACCTTCCAGATCCACGTGAGAGATCTCCACGAAATCTCCCATCATGCCCTCCTCCGTGGCGGGGACGTCCTCGTAGAACTTCTGCGCCCGGTAATAGAACTGCTTCTCCCCTTTGATGTATTCGCAGGTGACGGCATAGAGCTTTACTGGGGGAAGGAGACACGGAAGGGTCAAAGGTCATGCAGGAAGAACAGGTGGACAGGATGGGAGACTAACCTGGGAGCATGCGGGGAGCACCAGAGCAGAGCCTCTGGATGCAGGAGGGTAATTCGATTAAATGTTGCCTATAAATAAGGGAACACTTGTGCATTGTAAGCTCAACAACAGATTTGGTCATAGCAGGAGTATGTATCCATATCCTTCAGTTATATTTATCGGTTTTCCACTTAGCTAATGAGCTGAGGAAACAAAATCTGGGCCCTTCATATGTGAGGGTATGGAGTGTCCTTAGCTGTACCGATACACAAGAGTTCAATTTCACCAACATCTGATGATTTAGCCTTTTTGTCGAGGCGAGAATTTATTATATATAATCGGCCCTTAGGACAGGGGGAGTTGCAGAATATGAAGAGGCCACAGAGGTTAAAGGATCAACACGTTTCTCCAGGAGCGAGTGACAACACATCACACAGGACTGGCAGGGCCAACGAGAGGGGATTTGATGATCGCCGTAGACAGACAATCAAGGGTTAAAACCCTGCATCGATGTGGACAGCCTGATCGTAAGTGCGCTGGGGTCATGTGATCCGGCTGGCTGAGAAATGTTTGGGAGCTTCGAGACGCTGGGGGTTTGGCACAAGAGGGGGACCAACGTTATTCTGATCCTAGGCAGGTGTTCCACAAATGTTGTCATGTGACTTCTGAAGAAGGATTCGAAAGGAGGATACGTATAAAAAAATCAGGAAGTATAACGGAGCCAGATGAAGAAGTGAGAGTGTGTGGGATACTCTGTCATATCAAATGTCTGTCTACAAAGAACATGCTCTTAGTCACTCTTAATTGGGTCACCCGCATAGCGAGGTGGATAGTGTTACCAGTCTGTGTACCACTTTATCTTTGACATGAATACTTTCGTGTCATCTCGCCACAGAACATGTCTACGTAACCAGACTGTGTACGTGTGCCACTGTACAAAACTGTAGCATCTGAAGTGAAGCTACTTATAAAAAAGTATTCAGTAGTAGACATATTATAGGGATTATATCAGCATTTACAAAGACATGAAAGAGCTCATTAAAATGAATGGCTGCCAGATGTAAATAATCTGACTGTCATGAATCTTCGACTCAATGACAGGAGTGAGTTAGAGCTTTCATACTCAACATACCACAGCATTTATGGGATTTACTGTAGTATTTAGTGTTTAAGATCTGCTGGTCACTGGCTTTCGGTCAGTACAATCCTGTTTTAATTATGGCAGAGACAGCAAGGCAATACCATGAATTCTGAAGTGTGCATGTAGTGACATTGGTATCATTCAATTCCTAACTCTGTTCCACCAGTAATTTAAAATATTTTGTAAAACGCATTTCTGAACACGCAACTTTGAGACTTTGAGCATGTGAAAGCATGTTCTCGAGCGCACACCCCCTTACACCCATCCACACCCTCTGAGTCGCTCGGATCATCCCTCGTACAAAAGAGGGGAGGATCTCTGGATCCCTCCCTTCCCCAGCCCTTCTTACCCAGGGGGATCTGCTCCAGCAGGTGCAGGTAGCTGGCGAAGAACTCGTTCCTCAAGGTGTGGTGCAGGTGAAAGGACAGGCTGTGAATGCACAGCGTGTCGTCTGTCTTTTTCCAGCGGCTTTTGAATGCCTGGTGGGCACCCTTGAACTCCATATTGGGCTTTTTGTTCATGCGTAACCTGGGAGAGGAGGTCTACCAGCGGAGAACCGGATCCAGACAGGAGGAATCTGTGTGACAGTAGTGTCCTGCTGCTGCTGCAGCGTCTGTAGGTTAGGGAGAGAAGCCTCTGGTAGCTTCGCTGCAAGGGGTATCAGCATAGATGGTTTCTTGGGGGGTGGGGGGCTGGGGGCGAGAGAGAGAGGAAGGTGAGAGAGAGGGGGGAGGGAGTGGGTGGGTGGGTGAGAAAGAGAGAAAAAGATAGGGGCCCAGCGAAAAAGAGAGGGAGAAAGAGAGAGGGAGAGAGGGAGGGAGAAAGAGGGAGGGAGCTATCTGTCAGAAGGAGTCTTGTCCCTCAAGATGAATCGGCATGCAGTGGCAACTGGGCTACAAATACCAGCCCACAGGAGAGGGACCATGCATGATCTTTAACCCTGCAAGTGCCTTTAATTTAGCGGCTAAATTTAGTCACATCTTGTGGTTGTGTACATGGGATCTACTTGCAGGCCTACAATGTCTTTCAACAGCCAACACTTTCCCTTCTAAGTTACACACCGGGCTATATATCATTTACATATATGGCTGAGCAAGCACGCAGAGCAGAAACTTGAATTTTTGGGTGTCTATTTTTAGCACTGAATGCAGGCCTTTCAGCTCAGCTGTCCAGCGCATATGATAAGACACACCCGTTCAGAAGGAACGATCCGAGACGTTTGCTTTCTGCCTATCAACAGGAGCTGAATGAAAACAGGCCAGCACGTCTCACTTTTTGTCGCCTCAGCGTTTTCTAGCTGAGGAATGTGTCACTCCAACTCCCCATCTATTTGGGCTGTGCAACATTACCTCCCACTGTGGTTATAAATTGGTCACCTGAGATATAAGACCCCATAAACATGATGTCACTGCTTCTACACTCAAGGAACAGAATGTTCCCAAAGAGAGTCACCATCCAATTGTTCTCTGACAGTCCTGGTGTAATTCTACCCAGGTCACACTGACCATGGGGAAGTGTTCAATCATCACAATCATCCATTACAAGAGTCAAAATAATTTATTATCCAACTACTATACTATAAACAATCTAAGTGGACCTACATGCCAAAAAACCTTGAGAAACAGCGCTGTTCCTCTCCTGTTTCAGAGGGAAGATATTTCCCTTTTTGTCCTCTCATCACACGCAGTTTAGAGACTGGCAGAGAGAGATGACCTATTATCACCTATTATCTTGGAATGCAAAGTCACCTACCAAATGTAATATTGAAATCTAAATACCACCGAATTGGTTCAGTTTGAATTCACCTCTCATTAAATTGAAACGTGAGTTTAAATTTAAATTAAAGATTGGTGTAATTCAGGTTATTGTAGGGTAACATATCTACATCCTGACCGTGTCACGTGCTCCCAGGGACCTTAGTGACGAGTCTTTTCAACTTGGACATCCATCAAGTCTGCCAGAGGAAAAAAGGTCCACTCAGCTAGACTACCACACTGCTATAAGTAACCACATGCGGTGACTAGAAATAACATTGTTAAAAAAGAAATAACATCCCTTGGAAAGTTCAACAATAACTCTTTTGACCTCTCAATCCGTTCCTCTTGGCTAAATGGTCAATCTTCAGAGAATTGTAAAAACACCCGTTTTTTCACTCGATTCCCCCGTTCTTTTTAATTAAACCTCAAATGAACATACTCGCCTGTGAAGTGAAATGATTATTTTGGATATTTTGACACGCCAGACTGTTTAGTTGATTAAGTGCAAGTTTGTTTAGGGTTGATATCTTATAATTTGCCATGGTATTAGACAGTGACTAAATTTGGGAATGGACTTCATGCATGTGCCTTGTAAATGTTCATTCACTTAGTGCTTTAATTTAAACAGACAGTAATAACCAGCTTATGATGCTTTTAAAATGATCATCTGCTTTTCTCAGAAGACGTTTGCTTTTAATGTTGAAGACAGACGTTGTGACATTTTGATTTGACAGCTATATTAAAAAAGAATTTGTCAATGCAATGGTGTAGACCTTGTTTGATATCAAGTGTTTGATATATCATCATAAACTGCCAAATTAAACAAAAAGTTGATGAATTTGGGAAGCTTGCCACATGGAGTCCATTACTCTCCACACCTACAGGTGGCGATAAGTATCTTCGATGGTTGACATTTGGGTTTCCTGTAGAAGTAAACTGAATAGCCGCGTTGCATGCTGGGAAGAAGGGTTCGCCCATAGCAACAGCGGAGCCGCAAAAGATGAGCGCAGAGTCCTTAGTGATCCAAAAGGGTTATTAAAATAAGGTTATTCAATGTTATTTATTGATCGTTTATGAAATGGAGAAATTGCAGGCGGAGGATGCACGATATTTGAAAAGGTAATGTTTGGCTGCCATCCTGTACAATATCATCATGGCATCAGAAAACATGTTGATGTCTGAAACAGGAGCATCGATGTTGACAGCCCAGCAGACAGCGCAGACACATTTGTCTTATTAACAATATAATAATGAATAAATACCATACATATGTGTATTAAACTGTTGTAAGACTGGACACGAAAACTGTCATAATAAATACAACATTATTGGGCTTGTTACATTTGAAGGTATGGATGACGTCACGCCATCCACATTCGCTAACGTCATTATTATTATTTTATTATAAATAAATAAAAATCTGTCATATCACGGATCTCTGTATCATTCAAAGGAAGATCAAGGGTGGCAGTTTGGACGTGCACCCTACTGAGAAAGCCCTGGTGGTTCAGTATGAAGTGGAGGCCACCATCCTTGGAGAGACAGGGGACCCCATGATCGGGGAGAGAAAAGAATGTCAGAAAATGTAAGCAAACACTTCATATCTGTATATGTTTATTGTTTGCATCCTCCTGTCACACTAAATTATGTGCATTGTGCAAATTTACATGGCATTTAAAACCATATCTGATTTATAAGGCTATCCACAGAAAAACTGTGATAAGTTTGTATATCTTGACCCACATAAACTGAATACAACCAGGACGTGATTTAACGTTTTATTTTTGTTATTTCCTCCCAGTATCCGCCTCAAAAGCTTGAACGTCAACACAGACATCGCTTCTCTGGCTCGCAAGGTGGTGGAGGAATGCCGGCTTATTCAGCCGTCTAAACTAGCTGAGGTGGAACAACTGCTGTTCTACCTGCAGAACCGCAAGAAACCTGGTGAGGAGAGCCTTAGAACCTGGGGGATGAAGACAATGAAGACCTGTAGTGTCGGGGAACCCTTAATCGATAGATATCCCTCGTGGTAACCTCTGACCTTACGTGTTTTTTACAGAGAAACGAGAGAAACGACTTTCCTCAAGAGACATGGCGCCGTTCGAGGGCATGGAGGTAAGTTGTGAGCGAGTGAAGTAGTGAAGGAATGAGTGAGTGAAGGAGTGAGAGAAAGAGAGTGAATGAGTGAATAAGGTAGTAGGTACACATTTTCCACAAGAGTCGCCATCATACTTCACTCCCTCCCATCCGGATCTTTTTACACATGTAGCTGGACGAGGAGGCCAACATCAACAGCATCGACGACTACGTGGAGCTGCTGTACGAAGACGTCCCCGACAAAATAAGAGGAGCCACTCTCATCCTCCACCTGGCTCGCAACGCTGACAACCTGGAAGAACTCCTGCAGAACGGTACGTTCCAAACACCCCCCGCCCCCCAGGCCGGAAAAGTAGAATGGTACGACCCTGTATTTGCACTGTTGGGCGTCTTAGACCTTTTTGCTGGTGGGCCAGGCTCTCCCGAGCAAGGGACCCATCCCAATCATATGAAAACACAAACCCAGTCCTGTTACCAGTCCCCCCTCGCCGTGACAACCAAGCTGTTTTCTCTCACAACAGCCCAGAACCGTCATCCATTCCATCTGTCTGGGGATGGCACAGGTTCATTTGTAACTGTCACAACGCATCACCAGTCCGCTTTGTCCTGTCGCCCAGCATCTCGGGGGTCACATGGTGATAAGAGTAGAGCATGCGTGTGAACCGCGAGGCCCTGGGGCCTCAGAGTCCAGGAGGAAAGGGGAGAGGGGCCGTGGGGAGGTCAGGCCATGCGATACGTGTCTTCACCGTGAGGAGCGGCCATAGCTCAAGCCCTCAGAGTCCCTCTCAGTTGGAACATTCCTTCCTAGTTTCTTTATTCTAACCTGGAGTTTCGGCCTCGATCGCAATTCCGCTTTTTTCCCCTCCACGTTCTCTGGCTTCCCAAGTCCCAAACGAGCGCGCTCCTTTCCTCTTAACGATAATTGTAACTCACTCTAACTCCCCCCTGTCCACACACATTTTTAGTATTTTCTTCAGGTTTTTTTCTCATTGTTTCTTATTCATCTCTCTCTGTCTCCCCTCTCACCTCCTCTCCGCTGGCTGTGTTGCTCTTCAGAGACGGCTCTGGGAGCTCTGGCTCGAGTGCTGAGGGAGGACTGGAAACAGAGTGTGGACCTGGCCACCACCATCATCTACGTCTTCTTCTGTTTCTCCAGGTACTTCCTGCGGGCCAGATTGCCGTCACTTCAGATTCCCCTCTCCCATCTCTCCTTCTGACAGCAGTCTAACAAGAATGACAACATACAGCGTGAAGCCTTTGCTTTTCCAATAGGGGAATGTGAGACGCTGAAAGTTCTCTTGATAGAATAAGATCTAAACTGCTGTCAGGCTAGATTTGAGGTGAGAGGAGATGTGCATGGTTCTGAAAACTGATCGTCATCTTTGGCCCTCATCCACGGCCGTGTCGTGTGATTCTGAAACGTTCTGGCTCGGGGTCAGTTTGATTTGAAGCGGGGCTGGGGAATTCTGTTTGTTTGATTATACGTGTCGTGGCATTTTGCCTCCCATTTTTCCTTATCTGAAATACAGTCCTTGGCAGGTAATGGGATAGTTTCAGTCAAGGATCTCAACTGGGAGCCAAAGTGATCTAAATCGACGAGAGAAAACGTAACATAACCGAAGGGCCTGTTCTGTGTGTGTTCCCCAGCTTCTCCCAGTTCCACGGCCTGATCACCCACTACAAGATCGGAGCGCTGTGCATGAACATCGTCGAGCACGAGCTGAAGAGGTACGACCTCTGGCAGGACGAGCTGCAGAAGAAGAAGAATGCCTATATCCTTCACCCCGGAGTTCAAGTTACCGTCTGAGGATGTAGAAGTGAGCTGTGTGTGTTGAACTGATGAACTACTGCTGGCCAGGTGTGAGTTTTTGTCCAGGTTTCCTTGACCGATCCCACGTGATGAAGACCTTGAAAATCAGAACTTGAAGAAGGATCACGAGAAAGCCTTCAAGAAGTACCAGTGTCTCCTGATCAAGCAAGAGCAGCTTCTGCGAGGTACAGGACTCACCATCACCCACACAGAAACAGGACGATCAGGGGAAGAACCAGCACAGTCACTTCCTGTGGGGGTGTTGATCAGAATCAGAATCGTTTTTTATTCGCCATGTATTCGCTGCACAAACACAGAATTTAGTGTGGCAGGATTGTGCAAACAATAAACATATATGGAACTTCAATGAAAGAGTAGGCAAGTGCAATAAACATAACTATTTAAGAAAAATAAACAAGGAATAAAATACGATGAAATAATAAATAACTATACATTAAAGATAGAGCTGGAATATAAAAATGTCAGTGTGAATATATATGAATGGGTGAGAGATCCCCATCCTGACTTCCTGTTGTCCTGCTCCCTCAGTGGCTCTGTTCCTGCTGCTGAACCTGGCAGAGGACACGCGTACAGAGCTGAAGATGAGGAACAAGAACATCGTCCACATGCTGGTGAAGACGCTGGAGCGGGAGGACGAAGATCTGCTGCTGCTGGTGGTGTCCTTCCTGAAGAAGCTGAGCATCTTCATGGAGAACAAGAACGATATGGTGAGGAGAGGAGAGGGGGGAGAGTGACATGAGGAGAGGGGGGAGAGTGACATGGGGAGAGAGAGGAGAGTGACATGGGGAGAGGGGGGAGAGTGACATGGGGAGAGAGAGGAGAGTGACATGGGGAGAGGGGGGAGAGTGACATGGGGAGAGGGGGGAGAGTGACATGGGGAGAGAGAGGAGAGTGACATGGGGAGAGAGAGGAGAGGAAAGGGGGGAGAGTGACATGAGGAGAGGGGGGAGAGTGACATGGGGAGAGAGAGGAGAGTGACATGGGGAGAGGGGGGAGAGTGACATGGGGAGAGAGAGGAGAGGAAAGGGGGGAGAGTGACATGGGGAGAGAGGAGGGGGGGAGAGTGACATGGTGAGAGAAGAGAGGGGGGAGAGTGACATGGGAAGAGAGAGCAGAGGAGAGGGGGGAGAGTGACATGGGGAGAGAGAGGAGAGGTGGGAGAGTGACATGGTGAGAGAGAGGAGAGGAGAGGGGGAGAGTGACATGGGAAGAGAGAGGAGAGGAGAGGGGGGAGAGTGACATGGGGAGAGAGAGGAGAGGTGGGAGAGTGACATGGTGAGAGAGGAGAGGGGGAGAGTGACATGGTGAGAGAGGAGAGGGGGAGAGTGATATGGGTGAGAGAGAGTAGGGGGAGAACAAGAATGACATGGTGAGAGAGGAGAGGGGGAGAACAAGAATGACATGGTGAGAGAGAGGAGACGGGGAGAACAAGAATGACATGGTGAGAGAGAGGAGACGGGGAGAACAAGAATGACATGGTGAGAGAGAGGAGAGGGGGAGAACAAGAATGACATGTGAGAGAGAGGAGAGGGAGAACAAGAATGACATGGTGAGAGAGAGGAGAGGGGGAGAACAAGAATGACATGGTGAGAGAGAGGAGAGGGAGAACAAGAATGACATGGTGAGAGAGGAGAGGGAGAACAAGAATGACATGGTGAGAGAGAGGAGAGGGAGAACAAGAATGACATGGTGAGAGAGAGGAGACGGGGAGAACAAGAATGACATGGTGAGAGAGAGGAGAGGGAGAACAAGAATGACATGGTGAGAGAGAGGAGAGGGAGAACAAGAATGACATGGTGATCCATCTGTTTGTGATGGTCGTGGCACCGTGGTTTCTCAGTACCGAGGTCTCCCTGCTGCGCTGCTGGGAACATCTGGAACATGCAGGACCAGGGGCCATTAGAGCCACGATTCAATATTATCTTACAATAAACAAAAACAGCCTACACACTTTCCCCAAAACAACAAAGTACCATAATAATCCTCCTTTATGTCCTTGACAATTTATAGTCTGTTAAATTGTATTTTAGGCTTTTAGTTCTGGCAAAATGTACCAAAATAATTTGCAACGTGTCACGTGATTGCCCTTCACCTATTCAAGTAATTTGGAACAGAGCTAGATTAGATTAGATTAGATAAACCTTTATTTGTCCTCGAGGGGGTGGAAACAAACATATTGTAATGTTGTGCAGCACAAATGTAATATTCATTGAGGTTTCAGTAGACAAAAACTCATATATAACTGTTTTGGGTCTCTAAAATGGGTTTCAGTTAGTGTGCTATGCTAGCACCATTCATTCTGGATGGGATTCAGGCTAACGTGTTAGCTACGGAGTTTCACAGGCTTCAGTGGTAACAACTTCAGGTAGTTAAGTTAACTCAATTATCTTATGTTATTGGCATATTTATTAACTTATATTTAACTGATATTTATCAATATTTATTCCCGTTGTGCTTTTTATCAAGTGTCAATGAATATTGAGCTTTTATCAAGTTTTTAACACACGGTTTAGTCGTTTTCTCCCTGTAAATCCAAACTTTGTTTGAGGAAAGGGCAAACACACACACACAAACACACACACAAACACACACAAACACATTTCATATCTGTCCAAAACACCACTGTTCCACGCTACAATTCTGAGGCTTTTGTGTGAAACTGACCTTAATCATTCTGGATACAAGAACTGTACTATTTTTAGGTAGGTCATGTCTTCTAAAGCAGAAACAGGACCTTAGCTCTCTATCTCTCTCTATCTCTATCTTCTCTTTCTCTCTATCTATATATCTTCTCTCTATCCACTGTCGGTCTCTATCTGTCTCTCTCTCTATCTGTCTCTCTCTCTCTATCTGTCTCTCTCTCTATCTGTCTCTCTGTATCTGTCTCTCTTTCTCTGTCTCTTTCTCTCCGTGTCTCTCTTTCTCCTCCCACCTGGATCCAATCTGGGCCCGTTTGTGGGCCTTTATCAAAGCCAGATTGATTTAGGAACCGTTTTAATCTCCGTGTTTCCCGTTTAGAGTATCTTTGACTCAGATTAAAGAACCCTCAAGGGGGGAGGGGGGAGGGGGGAGGGGAAAAAAGAGACTAGTTTCAACACTCTATTTAGTCCACTATATCGCTTTACATCAGGCGAGAGTTTTCCCTCTGGGAAACTCAAAATAAGAGATTGTGTCTTTGCGGATCTGTTATCCGATTCTATTCCGCACACCAGCCCCATGTCTTCAACAGTCCCACTCCAGATAGCAGTTGTTAGATACTCCGATTAGGGTGTTTTGGTTGTGATACGCGTATACACTGGGAAGGAGGACGTTGTAGATGAACTGCTGTGGGTTTAGGGTCTTAGGTTGGGGTGGTGGTGGGGGCTGAGATGGTAGAGCTGCACGGAAGCAGCATTTAACTGGGGATGGTTGTTGCAGTGGGATATAGGATGTGGGAACGTGCTAGGTTGTATTGTGCTGTACAACAGAGGGATATAGGATCCTGCCTGTACTGTGCTTGGTGGTGGTGTGGGGGGGGGGGGGGGTTTCAAGGCTCGGGCTTTGATTCATCAGCTCAACACCTCCACCTACCTGTAAGCTGTGTGTATTTCCTCTGACAGGAGTTGGGAGTGCAGGGGTCAGGGTTGACGTTGTGGTCTCTGCTTAGATAGGCAGATGTGTCTGCCTGTATGGGCTAGTATTGATGTGTGTGTGTGTGTGTGTTGACAGGCGGAGACCTACGCCGTGGAGAAGCTGTCCAGGTTCATTTCCAGCAAACACGAGGAGCTCCAGTGCACCACCCTCCGACTCCTCCTCAACCTCTCCTTCGACACCGGCCTCCGAGGCCAGATGGTCGAGGCCGGCCTCATCCCCAAGCTCTCCGCGCTGCTCGGTACGCTCTCTGTGTGTGTGTGGCTGGGTGTGTGTGTGTGGCTGGGTGTGTGTGTGTGGCTGGGTGTGTGTGTGTGGTTCCTGCTTGTGTGACATGAAAACGTACGCGTGTAACAGGCATGTAACATACATACGCATTTCCAGCTGTATATATATAAAACAGCAGTCATGTTTTCACTGCCTCTGGTTCGTTACGAAAAACACGATGCAAAAACATATTATCCCTTCTCCTCAAAGCTGCTCTTCAGACTCGAGCTGTCAGCTCTACACTAGCCCAGTGTGCCTTACACACGCTGTGTGTGTGTGTGTGCGTGGGGAGTGCAGGTGCACTCTCTTATAACGCCCTGGACACAGCCTTTCTCTGGTGACCATTAGAGAAATGACTTCCTGTAAGCAGAGCCAGCGTGTGATTGGTGCGTTAGCCCATCCAGGGGGTCATGCAGCATGTGATTGGTGCGTTAGCCCATCCAGGGGGTCATGCAGCATGTGATTGGTGCGTTAGCCCATCCAGGGGGTCATGCAGCGTGTGATTGGTGCGTTAGCCCATCCAGGGGGTCATGCAGCATGTGATTGGTGCGTTAGCCCATCCAGGGGGTCATGCAGCGTGTGATTGGTGCGTTAGCCCATCCAGGGGGTCATGCAGCGTGTGATTGGTGCGTTAGCCCATCCAGGGGGTCATGCAGCGTGTGATTGGTGCGTTAGCCCATCCAGGGGGTCATGTGGTGCGTTCAGGAGCGGCTGTGACAGGCCTGTTTGAAGCGTCTCCAGGGAGAATCGGGTAACGTGCATAATTAATATAATATATTTGTTAGAATAACACTGTGGGCCCACAGCATAAATGTTGTTTTTGTAGGAGCGGGCCGGATAGGTGGAGGGCTCTTTGGAGATTTCAGAAGACAGCCTTCTTTTTTTCTCTCTCTCTCTCTCTCTCTCTCTCTCTCTCTCTCTCTCTCTCTCTCTCTCTCTCTCTCTCTCTCTCTCTCTCTCTCTCTCTCTCTCTCTCTCTCTCTCTCTCTCTCTCTCTCTCTCTCTCTCTCTCTCTCTCTCTTTCTCTCTCTCTCTCTCTCTTCCACTTTCAGAAACGAAAAAGCACAACCATGAGCGTGCAAACGCTGATAGTCTTGTTGAACACCCATCCAAGACACCCAAGTCTATTATCGTAATGTGGGGGAAATCTGATGAAAGTGTGTGAGCTTTTTCATTTAGGTAGGATGTGTTTTTGCTCAGTTGTCTGCTGGTCTGCTGCTCCTGTTGAGAAGGATTGACCGTTCAACCTTTTTGAACGCTTGATTTTTCAACCGTCCACATCCAAACACCAACCCCAGTAATAACAACCTTCCTTCCGTGAGGGACAGAGCCTAGCTGTGTTCCCATAGGTTCAGGGCGCCAACTAAATCTTTGTTACTGTCCACGCGTGCAAGTTCCTGATTCATATTTCTCAAACTTAAGACATCCAGTCAATCCTGCTCTGAGGAGATCGTCCTGCCCTTGTCCCAGCACAGACTCTGGGCTCTCTGGTCCAGGGACGCCCCCCTCTTATCTCCAGCCGAGGGCTCACAGCTGCCCCAGGCCCACCAGAGCCCACAAGGGGGTCACGACCCTCAGGCAGATAAGATGAAAGGGAGGTGGGAGTCGGCTCCTTCTCATCTGCGCCTCCCTCTCCAGATCCCACCAGCCGAACAGGGATTTAGGAGGTGATGGGAGAGGCCTGCCTTCACCTCCGTCCCCTCATCACAGACCTGCGGGTGGAGCTCACCTCCACCAACAGACCCCATCTTTATCCACAGGAGGGTTACACAGCCTTCACACTGACGGCAAGGCTGATGAACGTCACTAGAGGCCAAAACAAAAGGTTATCAGGTATCAGAAATCCCTTTCAACATCCACATGCTCACTGGAAAGACAGAGACCGGCTCTTTTTAAACGTTATTTTTTACGAGAGAATGCTTTAATCAAACAATGACTCTGTCGTCAAGTCAAGCCTGGAGTCTCCTAATGCAGGCAGGAGCTTTTTATGAAGGCTGG
This sequence comes from Protosalanx chinensis, assembly GCA_030340685.1. NCBI lineage: Eukaryota > Metazoa > Chordata > Actinopteri > Osmeriformes > Salangidae > Protosalanx > Protosalanx chinensis. The sequence continues at coordinate 8,809,009 of CM059336.1, forward strand.
GTGGTTTTAAATCAGGCCAAGGTGTAATTGGAGTTTAGCTCTCCCACTAACTGTCCCCGAACAGTCTAGTTAATTCTTAACAGCTCCCTGTGCCTCCTCTCGCTCCGCTGGTGTTTTGAACATTTAACGGGGGTCTCTCTCCTCGCCCGTAAAAAGATCTTCCCGTGTTCCTACCGGTGAAGGGAGTTCACCAGGTCAGGTGTGTGTGCGCGTGTGTGTGTGTGTTTGCACGTGTGCGTCTTTTTTTGGGGGCATGCCAAGGTCACTCGCAACACACTCTGTCTCTGTGCGCGTGTAACGGAGTTTGTGACGTGCGCTCAGTCGTGAATGTGTGTGTGTGTGTGTACAATACACGCTCCTTTCAGGTAAAGTGTGTGTGTGTTACAAGGTATTGGTAGAGGGGGTCGGGAGGGGGTGGGCGGTGGCGAGGGGGGCGGGGAGAGTCTAACGAGAAGCACATGTGCCGGCCAATTGCGGGGCAGCGGTGCTGGAAGGACCCGGGCCGCGCAGCTCTGACTTATTAAAGGCTGTAAAATTTAGGCTTCCTCCTGTTTTCCCAATTAAACCTGGAAGCCGTCTTTTTCAGCCCCCCCCCCCCCTTGTGTCCAGGGGGGTGCAGCGTGCACATCTGGATCCAATAGGGGAAGCGATAAGGCTGCCTTACTTGGTCACCCAGCCTGTTTGAGGCCAGTGTGAGATGGGGCCGGCCCTGTGATCCAGAGACAGATGAACATCCAGTGTTGGTTCTGACTCAGAGACCCAGGCCCGTCCTCTCCAGCTCCAGCCTGGTTCTAGTGGCAGGGCCCTGGCCTCCCCACCATGGTCCCCCCACCCTGGTACCCGTCCCCTCCCTCTCTCCCCCCAGTGCTGACTTCTTCCCCTGGCTCTGGTCAGGGTCAAACACATAAACACTCTGGGCTAGCTGACAGGCTAACACTCAGTCTCACTCTCTGTCTTAGACCTGTTGGCCTGCAGAAGAACGTTCTGGAACAGAGAGGATGTGTTTGTTTTCTTTAGAACAGAGCACAGTCCCAACTGTAGTTACCTTATTACCAATAACCTATCAAGTTGTTTTGTTGTATCAGTTAGTCAGAATTCTGTTCTGTTAAAAGAAACAGTTTGTGTGTATGTGTGTGTGTAATTATTTCGTATTTCTTACCGGTATATGTCCTAAACATTCCCCACATTCATCTTGCTCATCTTGCGTTGGCACTCCACAGAGCACAAAAGAGCAAAGCTCTTCCTTCATCTCTCCATCCATCCTTCCCTCCATCCCTCCATTCCTCCTTCTCTCCATCCATCCTTCCCTCCATCCCTCCATTCCTCCTTCTCTCCATCCCTCCTTCCCTCCATCCCTCCATTTATCCTTCCCTCCATTTCTCCATCCTTCCTTCCCTCCATCCCTCCTTCTCTCCATCCCTCCATCCCTCCATTTCTCCATCCCTCCTTTCACGCTGGTCGCTCGTGTGTTTGTGTTTCAGCTGACGAGGCCCAGAGATCTCTGAGCATGGGCATCCTGTATCACATCAGTGTGGACGACAGATTCAAGTCCATGTTTGCCTACACAGACTGCATACCGCAGGTAAGGCTGGCTAATGTACGGATGCCTGGAGCCAGGCGCGGCATTAGCATCGGAGGCTAACACCGTCTGAATTATGCATGAGGGGGGAAGGGGGGTGGGGGGGGGGGGGCGGTTGAACGCTACATCTGCACCTAAACCGCCATGGGACAGCTGCTCAGTCTTTACTCTGACAGCGATGACAGCCTCTGTTTCTCCTCTCTCGCCCACTCATTGAAGTGTTAGAGCGAGAGTGAGAGAGGGAGAGAGGGGGAGAGAGAGAGGGAGAGAGGGAGAGAGAGAGAGGGAGAGAGAGTGAGGGAGAGAGAGGGAGAGAGAGAGAGGGAGAGAGAGAGGGAGAGAGTGAGAGAGAGGGAGAGAGAGAGGGAGAGAGAGGGAGAAAGTGAGAGAGAGGGAGAGAGAGAGAGAGAGAGAGAGAGAGATAGAGAGAGAGAGAGATAGAGAGGGAGAGAGAGCGTTACGTCATTTGGCAGAACCCCTTAACTGAAAAAGCCCCCATTCTCTCAGAAACCCGGTGTGATTGGTGGATTGTGACTTGGCCGTCGCAAGGTGAGGAGGTGGTTTGAGTTTAGCCTGAGCGAAGTCAGAGCGCGTCCTGGACGTGTCCACCAACCTGGTCATGTGATCATGGCTGTCGTCGGCGGCGATTAGCGGGGCGTGTGCAGTGTTTGTTTGGCTGAGGTTAGGTGTAAACGCCGGCCAGATGCTGCAGACTGAATGCAGCTGTTTGTTCAGCGGCTGCGTGTCGCCAGTGGTCTGCCCCCGCGGCCTCCACTGTCGGGAAAAGATGCTAGGTAGCAGCATGACCAGGAAGTGACCTTCGACCCCAGCCCCAGGCCCTGCTCTCTCTCCCCCTCTCTTGGGACCGGCGCGTCGCTCCGACTACTTCCTGCGTCCCCTCCCCCCCCTCTCTATTTCAGTTCTCCAGGTAGAGTGACATCACTTCCTCCCCAGCCAGGAAGTTAGGCCAGGTCATCTTCCCTCCACATTACCCCTCCTCTACATCCCTACAGATCGGCCCCCCTTACCCCTCTCCCTCCTCGCCTTCAGGGAGGTCAGGGGTCAGCTGGTGTGGGAGGGAAACTGACCAAAGCTTCCAGGAGTGGGGGTGATTGTGACCGGAGAGGGGGGGGGGGTGGTGGTGAGGGCTAGGGTGGAGGTGGTTGTAGTCGGGGTGTCAGGAGGGCCGGGCCGAGGCCCCTCTCTCTGGTGGCTGGCTGGCTGGCCTGTGGTAAATAAGCAGAGGCAGGTGCCAGAGAGTCTAGACGAGGCTGATTTGGGGTCCGGGGCCCCTGGTATGTGATACCCGACGCGGGGGCCCGACGGGGACCTGTGTGTGATTGCACACTGCTGACTCCTCACAGGGAGCAGAGGGAGGAGGCGCAGAGAAACCCCTGCTTAAAGCCCTTCCTGTTTAATGTAAATCAGCGCAGGAGAGACAGGAGACGTGGGGAGGGGGGGTGCTGGGGGGGGAGGGGGCTGGAGGGCAACTCAGTGCAAAAACAGACCCTTCTCTCTCGCCCTCGCTCTTTCTAACTCTCTCCCTCTCTTTTTCTCTCTCCATCACTCCCTCTCTCCCTCTTTCTCTCTCTCTCTCTCTCTCCCCCTCCCTCTCTCCTGTTTCCTGGTGCCTCTCCTCCTCAAACTCTGGTGACTGACATGATTGGATGAGACGCGTGCATAAGGAAGAACGTCTCCCTTTCTTTCATCTCTCTCTGTCTCTCCCTCTTTCTCTCTCTCCCTCTGTCTCTCCCTCTCTCTCTCTCTCTCTCTCTCCCTCTCTGTCTCTCCCTCTCTCTCTCTCTCTCTCTCTCTCTCTCTCTCTCTCTCTCCCTCTCTGTCTCTCCCTCTCTCTGTCTCTCCCTCTCTGTCTCTTTCTCTCGGTCTCTAAGACCTCAGCCTTTAAACTTACCTCAGGAAAGACCATCTCCTGACAGCGTTTACTGAAACTGTCTTTTCAGTTCTCCATGGCAGTTAGTAGAGCAGTATCTTCAACAGTGCTGCCAGCAGTGTACAGCTGGGTGGACTAATACTGCTGTTTGATTGACAGCTCATGACCATGCTGTTTGAGGGAGCTGAGAGCCCGATGAGCACTGAACTGATCTCTTTCTGCATCAACCTGGCTGCTAACAAGAGGAACGCCCAGGTCATCTGTGAAGGTACACACACACACACACACACACCACACCACACACACACACCACACACACACACACACACAGACACACACACTGCTAACAGCTGCCTGGCCCTTGTAGGTAACGGTCTGAAGATGTTGATGAAGAGGGCTCTGAAGATGAAGGACATCCTGATGATGAAGATGATCAGGAACCTGTCTCAGCATGACGGCCCAACCAAGGGCCTGTTCATTGTGAGCCACGCTCACACACACACACACACACACACACACACACACTGGCATACACACTTTCACATACACTCACACACACCCTCTCACACTCACACACACCCTCTCACTCACACACACTCACACACACCCTCTCACTCACACACCCTCTCACTCACACACACTCACACACACCCTCTCACTCACACACCCTCTCACTCACACACCCTCTCACTCACACACCCTCTCACTCACACACCCTCTCACTCACACACCCTCTCACACAGATCCTCGTTGACTCTGAGGTGTTTTCTAGTGACTTCTTCCTGTCCCGCCCTGCTCAGGACTATGTTGGAGACCTGGCTGCCCAGATCAGCGAGGAGGAAGAGGAGGAGTTTGTGATCGAGTGTCTGGGAACGCTGGCTAACCTGACCATCCCTGACCTGGACTGGGAACTGGTGCTGAAAGAGTACAACCTGGTGCCTTTCCTCAAAGAACGCCTCAAACCAGGTAGACACACACAGAAACACACACAGAAACACACACAGAAACACACACAGAAACACACACAGAAACACACACTATGGCTTTGAAGTGCCCTGCTTTGAACCGCAGAAGGGAGTTCTCAACTCTCCTCTCAACTTGTCGGTTTTATCTCTCTGACCCTTCAACCTTTTGACCTGCTGACCCCTGACCCCTCCCCCAGGTTCAGCAGAAGACGACTTCATCCTGGAGGTGGTGATATTGATTGGGACCGTCTCTGTGGATGACTCTTGTGCCGCCATGTTGGCTAAGTCAGGCATCATCCTTGCTCTCATCCAACTGCTGAACGGTGAGCCACATTCTAGCGAAGTTCTGGTTTCTAGAACCGGCCCTAGAACCGACACAAATCTTGTGACAGTTATGCGATCGTGAATTTAGAAGTGTTTCGGCTCGCGCGTGAAGGAGGCTGCCAAGTCTGACTTGTGCAAACATCGTTTCATAAACACACACACACACACACACTCTTGGTTTTTCTCTTCATCTCTCTTTATCTCTCTTTATCTCTCTCTCCTCGGCTATCTCCCCCCCCCCCCCCCACAGCCCAACAGGAGGATGATGAGTTTGTGTGCCAGATCAGCTATGTGTTCTACCAGATGGTGTTCCACCAGGCCACCAGAGACGTCATCATCAAGGACACTCGTATCCTTCTAAGTCTCTCTCCTCATCCAATAGCGTCCCTTCATCCACCAATCCCCCCCGACCTCAACTCCTGCGTTTCCACGGCGACCCCAGATACCTAGATAGAACATCCACTGAGTGATGGTGTGTGTGTGGATGTAAAGGGTGTTCACACCCCTTCCTCTCTGTCTCCTCCTCCTCCTCCTCCTCGCTCCTTGACTCTGTTCCCAGAAGCCCCTGCTTACCTCATTGACCTGATGCACGACAAGAACGCCGAGATCCGCAAGGTGTGCGACAACACGCTGGACATCATCGCTGTGAGTACGCAGACTGTGCTGTGAGGACCCCTCACCTGCAGCCACTGTATCCTGCCTGTGTGTGAGGGGGTGTGGGGGGTGTGTGAGGGTGTGTGTGTGTGTGGGTGTGTGGGTGTGTGTGTGTGTGTGTGTGGGTGTGTGTATGTGGGTGTGTGTGTGTGGGTGTGTGTGGGTGTGGGTGTGTGTGTGTGTGTGTGTGGGTGTGTGTGTGGGTGTGTGTGGGGGTGTGTGTGTGTGCGGGTGTGTGTGTGTGTGTAGGTGTGGGTGTGTGTGTGTGTATTCCAGTGGTCTAGCAGTATCAATGCTTGCCCACACGGTTGACTTCTTATTAGCACAAACGGTGTTCAGTTCTGAGAGGGGGACTGGATGGCTTCCTTCTGCTTCCTGGGTCAGGACTTGATTGACAGCTCCGGTCAAGTCCTGGGCATGCTCCGTCCTGTGGCAGGTCTGGACTGGGAGTGTAATTAGCTTTAGATTATAGGCAGTGTGGCGGTGGGGGGAGGGGGGAGGGGGAGGGGAGGGAAGGAGGAAGTGTTTCATAGAAATTATCAGTGAGAGCTATTAAGCTGGACCACATGAAAGGAGGAGAGGCTGGGCTCTGGTGAGACTCAGGGTGGACCAGCCAAGGTGAGAGAGAAAGCAGAGCTCCGGATCACACACACACACACTCACACACACACTCACACTCACACACACACACACTCACACCCACACACACACAGACTACCTTAGCAGCACACACCATGGGATCGTACATTCTGGAAATACAGGGCTTTCATCACTGCGTCTCCATGCAGACTGACCCTAACCACACACACACACACCACACACCACACACCACACACACACACACACACTCTCCTCAGATAGAGAAAGCTCTAGATGGCGTCCCTAGGTGAACAGAAGGGTAATTCAGCAGGATATTCTTAGACGTTGTTTCCGGAGGCGTATTGGAAGCAGTCTGAGCACTGTTCTGTATCGTCCCTCCCTCCCTCACCCCCTCCCTACCTCCCTCACCCCCCCCTCACCCCCTCCCTCCCCCCTCCCTGGATGCTGTCATGACCTCAGTATTGATGATGGATTAGCCCTCATGTCCAGCCTGGACTGGACAAGACAGGTAGTTAACCATGGAGTCATTAAGCAGCATAACATGTGATGAATCTGCGCAGTGACAAATTGTGTCACAGCCACTTGTTGGGGCGGAGGTGGGCCTGTGCCGTGACAATGGGCCCGTTTGAGGCCTGGGCCTCGGGTTGCTGCCAGTGCCCAGGGGACTCTGCTCTGGATCTGGATGATTAATCTGCAAGGCTGGGGCTCGTGGCTGGAGCTGGTAGAGCGCGGCTCAAAGAGGGCCTTCATCTCCCTACGCCCCCCCCCCCCCCCCCCCACTGGCAGAGGAAAACACACTCCGTGGTCATCCTACTTGCCAAGCCACACACACACACTCACACACTCGTGCGATGGCGTTGTCGAGGATACCTGCACACAGCGGTGCATTGTGGGATGCCCTCCCCCCTCCCTGCTGGGATAGACCCCCCTCACCCCCTGTTCCCCTCTGCAGGAGTACGATGAGGTGTGGGGGAAGAAGATCCAGAGTGAGAAGTTCCGCTGGCACAACTCCCAGTGGCTGGAGATGGTGGAGAACCGGGAGATGGAGGACGAGGAGGAGGGGGAACCTTTCATGTACGACGAGGAAGGAGAACCCTACCTGGGGAACGGAGACATCCTGGACCGACCAGACCTCTTCTACCGGGAAGGTAACGAGGGAGGGAGTGGGGGAGGGAGGCAGGGGGGGAGGGAGGCAGGGGGGGAAGGAGGTGGGGATGTAGGGAGGGAGGCAGGGAGAGAGGGAGGCAGGGAGGGAGGGAGGCAGGGGGGGAAGGAGGTGGGGATGTAGGGAGGGAGGGAGGGAGGGAGGGAGAGAGGGAGGGAGGGAGGGAGGCAGGGAGGGAGGGAGGGAGGGAGGGAGGGAGGGATGGAGGGAGGGAGGGAGGGAGAGAGGGAGAGAGGGAGGGAGGGAGGCAGGGAGGGAGGGAGTGCTGTGCTGATTTGGTGTTCCTGGTGTTTCTCTGCCCAGATGGAAGCCCTGCAGGAGATGGATCCTCTGGTCTAGACCTCTACATTGACTACCAGAACGGAGACATGGGCCAGGACCAGTCGGGGTACAGGTCAGCACCTTAGTGTGTGTATGTGTGTCTGTGTGTGTGTGTGTGTGTGTGTCAGGGGAGGGTCTGGGTCCGTCTGGCAGGTTGTCTTTTTCCAAAAGCACCAGCCCACCATCAGAGACCCAGGACTGTCTCTCTGTTTCCCCTCTCTCTGGCTCTCTCACGCCCCAGACCTCACACCCCGCCCTGCTCGCCCTGTTTGAGACGCTCCACATCCGCTGAGCTCTCAGGTTCTTGAACCAGGGCAGTGGCTGAGTCAACAGCCCTCCAGTATCCCACAAGGCATCACTCCACCCTCAACAGCAATACTGAAGCTTGGAGTATAAACAGCTTCAGCGGTCCAGTTCCCCTTGGAGGTGCTGGACTCTTCAGAGAAACTCCACAGTCTGCTAGCTCGCAGCGGAGCCATTCATGATGTCGTTCGTACCGAATAATACAGTTTGATTTGATACGTCCACGTGGATGAACTTTGAACCGTTTTATCTTGATAGGTCCGTCCGATGATGAATGTTTGGGATGGAAGCAGTGTACAGCGAGCAATTTGTGTTATTTATCATCGAGCATCTCTCGTGCGATAACGCTTGAAGTCGAATTACATTTTTTTTGGGGGGGGGGCGTTTGTTTTGGCTGCCGAGTCAGATCAGGCAGATAAGAGGAACTATGCGCTGAATCTATGCCACAGTTATTTCAGCTTTCATAGGGGGGGGGGGAAGGGGGAGTGGGGGTCGGGGGGAGTGGAGGAAAACAGAAAACCAATGAAGGGAATGAGAGGGTGGAGGGGAGAGGGGGCGGGGGGGGCAGTCGCTCTTTTTTCACGGGTCTTTGTAACCGATACCTTTTAAATATACTGAGAGAGCGGAGGGAATTGGAGTCTGTGAGACTTGTTTTAATTTGGTCAGTGTACTCCTGAGTGATCCAGGTTAACACAATAATCAAAGCCAGCTCCAATGCTTATTTTAAACTATGTGTGAAACATGGTGTGAATGGGACCTTTTAAATGGTTTTAATACAATCACTGTTATTTGTGTAAATATTATAACGAGGTATTTCATACGAGCTATATAACGCTTCTGCATTCAGGGTCGTTGGAAAGAGCAGATTAATGTTATTTGGGAGCATGGGGGAAAGTACCCAGCATCCTTTGCGGCTATGTAGGTTGACGTGGATTCTGTGAGTGTCGCACGCATCGAGCGGAATGATTGGCGTCTGCGTTCCAGCTTTGGGGCACGGCCGCGTCTGATTGGACGGTTGGAGACCCCCTCTAGATACACGGGCGAATGAATGAGGGCTTTGAGGGGCTGTCAGGATGTGACGGCGGGGGAGGGGGGACAAAAGAAAAACAGAACGGCGCTGCAATCAGGTGAGACGGAGGGGGGGAGGGATGGGGGAGGGAGCGGGAGGACTGGTTATTTAGCAGGGGTGTCCTGTACAGCTGTAACTGGAGGAGCGACAGGCAAGAGATCAAAGGTGTATTGTGGTGGGAGGAGGGAGGAGGAGGAGAGAGGGGAGAGGGAGGGGGACCTGATTCTTCTCCTGCTCAACATGGAATGTGCCCCCCCCCCCCAGGAACCCCCCCAGCCGTCCACACCTCCTCACCCTCACCTCAGCCTGACTGGGGGCCTCCTAGGGCCACACTGGGAACACTGGGGCCCCTTGTCCCAGCAGCCCTATCCTCCCACTCCAAACACACACACACACACCTATCTGCAGTGAGGGGGACAGGTCAGGTACACGGCTGATATGTGGCCCTCTGTCAGGGATGCTGTTTACATGACAGTGCTTTGAGATCCAGGGGGGCAGCACAGCTAACAGATGGGACAACCTAGATCAGCAGAACACTGGGGAGACATGCAGACTGGCAGACTCACATATAGAAGCAGACAGACAGGCAGGCAGGCAGACAGGCAGGCATTCAGACTGGCAGACAGACAGACAGGCAGGCAGGCAGACAGACAGGCATTCAGTCTGGCAGGCAGACAGACAGGCAGGCATTCAGACTGGCAGACAGACAGACAGGCAGGCAGGCAGACAGACAGGCATTCAGTCTGGCAGGCAGACAGACAGGCAGGCACACAGGCACACAGGCAGACAGACAGGCATTCAGGCTGGCAGGCAGACAGACAGACAGGCAGACAGGCAGGCAGGCAGGCACGCAGACAGGCAGTCAGGCAGACAGGCAGGCAGACAGACAGGCATTCAGGCTGGTAGACAGGCAGGCAGACAGGCAGACAGGCAGACAGGCAGGCACGCAGGCAGACAGGCATTCAGGCTGGTAGACAGGCAGGCAGACAGGCAGACAGGCAGACAGGCAGGCACGCAGACAGACAGGCATTCAGGCTGGCTGAGTGACTCAGTGTGTTCTCCAGCCTCCTTTAGCTCTGCCCAGAAATCCCCTCTGACAGCCGTAGCGTGCGGAGAGGAAAAAGACATATTTCTACCAGGGGGGGAGGTGGGGCAGAGTCGGGAGGGGGGCTGGGGGTGGTGTGGGGGTGGTGTAGGGTGGGGGGCGGTGGAGGCTGGTGCGTAACTGATCGCTGGAAGTGATTTGGCTAAAAACAACACGTCATTATGGACGCTTGCAGGGGCAAAGCAAACAGCTCGTATTTTAGAGTAGGACGTCTAGGCTGGCTGGAAGAGAAGGGGGGGGGGGGAGAGAGGGTAGAGAGGGAGAGAGAGAGGGTGGAGGGAGAGGTATAGAGATGGATAGAGGACAGATAGAGAGGGGGAAGGTGCTGGCGTTCATCTGGAGGAGGTGTACCCATCACACCGTCCTGTGACATGGTGGTCGACAGTGTTGCCTTCTCTGAAGAGCAGGCAGCTGGTATTGGGCAAGAGTGTGAAATTGCCCCCCCCCCACCCCCCACCACCACCCCCCATCCCTCTGCATCCACATCCCCACGGTAACCGATTTCTATGCTTCTAGCTTGGGGGGCTCTCTTTATCATTTCCCCTAACAGCAGGGTTTGGGGATCTCCTTGGCAATGGGCAGCCCCGCCTCTCCACACCTGCAATGTTGGAGCCTTCACCCAATCCCACGCTGTTTTGACAGCTCTTTGATTTATTGATTGGCTGCCCCCTATGTTTATCCTCCCCGGCAACAAGTGACCCTGTAATTGAGCTTGGTTGTTGATGTCAGAAGCATGCGTCAAAGCAGATGAATATTCCATTAACTTTACACTGGCCTGTGTTTGCTGTGCTTCACATCACTCTGGGATTGGTAGAGAGAGCCTGTTTGTGCCATTTGTGGTATCATAGCGCCATCTGGTGGCTTAGAAGCAAAATATCAGGAGAGAGAGAGAGAGGGTGGGAGGGGAGTGTGTGCACGTGTACGTGTGTGTGTGTTTGTGTAGACCCTTCAGTGTTCCACTGTAGAAAAGCTGACCTCCGAATCTTTTTCTCCAATGTGTGTGTGTGTGTTCAGGTCCATCCCGGAGATGTTTGGCACCGCCTCAGGACATCCTGCCAGTCGTCCTGCCACAGCTTACGGCTTCCGCCCCGACGACCAGTTCCTCTACGGTTACTCTGGCACGGTCACCCGGTAGAACCGGTACCCTCCCGATAACACACACACACACACATCCCTCACTCCGCAGATGCTCCTGTGCACTCTACCTTCACTGTGTGTGTTGCGTCATCACTAATATCAACACTACCTGTGTGTTTGACTGTTCGTAAAGTTCTCTCTAGTCTTCATGGTCTCACTGTCTAATATGTAAACGAGCTCAGAACGAAAGCGCGACACGACGAGGGGATGTTTCGCTGCGTTTGCGGAGAGTCAACGTGTCGTCCGTGTCAGAGGCGTGTCGCTCTGCCTCTCAGCGCGCACACGCGTGATTGTGTTCAAACAGCTTTGATCAGAAACGCTCTGCGTTAATCCATGTCTTAAAGGTGACTGCGTGACGTCACGCAGGCGAAGTCCTGCTTTCAGGTGAAGCTTCTGGGGTCGTCTGATTTAAGATGACCTGCAGGGTTCAGACCTCCATGATTATCTCTGTGTTCCTAGAATGTCTTTCAAGAATGTTTGTTTTTTTCAGTACCGCACTAATACACATCTCCATGCTAACATACAAGACATGTATATTCAGACACACAGTACACCTCTACTCTGAAATACAGGACATATCTCACTATTGTTCATCTGTTTATAAAGAACACATCTCTCTGTGCTAACGTATGGTAAACTGCATCTGTCTGTACAGATATAGAATGCAATTCTCTAAGACAGTGCAGTTGTCTATATAAAATACATTATACAATACATAACTCTAGTAAAACTTAAATAACACTTTGCTCTAGTAACACTTATACAATACATTACTGTAGAAGGTATACATGACTCTACTGTACTGGATATATGTGTGTGTGGACTAGCACTAACGATATATCTGTTACACAGCTTTCATTCTTGACCAAGTTGGTTCAGTAGTTGCATGTCGCTTGACCTCTTTGGCTTTGACTTCACACACACGTACACATACGCATACAGACACACACATACACACACACGCAGTCAACACTGGAATTAAATAGTGTTTGAAGCCAGGCACTCATTAGCATCCGAACATTGTTTTTGAATGTAATATGATTCCACAACATTGGCAGCATCGTCAAACAAGCTTGTTGCCTTTGTCACTGTTTATAGGTGAAACATTCCAGGTATTCTACTTTCTATTTAATACGGTAACGTGTCATGTTGTTTTGATGTCAGCTCATTGTGCCTGCGTCTCATCTGATAATACAAGGCTGGGAAGCTTTCTTTCTGTTGTGCAATATCACTAATAAAATGATGTAAAAGTTGATCTGGGGGACTGAACTGACTGGCTGTTTGGATGTGGTGTGTTTAGAACAGGGTTGTTCAGTTACCAGCACCTTAACAGACCTCCAGCCATAGTGTTTCAAAGGAGAGAAAAAAGGAACGAAACGGACCATGTTTCTGGGACATTTTATTGTCCAAAAGGGAAAGAAAGAATTAGATGGTTTGACTCTCGGAAACACACAACTACACAAACTACACAACTTTACAAACTGAACTACAGCAACAGACAGAATTTCAGTAAGACAAACATCAAAAGATTTACAAGAAAGGTGATTTGAAGTGACTGCATAGTCTGTTTCAAACAATATCTACGGGTCTGTATGTGTGATGCCGGGGCACTTGGTGAGGAGAATTCCAGACACAGCTACGAGAGATTCCAAATGGTTTCACCCGTTCGGGCTCCATGGCAACCCTTTCCGTCGGTAGTCGTGGAAATGGTAACCAAGGTTGCGCGCGCAGAGAATGTCCGAGGTAATTTTGAAGGCACTTGGTGGGGCTCCGGTCGAGATGGCTGTGGACTTTTTGGAAAACGCTCGCAAGAAATCTTACTTCACTTCAGAACGTAGACGCATAATCATATCAAAGAATGATATGGACTTTTTACCCTTTACACATTTAATATTTCGCTATTAAATCACACTTTCTGGGATCTATTTGATTCCATAGGACATAAAACAAGTTATACAGACACACGTACAGTGCTTGTTAATAAACCTTCATGTTATATCAGCAATTTTAAGACATGTGTTCGATGTGTCAATCCAAAACAGGCATCCCAATCCCAGTTCATCTATTCAACAGGTCCTTAACATCAGCCCCCCAACTGCCCCATCTCTGCCCACTCTTATACAGGGTTGGGGTAGTGTTGAACCATCTCCTCCACCTCGATCACCTCCACCACCAGGTCCCGGATCTCCTGGATGCAGTCCGGGGCTCGCCCTGGCCCCTCCCCCGTCTCCGGGGCCTGTAAGGTGGGCTCGGCAGGGTCAGAGGCCTGGGTGTCTGATGCTACCTCCACGTTCAGCTTAGCTTCTGGTTCTGTGAGGTGGTTAGCGTGTGCTAGCATGCTGTGGCCAACGCTAGGATCTCCCTCGAGGTTGACTGATGCTTGAGGAGGGGGGTCGCAGCCCTGGGGTTCAGCAGAGGACTGGGATTGGCCGGCGCCAGCGTCCGGGTCAGAGGCCACGGGGATGACCTCGTCGCTGCTGCTCACGCCCTTTTCGACGGCCACGTCTTCTGTGACATCATCTCTGGGCTGCGCGGTGTCTGAGGTGGCTGGGTCGCTGTCTGCGGTCAAGTCCGGAGAGGGAGGAGGAGTTGAGATGGTGATGGGTGGGGCAGCCAGGTGGGCCTTCTGAGCTGCAGTTACAGGCTGTTCACCACTAGAGGGAGCCTCTGCGTCACTGTCAGTGATGCTCTCCCATTCACTGTCACCCTCTTCCTCGCCAGCCTCCACATCTGTTACAGCTTCTCCTTCTGCCTCGGATTCTGCCCCAGCCTCGGGTACACCCTCCCCCTCAGCTGCCCCTGCCTCATGCCTAGCCTCTGAAACAGCCTCTCCCTCCGCTTTTCCTGCCTCATCCTCAGCCTCTACCTCAGTCTCTGAAACAGCCTCTCCCTCTGCTTTTCCTGCCTCAGCCTCTACCTCAGCCTTTGAAACAGCCTCTGCCTTTCCTGTTTCAACTGCCCCTGCCTCCACCTCAGCCTCTGAAACAGCCTCTCCCTCTGCTTTTCCTGTCCCAGCCTCTATCCCAACCTCTTCCTCTGCACTGGTTATGGTGAGAGAGGCCAGGCACTCTGTAACTGCCTGTTCTAGTGCTGGGTCAACTACAGCCACAGGGACAGGCTTGGGGCTGGGGTCAGGGCTAGCAGAGGCAGGGGCAGCAGAGGCAGGGGCAGCAGAGGCAGGGGCAGCAGCCTCACTCTCCAGGGCCACGGTCTCCATCACAGCCTCTGGTCTGTCTGTGGTGTCGGGGGACACCAGGCATGTGAGACTGGGAGGCTCTGGAACAGCAGGTGGCCCCTCAGACTCAGCGCACTCCACCCTCTCCCCCTCGGCTGGGACAGTGGTGTTCCCTGGGTCTGGCTCTGCTGGGGCCACAACCTCCTCCACAGGGGCCCCGGCGGAGACCAGGCTGTTCTCCACCTTAACAACGTCTGACACAAACACATCCGAGGTGTCCGCTCCGTCCTCCTTCTCCCCCGGAGCGCTGTGGACGTCCGCTGCCTCTCGTCTCAGGGACGGCCCGTTCTCAGCCAGAGGGGAGCGGGGCGGGTGGCCTGGCCGTAGGGGGGACCCCAGCCCACAGGCTGGGCTACTGGGGGTGGAAGCCGGGGGAGTGGACAGGCTGGAGCGACTCGACTGGCTCAGAAGGTCCCGGCTGTCTGTTAGCAGGTTGTGCTTTTTCAAAATGGCCGCCTCGTTCACCACTGCCGGAAAATAACACCAAAACAGTGTTGATTTTTGAATGTAGTAATGACTCGTAAAAACTGTTGATGGAATGTTAAAACAGGAAACTGCTATTGGATGATTTCCTGTACCTTTGCTGACTTCCTTCTCCAGTGTTTGCATCAGAATTCCCTCATACACGTTCTCCACATGGAGGAAGTTGGAGTGGTCTGCAAAGATGTACTGTTCCAGACCCTGCAGATCCTGGGAACATAAGGAACTTACTGTGTTGTGTGTGTGTGTGTGGTGTGTGTGTGTTGTGTGTGTATGGTGTGTGTGTGGTGTGTGTGTGTGGTGTCTGTGGTGTGTGTGTGTGGTGTCTGTGGTGTGTGTGTGTGTGGTGTGTGTGTGTGTCTGTGTGGTGTGTGTGGTGTGTGGTGTGTGTGTGGTGTCTGTGGTGTGTGTGTGTGTGTGTGGTGTGTGTGTGTCTGTGTGGTGTGTGTGTGTCTGTGTGGTGTGTGTGTGTGTGTGTGGTGTGTGTCTGTGTGGTGTGTGTGTGTGTGTGTGTGTGTGGTGTGTGTGTGTGTGTGTGTGTGTGGTGTGTGTCTGTGTGGTGTGTGTGTGTGTGTGTGTGTGTGTGTGTGGTGTGTGTGTGTGTGTGTGTGTGTGGTGTGTGTCTGTGTGGTGTGTGTGTGTGTGTGTGTGTGGTGTGTGTGTGTGTGGTGTGTGTGTGGTGTGTGTGTGTGTGGTGTGTGGTGTGTGTGTGTGTGGTGTGTGTGTGTGTCTGTGTGGTGTGTGTGTGTGTGTGTGTGTGTGTGGTGTGTGTGGTGTGGTGTGTGTGTGTGTGTGTGGTGTGTGTCTGTGTGGTGTGTGTGTGTGTGTGTGTGTGGTGTGTGTGTGTGTGTGTGTGGTGTGTGTGTGTGCTCTCACTGTTTTGCAGGTAGCAGCCAGGTTCTTCTTCATGTAGGGCAGAGTGATGGCCATCAGAGCGTCCTGGAAAATCTTTTTCCTCACTGTGCTGCTGTCATAGTTATATTGCTGCAACACACACACACACACACACACACACATACATACACATACACACACATACCCCATACACACCCACAAACACACAGAAACAGTCAGTCCTGGAGCGTGTGTTAACAGCATCCTTTAGGTTCTGAACTCAGCCACACCCCCTGACCCTGTGACCCCGTGACCCTCTGACCTTGAGCACTCGGAGCCTGGCCTTCTCCATGGCTGAGCCGGCGCTCTCTGGGTAGTTCTGCTTCGCCTCGTAGACCAGCTGCTCAAACGTGTAGGCTGCATTCTCCATCAGCTGAACCACAAATACCACAATGCATTTCAACAGACAACATCAATGGGTGACCGACAGATACTGCAGATCTAATATGGTGCTCTGTGTGTGTTTGTGTGTGTATGTGGTCTGTTTGTGTGTGTGTGTGTAGTCTGAGTGTGTGTGTGTGTGTGTACCTGCTGCAGGTCTATCTGGGTGCTGTGGATCAGGCTGCTGATGCTGCAGAAGCCAAAGCGTTGCTGCAGGTGCTGAAGCTTGTCCTGGAGGGCGCTGATCTTCTGGTAGCAGCCCAGCAGGTTAGGCTTACTGAGGACAGCCATGGCCTGGAGAGGGAGGGGGAGGGAGGAGGGGGGGAGGGAGGAAGTGTGAGAACAACAGAGGCATCATAAGAAAAGGGGATGTTGAAACCAGATGCCCAGGAAGCCCTCACCTGTTTGAGCTCGTCGGTGATCCCGCCTTCTGCAAAGTCCTGACATAATTGGTCCATCTCGCTGTCAGTAATCTCCTGAGCCTCCTGGAAGCCAGAGCTGATTGGTCCCATCAGTTCTTCCAGGACTGAAGCCAGATGAGGCTGCACACTCTCCAAGCAGAACTTCTCCGCTGGCTCCAACACACTGGCTGCACTCAGAGATCCACACAAGTTACACTTATTATATCAGCCCTGGAATATTTGACCTTTGCGTTGTATTTTCTTTACTTGTATTCATTTCATTTGGGCCATATTGTGGATTGACATCCACAAATTTGAGCTTTGGTCAGATGAATGGCACTGAAATATATGAATGTTTACAGTATTTAACTGAAGTTCAATGAGGCGGTCTTTTCTAATGGTGGGGAAAAAGCCTGTTCATCCTGGCATGAGTCCTGTGTAAACTGGGATCATGGAAAGTTGTGTTTGTGTAAACGTGTACATAAGAAAGTCCAGTGTAGGTCAAGTCTGGTTGGGTTCTTTTCATGCAGCTCCAGTAGTCAGACAGGTATTAATGTCAACACTGCTGAATGGAACAAAAAGACAAGTGTGTTGCCATTGTTGTATGTGTGTGTGAGTGCTGAGTGCGTGTGTGTGTGAGTGAGTGTGTCTAATAATCCTTCCCTGACTGTGTTACACCTGTAACCACACCCCACACTCAGAGGCTGGTTTGACAGGGTCAGCAGACCCACTAAAACTCACATGTACACACACACGCACAGACACACACACACGTGGCTGTGGAATGCTGCCTCAGCTTGATTTGTGGCTTATCTCATGTAGTCGTGTGTGTGTGTGCATGCGTGTGTGCATGCGTGTGTGTGTGTGCATGCGTGTGTGCATGCGTGTGTGTGCGTGCATGCGTGTGTGTGTGTGTGTACCCCTCAGCTTGCCCTCCAGCATGGTTCTGGCGTTGAGGATCTGGTCCATGTCGGCGTGCATGAGCACTTCCTGCTGGCGCACGGCGTTCCTGCACTCCTCCTTCAGAGCGGACAGACCCTCCAGCAGACGCTGCTGCACCAGGATGTAAGCTGCCTCCACCGTCTGACAGACAGGAGAGGAGAGGGGAGAGAGAGAGTAGGGGGGGGAGGGAGTAGGGGGAGAGAAAGAGGGAGTGAGAGAGATGGGGGAGAGGGAGTAGGGGGAGAGAGAGTAGTGGGAGGGGGAGAGAGAGACGGGGGGAGAGGGAGAGAGATAGAGCGAGATGGAGAGGATGAGAAAGTGAGAGGGAGAGATGTAATGCAAGACAGACAGACAGACAGAGAGTGAGACATAGACAGAGTAGTAGAGGAATAGAAACATATTGTTTCAACTGGGACCCGTCCCTCTGCAGCAGGTGGGACCAGCAGAAGAGCTGCAGTGCTTCAGACTCACAGCAAACCAAACTCTCTTCCTCTCTGTTTTCTTGCTCTTTAACCGAGGAAGCATGTCCTTGGTCAGAGAGGGCAGCAGATCTTCCATTACCAGGTTGGCCAGAACCTGAACACACACACACACACACAAACACACGGTTGTTGGTTGTTGATACATGAAAGTAGAATCTGTGTGTGTGTGTGTTTTGCACGGCAGCTAGAAGACAGCGAAGGCGTCTTGGTGAAACTGCACAGCGATACTCAGAGCTTCAGCAGGGCATTGCACACATTCCACACAGTGTTCAACGACGTCAGCCAGGTGAGGCGTGACTTCACATACACACACACACACACACACACTCTCACACGCTCACACACTCTCACTCACACACACACTCTCACACACACACACTCTCACTCACACACACACTCTCACACACACACACACCCACACGCTCTCACACACACACTTTCTGGAGTAAATTTAGGCGCATCACTGCAAGTGAGTGCTTGAGTGCGTGGGTGTGTGAAATCAGTGGGACAATCCCAAAGCCATCGACCTTAAGTAGGCGTCTTCCTGTAGGTAGTGAGCAGCTGTAAACAGCCATTATCCCTGACACACCCTTTCCACTGACCGCTGTCAACACCACCTGCTGTACAGCTGAGAAAAACACACTTGACTTGGGCGTTAACCATAATGCTTTGCGACAGGAAGCACCCACCCTGACGTCGCTACCGATCAGCATGTCCCAGGAGCCGTAGTGGCCCTTCTCCTGACGGTGAAGCTGGATGGCCCTCAGGAAGGCTTCCACCTCGCAGGTCCTCTTCTTCAGGAAGTCTGATGAGAGAGAGACATAGAAAGAGAGAGAAGAGAAGAGAGAGAGAGGGACACAGAAAGAGAGAGAGAGAGAGGGACACAGAAAGAGAGAGAGAGAGAGGGACACAGAAAGAGAGAGAGACAGAAAGAGAAGATAAAGTAGGAAATACGTCATGTTATTATCTGTGTGTGTGCAGCATGTGCATGTCAACACCAGTGATGACAGGCACTTCACGCGTGTCGCTGCACATCATGCGCGTCTCCAAACGTCATTTGCATGCCGTCCGCGGGAAGGCGCTGAAATGGCGAGCCCGCTACCAGGGCAACAGCCACGGCCGGGTAACCTTGGTTACCTTGGTTCTGGTGACGGATGCAGTCGGACAGGACGGAGAGGAAGCGCGTCTGGCGAGCTTCTTGACGGAAGCAGAAGTAGGAGTCTCTCCTGTAGGGAAGCCTGAGGTACACTGGGAACTGCCCAGGCATGCTGGACAAGGGAGGGGCAAAGTCCTCCTTCACATCTGCAAAGAAAACACACACACATTTAGGATGTCGCCTGACACACACACACACACACACTCCTGAAGTGAAGGGATCTGGCAGTGAGAGGTTTACAGACACACGTACATGCGACACACACACAGACACACGCAGACAAACACACACAGAGACACACACACAGAGACACACACATACAGAGACACACACATACAGAGACACACACATACACAGACACACACACACAGACACACACTGAGACAGACAGAGACACGCTTGAACAGTGTCTTTGGTTCTCTCTATCGGAACTAAGGACATCCTGATGTTGACGGCACGTTTATTTTCAGACTTGTGTCCATTTCTCGTTTTACCCTGATGTTAGCACAATCAGAGAGTTTTCCTTCCCCTGTGATCTCTGGGAAGAACAGAGGGGTTGTTCTTCACGGTTCCTGGGGGCATGTTAGAACAGGCGTCGAGCCAGTTCGCACTGTTTTCAGGGAGATTCCCAATCAGTCAACCAAGCAAGCGTTTCCATGACAAAGAGGGATTGGTTTCGCTAGGTGTGTGATGTCGCCTAGCAACTGAGGGGCGAGTCGACAACCCTGTGGATTTGAGTCACCCCTGGGTGTGTGTGTGTGTGTGCACTCACTGTTGACTTCTTCAGGGAAGCATTTGTCCACCATGGCCATGTATTTCTCTTCGGTAGTCAGCACAGCGCCCCCTGTTGGCAGCAGTCTATAGCTTGGAAGAACCCCTTTCATAAAGGACTAGAGGAGACAGGACTCAGATTACACAGTAGTCTACAAAGCATCACTGTTCTGTTGTTAACGTACATGCATAACTCTTTATAATACACTGTTCACAGGTGCTCCAGTGAACCTGGCATTCAAGATGGCCGAGCTCAGTTCAAAAGTGAGATCATCTCCCTCCTGCTGCACTCACCTCGAAGCAGTCGTAGCACTCCAGGCAGTAGTTGGCACGCACCACCACATACCTGTCCTTCCACTTCCTGTTGTCATCGAAGTACAGGACGTTATCCTCGTACAGGACCGCCCCTTCCTCAGGAGCAGCCTATAGGAACACAGAGGACCTGGGTGAAGCTACGGGCTAACGGTTCAGTGGCTACATGGGGGAACGTCTGACATCATCGTGTGACATCACAACTGTCCGAACTTGGAAGGGGGGGGGACAGAAGTTTGGTAGTTCCACTGTCACTGGCGCCGGGCAGGGTTAGATCTGTGATGTCACTCAGGGACACACACACACACAGTTCATAACACACACACACACATGCTGGTTCTCACCCTCCGGAGCAGCAGGTGTGTGATCTTGGTCTTCCCCTGTTCCAGCTCCTCCTGCACCTTGGAGAAGCGAGCCACAGAGTACTGCCTCCTGTAGTGAGGACTGAACTGCTGCAGCTCTGCATCGGCCCGACCTGACACACACACACACATGAACACACACATACATAAGCACACAGAACCACAAACATATTTGATTTGCACATGGCTAACTTATAACCAAATTTGTGTATTGCACTGACTCACATTGACTATCCAAGCCTAAAAATATAACCCATAAGACTACAAACTGGTCAGTATTGCTGTTTAACTGCAGGGCCTCAGTTCTTGTACTAGCAGGGTGTGGAAACAGCAAGTTGACCATAACAGCTCTGCTCACATTTGCTCGCATTTTTCCACAGTGATCTCACATATGACTTCCCTCCCCAGAGCGAGACGCAGGAACCAACTCCCTTCAAACTGAATGACAAACTCCAGGTGACGTCACCCACTGACATACATGGGAGTTCACAGCACTTAGAACATTGTGGTTCCACAGTGCTGGTCTCTGATCATCACTCCTTTGAATACTTGCCATGTAACAAGGTACGAGTATGTACACTGTGTGTGTGTGTGTGTGTGTGTGTAGTCTGACAGCTCCAAGGCCGTTCCCCAGCATCACATCTCTCTCTCCACCCTGCTGGAGCCAAAGCCTTCCAGCTGCAGAACATCAACAGCTCGTCTACCCACAAACCCCCTCTCCCATTTCACTGGAGCTTTCCTCCCAGGCCACCAGGCCTTCCCACGGCCCAGTCCAGGAGGCGTCTGCAAGGTAAAGCTGGGCCTCGTCTGCCTGGAACCATTCACCCTCCATCAGTGGAGAGTCCTCTGACAGGATGCATGTAACCGCCCCAACACTCCACGCTGTGTTCACACACTATGAGCACACACACACACGCACACACACTATGAGCACACACACAAGCACGCGCACACACTATGAGCACACATACAAACATGCACACACACTATGAGCACACACACAAGCACGCGCACACACTATGAGCACACACACAAGCACGCACACACTATGAGCACACACACAAGCACGCACACACACTATGAGCACACACACAAGCACGCACACACACTATGAGCACACACACAAGCACGCGCACACACTATGAGCACACACACAAGCACGCGCACACACTATGAGCACACACACAAGCAAGCGCACACACTATGAGCACACACACAAGCACGCGCACACACTATGAGCACACACACAAGCACGCACACACACTATGAGCACACACACAAGCACGCGCACACTATGAGCACACACACAAGCACGCGCACACTATGAGCACACACACAAGCACGCGCACACACTATGAGCACACACACAAGCACGCGCACACACTATGAGCACACACACAAGCACGCACACACACTATGAGCACACACACAAGCACGCACACACACAATGAGCACACACACAAGCACGCGCACACTATGAGCACACACACAAGCACGCGCACACTATGAGCACACACACAAGCACGCGCACACACTATGAGCACACACACAAGCACGCACACACTATGAGCACACACACAAGCACGCACACACACTATGAGCACACACACAAAGGCACACACACACATAAAGTATACACACTCGTACGTCATTAGCTCCAGTTATGACCTCACACGTGTTTTCATCCTGATCAGTTTTAGGACACGGTCTCTGCGGTTGGTGGTTTTGATCTCCCTGTGTGTCTGACAGCTGACAACAGCACATATCCACGTGCGTGCGCCACATCGCTATGGAAACAGGATGGTGTTCTAAGCTTGGGTGAGACCTTGATGTACCTACTGAGGAACGAACCACACGTGATTAAATGGAGGGAGGGAGGAAGGAAAAGAACCGAAGAAATAAAGACAGAAAGGACAAATGTCAAAAAGAAAGATAAAAGGAGAGAGAAAGAGAAAGATGTAAAAAATGAAGACCGACAGCCAGACAGCCAGACAGACAGGCAGACAGACAGCCAGACAGACAGGCAGACAGACAGTCAGACAGGCAGACAGACAGGCAGACAGCCAGCCAGACAGGCAGACAGACAGACAGGCAGACAGACAGACAGACAGGCAGACAGACAGTCAGAAACGGCACAGACAGACCTACACTACAGAGCAGCAAGGTTAGAGGGGCAGATTCAGCTAGCAGCTACACTGGATCAGTTGAAGTCCCTTGAGGTTTCTGTGTTTTTTCCTCAGACCTGCAGGGTGAAACAATACTGAGACGACGTGTCCCCGCTCTCCCCTTCTGCCCTAACAAGGCCACCTTCCTGCTGAGCGCAGCTGATGAAAACAGCCCTCATATCCACTTCCCCCCTAAGTAAGTGGATATCCTGCTGCCTTCATTCAAAATTGTTTTTAGGTGGATGTTTGTGTGTGTGCGTGTCTGTGGGTGGGTTGTGGGTGTGTGTGTGTGTGTTTAAGAGGGGTTTGATTAGTCAGCCTCTGAACTGAGTCATTAAACCGTCTGGAACCATCACTTCCTCAAAGCATCATCAAGCTACAAAATCACCACTGATTTGGATTCAGAGAGACACTTTCCCCTGATTCCAAAGCAGGTCGAATCTGTCAGCAGTTTGTTTATTGCTTTCCCAAGCTCAGCGGGTATGCAAAGGAGGATTATTAGGATGGCAGCAGGAGGGTGTGTGTGCATAGGCATAAGTGTGCGTGTGTGTTTCAGTGTGTGTATGTGTGACTGACAAGAGGGAGACTGTCTAACATCACTGTTGCAGAGTGTAAACACCCAACGCAATGTGACAGAAATATAAATTAGGGGGAAATATATCAAAACATATTTTGATCTTGTGGGTGGGGATGTGTGTGTGGGGGGGTAGGGGGGATCTGGCAGAGAACGACTACCGCTCATGCCCAGGGGATGATGTAAAGTGTTCCAGTTTGGATCGCTTTAAATTCATTCCTAAGTGCCGTTTGTGAACCAACCCTGTATCACACTAAACAGAGGCTCCAGCTTTCTGACCAAGGCTGCTGGTGTCTGGAAGGGTGTCTCTGCAGTGTGTGTGTGTGTGTGTGTGTGTGTGTGTCACACAAAGCCTGTTTCACTGGACAGACCTGTTCTTCCAGTTGACAACCACACCTGTTTAATGCAGACAGAACTCAGGCTAACACGCTAACAACATGCATGCTAACGCTTCATGTTTCATACGTTGAATACAATGTACACACACATGCACACGGTTAGCAGTTTGTGTCCACACTATGAAATCAGCAGTCTTGTTATAATTGTTACCTATTTGAAGAGTTAAACATAGAGAAGGTTGTGTGTGTGTGTGTGTGTGTGTGTGTGTGTGTGCAGAATCATGTTACACCTCTCAGTCTATTCCCTCCCTGGTCAGCCTGCCCGGGTAGTTAAACTACTGTTAATACTGTACTTAATAATACCGCATTTAATACCTCTTTAATACCTCTTGAAAGCTCTTTATCTAATGCTTGCTTGTTAGTGCCCAGGGCAAGCCTAAATACTCTCTGTGTGTTATATTAGAACTGTCAGCGTTGTTCGTTTAGAGTGACGTATCGACAAGCAGGTCAGAGAGAACATCTGCAAAACGATGGCGTCAGTCCAGCATAAATCTGCTCTCTCTGCTGTGTTTGTTTACTTCATCTTTTCCCCTAAAGTCCCAAGGGCGGTTTCTGAATCGTTTGATTACATTCCAGCCCCGTTGATTTATCTCTTTATAAATGCTTTTGTTTCCCCCCCTGTTGCCCTCTGCTCCCCTCATTCTACCATCACGCCCAGAGCAGATCTCAGAGTATAAATCATCCCCATCATCATCACTTCACCTGGCAGAGCCAGATTTCTAAGGGTTGCTGAACGGGTTTCAGCAGCGCTATGGTGGAATGGTAGAGCCTGTTTAAGATTCCATCTTCCCTCGACTTCAGCTCTTTAGAACCTAAAACATTGAGCTTGTTAACTCCACCTGCGGTGAAACCAGACCACAGGCAACATGGCAAATCCCAGCACGAGCATCGATGGCTGCCATTTTGTCAGGGGTCCGAGTTGCCAGGGCTTCCTTCAGCATGGGCGTAGGGTTTGGGGGGGTGGGGGTGATTCTAGTACTAGGTGATACTAGATACTGAAAGTATTGATGGAAGGAGCGAACAACAAGGTGGGCTTTAAGACGTGTCGCACGCACACAGGCCTGTTTTCTCTGTGAGGGCAGCCGCATCCAACTGCCAAGCGTTTGCATTTCTGGGATATTGCGCAAACACCAGCTGGGGGGAGAACTGGCAAGAACAAAAGACTTAGAGGCTGGTAGATTACAGCAAAATATCATCCATAACGCCAGATTCTAAGAAGCCTGGCTGGATTCTAGAAGCCTGGATGGATTGTATTCTAGAAGCCTTGCTGGATTCCATAGCTGCTGGCTGTTTGAGGTGAACCCTGTGTGTCGTTACTCATCTCAGAGTAGAAGGAAAGTCTGCTACCCCATCAATACTCCCCACGTAAACACACACACAGGTCAGAACCGCATTCCTCCACTGACCCCACCCTATTTTCTCAATAGACACCATAGTAACCTGATGATGGAAAGAGTGAGAGACACAGGGAGAGACAGAAACAGAGAGACAGACAGACAGAGAGAGAGAAAACAGGTCTGGATGCCGGATCTGACCTGATCACAGACAGGTGGAGGGTGAGGATGCCTGATCTGATCTGACCTGATCACAGACAGGTGGAGGGTGAGCAGGGGCGGATCTACGGGGGGGCAAGGGGGGGCAGCCGCCCCCCCACTTGAGAGCCTTGCCCCCCCAGCTGCCCACGTACTGTTGTCCCATGACCCCCTGCCAAGACCTCTTGCCACCCCTTTGCCCCCCCATGTAAAATTTTCTAGATCCGCCCCCGAGGGTGAGGATGCCTGATCTGATCTGACCTGATCACAGACAGGTGGAGGGTGAGGATGCCTGATCTGACCTGATCACAGACAGGTGGAGGGTGAGGATGCCTGATCTGACCTGATCACAGACAGGTGGAGGGTGAGGATGCCTGATCCGATCTGATCACAGACAGGTGGAGGGTGAGGATGCCTGATCCGATCTGATCACAGACAGGTGGAGGGTGAGGATGCCTGATCTGATCTGATCACAGACAGGTGGAGGGTGAGGATGCCTGATCTGACCTGATCACAGACAGGTGGAGGGTGAGGATGCCTGATCCGATCTGATCACAGACAGGTGGAGGGTGAGGATGCCTGATCCGATCTGATCACAGACAGGTGGAGGGTGAGGATGCCTGATCTGACCTGATCACAGACAGGTGGAGGGTGAGGATGCCTGATCTGATCTGATCACAGACAGGTGGAGGGTGAGGATGCCTGATCTGACCTGATCACAGACAGGTGGAGGGTGAGGATGCCTGATCTGATCTGATCACAGACAGGTGGAGGGTGAGGATGCCTGATCTGACCTGATCACAGACAGGTGGAGGGTGAGGATGCCTGATCTGACCTGATCACAGACAGGTGGAGGGTGAGGATGCCTGATCTGACCTGATCACAGACAGGTGGAGGGTGAGGATGCCTGATCTGATCTGATCACAGACAGGTGGAGGGTGAGGATGCCTGATCTGACCTGATCACATCCGCACAAGAGTGAACTACTGTATTTACATAGCTGAACAAATATTCCCACCGTAATTCAACTAAACGTGAAGGATCTTTACTAAGTATAAACACGGACATGTTTATCCACTTCATGGATTTATAATACGGCACAATTGACAGGACACACAATTAATCTGAGAATTCTTAAATATTACTAATATTAATAGTGTCGTTCGTTTATGCCCCACATTGCCGTTTAGTTACCAAATCGTTAAATAGGTAGACAATTAATATTGCAATAAACAAGTAAAAAGACATTGGGTCAATGGTAGTTTTAAGCGACAACTTGGACGTAAGGCGGACTATGCCTATAAGCGACATAAAAAGTCTTTAAATCCAGAATTGCTTCCTAAAATGCACAAACGTCTTGAGAAAAAAAAAAGTCAAGGTTTATCCCGCCGACCCAGACCAAACATAACCATCCAGTTTTACCTTTAACGTAGTTAGATTTCCTTTCATCCAACAGACTGGAAGCGGATATTCCCATGTTGCGGCAGGTACACTTCTCTTCTCAGGTGCTCAATGTGACCAATCTAACCAGGTTCAACACCACCTCTCCCCTCCTCTCACTCACTGACGGGCGGGAATAGACGGGAAACCAGCAAACACCTTAGTCCTCTTCCAACACGGTGCTCGATCCTTCCATCACATTCTAGACTGTGAGCGATCGTGAGGATCTACTGAGCTTTTATCATCAGCAGGGAACATGTGACATTGCACCCCCTATGCAGATGCATACTATTCATATAAACAATGTATTTAGGAATTAAACTATATGTATATTTATATTCATTAACTCTGCATGTATTCCTCTCATATTTGAAAACCTGACAAGTTACAACATTGTAGAAATACAGAACTAAGAGGAGAGATACTGTAAACTGTGTAAAGCAAAGACCCCTGTGACAGTTTGAAAACATGTCAACACATGTTTTTCTTTGGAAAACAAGGCAAGGAATTCCATAGATGTTGAAGAAAAGCAAAGACCACATTGTAATACAGGTTGGTCAGGCTACTTATTTTTATAACTATTTTATAACACAGAGTACAAATGTACAAAATAAAAACTTAACAGTTAACTTAACTATTCTGGAGAACACTGACACTCCATAACAAATAAATAGCAATGAGGCTTTATTTCATAGGCTCAATTTGGTTAGCATGAACAGCCATCAAGACAAATGGAAGAAGTTGTGGATTTTGGTTTGGTTTGAAAACCACTGTTTCACCCTCCCACAAGAGTTTAAAAAGCTACACCCATTGGGAAGTTAAGCAGATACATGTATGTAGATGCACATAATTGCTATCTGAACTTTGTGCTTCTGATCCAGCAGGCTTCCTCGGGTCGTCGTGGATCACTCTGCCCCCCTCCCAGCCTGCTCGGACCCCAGGCCAGTCTGGCCCCCAGGGGTGTTGGTGTAGGTGGGCACGCTGTACTTGGTGAGGACAGACTTGAACTGCTCCAGGGTGGCGTCGGTCCGAACCCCCGTTGGGTCAAAATGAGTCCTGCTCACTCGAAACCCTGCCTCGGTCAGGTACTGGAGGAACTTGTTCAACCTGGACAGAGGGAGAGAAAGAGAGCAAGGGGGAGAGAGAGGGAGAGAGAGAGAGGGAGAGAGAGAGGGAGAGAGAGGGAGAGAGAGGGAGAGAGAGAGGGAGAGAGAGAGGGAGAGAGAGGGAGAGAGAGAGGGAGAGGGAGGGGGAGAGAGGGGGAGAGAGAGGGAGAGAGAGAGAGGGAGAGGGGGAGAGAGGGAGCGAGAGAGAGGGGGAGGGAGGGAGAGAGAGAGAGGGAGCGAGGGGGAGAGAGGAAAAGAAACAGAAGTGGGAAATGAATGTATGGACACAGTGCAGGTCTGTCAACAACATCAGTGCCCTATAAGAGCTGTAGAATGAATTATTTTACAAAACATCAGTTTTCAAGCTCCTAATACACTCATTGTGTCCACAGCCAATAGGCAACAGGGTCAAAGTCCGAGAGATCCCAGTTGGCGGGAAAGTGTGAGTCGCTCACTTGGGCATGTTCATTCCTCGGATGCTGTGGCGGTGGATGCTGTAGTAGAACCCCGGATGTTCCAGAGACGCTTCAGACTTCAGTTTCTTTACAAGATTACCAGGCTCATCCCCCGACTTCCTCTTTCCTATAGGAAGTG
Organism: Protosalanx chinensis; assembly: GCA_030340685.1. Classification (NCBI taxonomy): domain Eukaryota; kingdom Metazoa; phylum Chordata; class Actinopteri; order Osmeriformes; family Salangidae; genus Protosalanx; species Protosalanx chinensis. The sequence goes on from CM059336.1 coordinate 8,837,347, forward strand.
ACGTCACAATGCAACTCCTAACTAAGTATTCTCCTCTTTCCTGCAGGAAGTGACATACATCACAGTACAACTTCAAACTAAGGGTTCTCCTGAAACGGCCCAACACTGTGAAAAGCCAGGATTAATTTGGGTATCCAGAAACAAGAGTTTGGAAGGAATATTACTTTGAAGATGGAAGAAGTTCAACTGTTTTTAGAAGATAGACGATGGAAGCGAGTTTCTCACCTGTCTGGTCAGCGGATCCTGAGTCTTCCACTTTCTGCAACGTCTTGATGACGACGCCACATTCCACTGAGGGGAGGAAGTGAACAGGAAGTCAAGAGAATCACCTTTGACAGCTATGACTGAAGCTCAGACACAGAGGGACACGCACACCCATCCATCCACCCACCCACACACCCACCCATCCACCCATCCATCCATCCACCCACACATCTACCCACCCACACACCCCCTCACATCCACCCACACACACCCCCTCACATCCACCCACACACACACCCCCTCACATCCACCCACACACACCCTCACATCCACCCACACACACCCCCTCACATCCACCCACACACACACCCCCTCACATCCACCCACACACACACACCCCCTCACATCCACCCACACACCCCCTCACATCCACCCACACACACACACCCCCTCACATCCACCCACACACCCCCTCACATCCACCCACACACACACACCTTGGTTGACCAGTGTGGAGGACCCATGGACGGAGGACTTCAAGGTGGTGCACTCAGACTCACAGATCAGAGTCTTAACCAGGGGCTGGATATCATCCATGCTGTGCTGGACAGCTGCAAACAGCATTCCCCTGAGGAAGCCAGAGTTAAACAGAGGCCCTGACCTGTGGAGGCACACACACACACCACACACACACACACACACCAGACACATATTCAGATCTTAGCATAGCAAAAATAAAATATATGTTTATTTTTAATAACCACATGGAATGAGGGCTAGGAGAGTATTTGCAGCAGTGCTGCAGTGATGATGTGCTGGGCAGGTACTGTACCACAGGGGCCCCAGCTCCACAGCTGTCTTTCCAGGCATGCTGCTGTGACAGCTACAGGGCAGCTGTCTGTACAGGTTCTCTGGAGGAGACAAAGAACACAACTCACATTGAAATCTGGGTCTGCCTTACTCAGTGATGTCAAACCATGTGCCGTCGAGAGCCAAGAGGGTGCAGGTTTTCACGTCAACCGAGCAACTCCACCAGCTCTAAGAGGAGTAACTTGTTGGGATTGATGGTCCTGCTCACCCTCCACCATGCTGCCTTGCTTGAGGAAGACCCTCTCTTCGCACCACTGGCAGTGGATGAGGTTCTTCAACCTCCTGGCCGACTCGTCTGCCTGGGTGGGGCCTCTGAGGACCCGGACCACCACCAGGACAAAGTGCTCCACTGCTACAGCCAGAAGCACCTCGATCCCTTTGTTGCAGCGAGCTGCCGCCCTGAGAGAGACACACAGGTACACACACACACACGTACACACACACACACATACATACATGTGCACACATACATACGCACATACACACACATTTTAGTTGTCGAATCTAGCTTGTAGGAAGACACACACACTCACACACACACACACACACACCCCCCCTAGGGAAGGCAGTCAAGCCTACCTGGCCACCGTAGCGAGCACCATCCGTGCTGCCAGCTCTCTGAAGTACTCTGTCCTGACGATCTGGCAGCCATAGTGACGCAGGGTGACGTTCAGGTACTTGGAGTACAGAGAGCCGGTGTCTGTGGACGTCACAGAGATGATGCCGAGGTTCCGCACGTTCCGGAACGCCGCGTCCAGGTAGTTCACCGCCGTGCCGAATGGATCCAGGTGTCTGCGGGTCGTCGAAATGTACATGGCAAACATTTAGCAATGTTTTCTTAGCACAGAATCGATGATGCATTGATGACGATTGTTTACAAGTACTTTCAGAGGTGAGTTTTCCCCCAAACTGGTTTTGCTTTTCCTACAGTGAAAACAGATCCCACTCACATGTAGTCGAAGGCTCGAAGATGCATGATGACGTTGGCGTCCGTCTTAGTGACCTCCACCGTGGCGATGGGGACCCCGTCCACGTCAGGCAGGTCAGGGGCCCGGGGCCCCCGGGAGCCCTCTACTCGGATGTGGTTCAGGTGGCAGTTCTCACGGATCATTTTGACGCACGCGTCGCTGATGTCAGTTATGGTCACTTTGACGGCGTTCCGAAGGTGCTTAGCCCACTGCAGGCCCATGATGCCTGTGAGCATGGAGAACAGGAAGTCAACAAACATAATGTTTACAATCTACTCTACATATATATTCATTGACAATTTTCTGTGCTGAGATGTTTTGTTTCACCAAGATGTTTTGGGATGCAAGACGTTTTGTACAGTTAGATCATAGCTGAGTGCTGGACACACACACACACACACTATGCTCACCTGTGGCTCCAAACGCATCTAGACACTCCAATGGATTCCTCTCCTCAGCTAACACTGCCAGGGCACAGAAGACGAGTTGCCTGAAACACAGACACACACAGACGGGCACGCACACACAAACACACAATGAGTCAGTCTCCATATCTGCATCACGGTCACCCTGCACTTTCTTGACTCCCAGGCCCTGACCTCTGACCTGTTAGTCTTCATCTTGCGGTTGAAGTACGTGTCCGTCTTCTGAGGGGTGGTGTGGTTCGGCAGCAGCTGCACATTGGTGCCCAGCTCCTTCATAATCTCATAGGCCTGTCCAGAGGAAGCTGCCAGCCAATGACAAAGACAGACAGCAAAGAAGGAGAGAGATGATTGGTCGATTCAGCCGCATATTAAAGCCAGTAGAAAGATAAGATCATAAGGATCTAATAAAGAAGAAATGGAGACATTTCAACAACTGTGTGAGGGGTTATTTTGGTTATTTTGGTGTGTTTCAGGTGGGTACCTGGCTCCTCACAGGGCAGCTCAGAGCTGCTGCAGTAGCTCGCCTCCGTCTCTCCTTTGTTGACGTGGCGCTTCAGGTGGCTGATCATGTCAGTCTTGCGGGCGATGGTGACAGAACACACCACACAGTGGTAGTGGGCCACCTGCTTTCCTGAGGCCTGGTAAGAAAACACACACAGACACACACAAACAGATATAAAATGCACTTATTTAGAAATGATGTAGAAATGGCACTATATCTTAACAGGAAGATCAAACATTAGTTATGTTTCTGACCTGGTCTCCATTGAGGTTGGGCTTCAGTTGTCGACAGGGCAAGTGACAAATGCACATTCGTTGACCTGTAAGCAAGCGGAGGTCAAATGTCATCAAAGTGAGACAGAGAGAGAAAGGTAAGGGGGAATATTTGTAATACTTGAAACCACGTCTGTTCCAAAAACTTCATAGGTATAACAATTATAATGTGTGCATTCTGCATAACTAACAGTGAACACAAACCTACAAAAAACATTAGTTCTACCAGTCCATCACCTAAATTTAGTGTGGCGGAAGAGATCTATAAATGTACTCTCTCTGTATGGCTGACCGAAAGCTGTTTTGTTTGCAAAGACAACAGCAGCATTACTGTACAAACAAACCCCAGAAGAGGTAAGCAGCGGTTAAAAAAAACATTAAAACTACAAATCCCACCTACGTACGATTTAGTCAGTATTTGTGCTGATGCTACCACCAACTGGTTGAGAGGCACCATCACATAGACCAATGAAGAGAAATCCACTTACATGTTTAGTATCTTAGCATGGCAAATGTACAAAGAGCAAAGTAAAAGATATTTGCAATTTTAGGGAGCTGTATAAGTGTGGAATGTGCTGGATGGGTGAATATTGGATGGGTGTGTGTGTGTCTTATTTTATAGTCTTATCCTTTGACATTCTTATTTTACTTTCTTATTTTTTTTTACTGTTTTACTGCATTTTTCTATTCCATGCACAGTTTTTTTATTAGTTTGCTACCTTTGTATTTATTTATAAACTGTGTATTAAGTTTATGCACCTGAGAGGAAGGCGTCCCAATTTTGTTGTACAACACATAATGACAATAATTTCTTTTTTCCTACCCTCAAACTCCACATAGACTTTCCAGTGGAGATTCTGAAGATGTCGTCTGAGTTTGTGGCTGTAGCTGGCCTTGAACTTCTCCTCTGGGCAGAGAGGGCAAGACTTTCTACCAGCTAACACACACACACACACACACAGATACACGCAGACACACACAGACATACACAGAGAGACACGCAGACACACATAGGGAGACAGGCACAGAAACAGATGCACACACACACGTTAGGTAGATACACATGATATCACCTATAAATAACATGTAACACATGTACAGACACAGTTGCTCAGTTAACAGATCAAGCCCTTGGAGGAAGGAAGGAAGGAAATATACCTACCACCATTAAGATCAACAAGCATCTCCAGTCCTTCCAGTTCGGTCTGAATTGAGAGATGTCTCTCTATAAACAAAAGCACAAGATAACAATAAATACAAGTTGGGGCAGAGTTTTTTAAACAGTATAAAGAGGAATTGGTGCTCACCTATGGTTGTGGTTGATGGTTTGGCATCACTGTCTCCCACCTCCAGGGCCTCAGACTTCAGCTCTGTGCGGTCAGAGGAGACAGTCTCACCGGCTTGATGCTCTCTGAGTGTGTGTAGATCATCATCACCACCTATTGGACACGGAGAGCTCTCTGTTCACTTTGATTCAGGGTGAGAGATCAAAGGACAAATAGACCTGCCATCTTGACCTGACTTGACACCGATTCCTGGGACAAATTTCTTCCAACTTGGCTCATGTCATCTCAAAATTAGTTTATAAATAAAACGCATGATTAACATATTTAGAAAGGTTTATTTAGCAAACCGTTCGTCAGTCCACAAGCAAAGGATTACATGGTCACTTATATTCATATGCCAACATAAAGAATAGTGGCCTACTAGATGAATATATGAATACATTTATTAGATGCTCCCCTTCCTGGTCCCAACAAGGCCTTAATGCGAAGGCGCTCCTGATGGTTCAGTCACATTACTAGTCACCCTACGGTCCTGTCATGGAGCTCCGCGTTCAGACCGTGTCAATTAAATTATATAATAAGCGTTTCATTTGTTGTGTTTTACTGAATTGTATGCAATGAACCAATCATAGCATCGCATAATATTTGAGAGACAACGTTTTTGACACTGGCCTATTTCCTGTTATTAAGGTTATTTACTACTAGGTCCCATGGCGGAGCTCCGTGCTGAGGCCCTGATGTACTTATGCAGTTAAAAAGTCGTGTTCCCGGACAATTTAACTCAGTTAATGAATTGAGAGCACGGTACTTATTTTGTTCAAATAAACAGTTTAATTAATTTTTGTATAAAATAAATAATTTACGTTTCCTTACCCTTTATATCGACGTCCCCCTGGTGTAGTTGTCCTGCGTCGCCTTCTAGGAGCTCTGCCATTTTACTGTAACGCAAAAATCGTAAGTGCGTCTCTCTACGACACAGCTACGTAAAATTCGTACATTGTAGTTTATCTTATATCCTGTTATTTTGTCGGCGTCTGTTGTGGATTTAATTATAACAGTGTTAAATTTTTTATCAATAAAAATAAAGACTAATTGCAGATTTACAAATCAGCAATTTTACAAGGTAAAATGTACATTTGAAATGAATGATGCGTCAAAGTAGAACTGAACTTAACCAAAACGACAGAAACTGCAAATCCCATGAATCTTCACACCGAACAAAATCTGTTCCACGTGACTAGAACCGGATGTTTGTTTAAAACAGCTGTCAACGGGTTCTCTCGTGCGCCTAGGTGAGTGCGTGTTTACTGTTTAAGCTTCATATGACATTTTTCCAATTGACAATAATTGTATATTATTATGACTTGGCTACTGTATTAACGCATGTTTATCTAGCTAACTCTACAAAATACTTGATATGAGGTAAATAGCATCACTTGGCATCATTTACCGGTTATGTTATCCATTTCAGGTACAGTTAGTAGCTATAATACAGTGTAAAGCTTCGGAAAAAAAACATTTTGAAAAACGATGTCGCTGGTTAGCTAAGACTTGTCCTTAGCAGTCTCTCTTCAGGACATTAATACTTATTATAAACACCTTCTGTTTGAATTTGTGTATTTATAAGAATTGATTGAGAACGTTTGTGTTTCATTGTCGTGTGTCGTGTTTGTCAACTTTCAACTTTGTCAACAGGGACGTTTACTAAACATGCATAAGAAGAAGTCAAAAAAGAAATCCAAAAAGACGAAGAAAGACTCGAAGAGATGCTCGTCCACCTCCAGTGAAAACGATGAACAGGTGAGAAGTTCAACACCTAAATTCACCTTCTGAAGTCGTTGTACAGTTTGTAATGTTTTCTAATTCCGTTTTTTATATGTCATTTATCTATTTATTGTGTAGACTTCAAGACGTGGGGATAGCCACAAGAAACGTAGGAAAAAACACCAGAGCCGTGATAATGACAGGTAAGTCGAGGTGTTGTCTTTAAGCAGAAAACAACATGAACATTGTTCAGTCCAGTCCACTGTCCCCCAATATTTATGTAGGGTTTAGCACTACAGGCACGTTGACTCACTGTAATTATATATGAGTTATGGTTAATGTATATTAGTTATATATATGGTTTTAAACATATTACATATTATATTACTTTAAGACCTGTATATGTTTATTATTTGTTTAAGATCCCTATATGTTTATTGTTCGCACCATACTGCCACATTCATTTCCATGTATTGTGGTTTATGCGAATAAACCAATTCTGATTCTGATGATGTTAAAGTTTGAAAATAATCGACATTCTTTTGATAATGCTCTAATGATGAATTTGCCCTTTCAGCCCCTCAGAGAACAAGAGGAGGGAAAGTTCCACCTCAGAGAAGCTGCTTGCAGAAAGGAGCCCCCAGCAGGACAGACCTCTCAAAGCAGCCGTCTACAGACTGGAGAAAGCAGACAGCCAGAGGCAGAAGGAGAAACCTTCCCACCCTCCTACAGACGCTCGTCCTCCTGCAGCTGTTCTCCACGAAGGCGCTAACATCTCAGCTTCCAAAGCGCTCGACACGCACGGCGCCGACAGGACGTCCCGACCTGAGAGAAGCTCCTCGTCTAAAAGCGGCTCAGGGAAATCGTCCTGCAAGAGCTCCTCAGAAGCATCCTCGTCCAGACGCGCTCCGGCGATTCCGGCATCTTCCAGGAAGGCCTCGAGCCCCACGCCCCTACCTGCCGACCGGGAGAAGCAGAAGAGGATGTTGGTGAAGAGGAGGTCCAGTCCTGAGGAGAAGTCGACCCCAGCGGATGGCAAACATGCAAAAGGCAGGATCTCCCCGGAGCAGCCGCCTCCCAGCCTGGCGAAGGAGCCGGGGGAGAAGAGGAGCAGGCTGGGGAGGAGGACGTCTCAGAGGACAGGGAAGGACCAGGAGGGAAGGCAGAGAGCCGTCTCCCTGCTCCAGACGACTCGACAGTCCTCCGCTACGACCATGGATGAGTCGTCTGAGACGCAGGACTCCAAGCCTGCCGTCTCCAAGCACATCGCTGAGCTGTCGGACACAGCCAAGCCCCCCGTGGAACAACACGTCAACACGTCCAATACCAAACCAAAGCTGCCTTTAATGTTTACCATACCTAAGAAGACCAAACCTATAACAGCCCGAACCGGGATATGGGACGACGACGAGCGCAAAGATGACTCTGAACAGAAGCGAACCACAGAGGAAGCTAGACCGACTCAGTCCAAGGCTGAGTTTGGTTCCAAGCTGATGGTTCCTCGCAAGATTAGAATCGGACCTATGGACAGAAGTTCCGCGATCATCAAGACCAAGCAGACTTCTGGGACGGCTCCGGAAGCGTCCGTCTCCACCAGCAGGACGCCGCCGTCTCCTCCACTCCAGAAACACGAGGAGGAGAAGTCGTCTGTACTCAGCAGTTCGGTTGTGACCGACGCAAGCTCCTCCGAGCCTGCTGAAACTCACGACACTGATCATGAGGTAGACACCGGTGTAGCTCACAGCTGGGGTTATATTCTTCTAAATCATTGATGTTGACCCTCAATAGTCCAGTAGGGTTCCATTGTAGAAAAGGTTTCAGAGGTAGTCATCTGGACAAAATGAAGATGTTTTGACCCCCATCCAGAAGTTATGAATTATAGTTATGAATATCTGAGTCCTCAGACCAATTTCTCTGATTAAGAATGAAGCCCTCTGATTAAGAATGACTACCTCTAAAACCTTCTCTACAACTCCTCACCGTATTTCTGCTTTGTTTCAGATGCAGCTGGTTGAGGAGCTCCACCTGGCTCGTTCTGAGAGGAGGTTGGAGGTGAATGTGGAGGAGATCTACGGAGAGCTCACCTGCATGGACATTGACCCACCAGAGGAGGGCGCCAGCAACACACAGAGTGAGCAGGATGCAAACCTTTGGAGTGTTTGATCAGTTTTAAGAGTGGTGTGGCAGGATGGTGCAAACAATATTATTACAATATTATTACATATATACGGATCTTAAACTAACAGTTAAAAAAAACAATCTGAAGTATAAAAGGAAAACAATACAATAAATTTTTCTTTATCGTTAGTGTTTCATTATTTACAGTTACACCAACAGAACTAGTAGACAGAATTTCTTTAGTCCTTGCAGAGTCCAGGTTGTGATAACGTCAAATTAAAGAGCCTTGTGTGTTGTCTTCTACTGTGACTGTGTGTGTGTTCCTTCTGCAGATAAGCAGCTTGTACAGCAGGAACTGATAGTCGTCCTTGACACTAACATCCTCCTCAGCCACTTGGACTTTGTGAAGAAGATGGTTTCTCACGGCCTCGGAGGTGAGTAGGGAGGCTGGCTTGGAGAGGACAGGTTGGGATGGTGTGGGAAGGTTTCTGATATGGAGGGTTGACTCCCCTACAGGCCTGGGCTTCCCTACAGTGCTGGTTCCCTGGGTGGTTCTCCAGGAGCTGGACTCTCTAAAGAACGGGAAGAGGCTGTCCAGCTCTGTGGCCCATCTGGCCACGCCGGCGGTCCACTACATCTACACCTGCCTGAAGAGCCAGGAGCCTCGACTCTGGGGCCAATCCATGCAGCAGGCGTCCCAGAGCAGCCGTGAGTCCCCAGGCGGGCCCTCAACCGGGCCCTCAGCCAGGCTCCCTCAGATGTCAGCTTAAACAGTTGCAGCTTCATATAAAGCCTATTATTGACCTGAAGGATTTATTTTCCATATTATGTCTCACCACCAGGTGGCAGCAAACTTATGAAAGGATTTGTATCACCTGTTTCAAGGAGAGTAAATAATAATGGAGTTTTAAAGCTCTTGCTGTATACATCTGTTGATGTGACAGTTCTAAGAGAACTAAATTGAAATCTCAAAGTAGAAACTGACTCTGGAAACATCTGAAAATATCTGTCCAGCATGTTTTAGATGGTTTTAAACACCTGATTCTAATGGACATCGTTAACTAGCTCTGTAGGAGCCTGGTAACGAACATGTATTAGAATCAGGTGTGTTGGAGCAGGGAACCATCTAGAACATGCAGGACAGAGGGTCATACCTGCATTTATTTGTGTGGGTGTTTATTAGCCTGTGTTGTGTCCTTTTACATTTAAAGGTGTTGATGTGAGTTTTCCCCCTCTCTCTGTCTATATTTCACCCCTCTCTCTGTCTCTCTCTTTATCTCTGTCAACCCCCCCCCCCCTTTCTCTTTCTCTCTTTGTCTCTCAGTCAACCTCAAAGCTGAGAATAACGATGACCGGGTTCTGCAGTGCTGCCTACAGTACCAGAGTCTGTACCCAGATGGCGCTCTGGTCCTCTGCACGTGAGTCAGCCCTCATCCGCCTACTCCTCTGTCTCACCTTCACTGCTGTACCGCAGTGTGTGTGAGGCCACTGCAGATACACACACTGTCTGGCTGTCAGTGGAGTCTGCAGGCTCCTGGAAGTGTGTGTTTGGAGAGAGAGAGAGATAGAACATGGGAGGGACGGAGAAACACTGTTCCGATTGTTCCCATCTCACCCTGTCTGTCTCTCTCCATCTCTCCCTGTCTGTCTCTCTCCATCTCACCCTGTCTGTCTCTCTCTATCTCACCCTGTCTGTCTCTCTCTCCATCTCACCCTGTCTGTCTCTCTCCATCTCTCCCTGTCTGTCTCTCTCCATCTCACCCTGTCTGTCTCTCTCTATCTCACCCTGTCTGTCTCTCTCTCCATCTCACCCTGTCTGTCTCTCTCCATCTCTCCCTGTCTGTCTCTCTCCATCTCACCCTGTCTGTCTCTCTCTCCATCTCACCCTGTCTGTCTCTCTCTCCATCTCACCCTGTCTGTCTCTCTCCATCTCACCCTGTCTGTCTCTCTCTCCATCTCTCCCTGTCTGTCTCTCTCTCCATCTCACCCTGTCTGTCTCTCTCCATCTCACCCTGTCTGTCTCTTTCTCCATCTCACCCTGTCTGTCTCTCTCTCCATCTCACCCTGTCTGTCTCTCTCTCCATCTCACCCTGTCTGTCTCTCTCTCCATCTCTCCCTGTCTGTCTCTCTCTCCATCTCACCCTGTCTGTCTCTCTCCATCTCTCCCTGTCTGTCTCTCTCCATCTCTCCCTGTCTGTCTCTCCATATCTCATCCTGTCTGTCTCACCATCTCACCCTGTCTGTCTCTCTCCATCTCTCCCTGTCTGTCTCTCCATATCTCATCCTGTCTGTCTCTCCATCTCACCCTGTCTGTCTCTCTCCATCTCACCCTGTCTGTCTCTACCTCTGCCCTCCTCCCTGTCTTCCACCCCCCAGCAATGATAAGAACCTGTGCAGCAAGTCCCTGCTGAGTGGGGTGAGGGCGCTCAGCAAGGTGGACCTGGTGAAGGAGATGGAGAAGGCCACACCGGTTCTGCTCTCCCCCCTCCACCCCCAGACACCCGCCCCTGCCCCCATGCACAGCCACACCCAGACCCTCACCCTGAAAGAGGCCAGCAGCCTGACCCAAACTCCCCAGAGCAGCTTCCAGAGAACCAGCCTCTCCCCAAGGCCTGCAGGGAAAGGTTAGTCCCCCCTGTCCTCCACGGCCACCAGAGATGTCAGCTCAGTTTCTTGCTCACGAGGGTTAACCTGTTCTTGTGTGCGCCTCCTTCAAGACGAGGGAAGGATTTCGGAGGGCCACCAGAGCGCGAGGAGCGACGAGAAGGAGAAGAGGAAGGAGGTTGAGGAGGGGAGGAGGAGGAGGTGTGCAGCCAAGGAGGCGAGGGAGCTCAGCGTGTGTGTGTCTGCGCTGGAGGACTGCCTGAAGGGGGTGCTGTCTCAGATTCTGGAGGTGGAGATGAAGGCTGCGTATGAAGACTTATGGACAGAGGTACCCAGTCCTGAACCCACCTGCAGCGCTGCCAACTCGCATGCATTTGATTGGTTCTGCAGCATGTGTAACCAATCAAATGCGTGTATCTCACAGCCAGTGCATGTCTGAGTGTTTCTTGCTAATGCAAAGGGGTGTTTCTTCCTCAGGTTGTTTACATCAAACCGCCCTGGACGCTGGCAGACCTGCTGCAGTGTTTCAGGAAACACTGGATCGCCGTCTTTGGAAACATAGTTCCCAGAAGTCTGCTTCTGTCAGTGGAAAACCTCTGTGACTTCCTCCGCTCAGGTAAGATAAGAGATAAGATCATCCTTTATTCATCCACAAACAGTGGAGAAAATGCAGCTTGCAAAAGCAGGGTAAAGCACAGCACTACAATAAAATACAAGATACAGAGAAGCCTATAAAAAATACAAAGATGTCATTCGGATCTAAGAAAGGATGTGAAGGCACAGGGCAAAGAAAGAAAGAAAACAAACAAACTGAACACGTGACCCAACACACCAGCATGCACTGATGAACATGCCCACGTCAAACGCTGTTCTACACAAGCAAATATGACTTTACTGATAAGATGAAGAGCGGGTCTGTTTCCCTAGCCTGTGTTTATACACATATATATGTTTTGCATGATAAACGGTTGACACTGCAGCCGTAGGCCTCCTCTTGTGGAGCAGCCAGGCAGAGCTGGCAGCTGATCCTATACTCAGAATAAGGTCGTCTTCAAAAGTCGGCCAGAAAACTGTGTCAGAAATGTGCTGAGTGAGTTTCTGCAAGGCTTAGCATAGCCTGTCTGCAATTGTGTGTGTGCGTGCAAGTGTATGTGTGTGGGCGTGTGTGTGTGTGTGTGGGGGGGGCGTATGTTGGTTTAAATAATAAAGATGTTAACCCCACTTTGTCTATCAGCTTGGTAGCATGACTTGACTTTTTCCTCTTCTATACTGAGCCAAGTCACTCTTAGAGTTTGGAGTGAAGGAGAGAGACAAAGAGAAGCAGGGAGGGAGAGAGAGGTAGGGGGAGAGAGAGAGGAGGGGGGAGGCAAATGAGATCCATGAAAAGTAGGTCCAGTGGAAAAGTACTCTCTCTCTCTCTCTCCTGTCTCCTCATGCTGGAGGGTGAGGTGTGTGTGCCTGTATGGAAGTGCAAACGAGCGAGAAGCCGACAGAGAGAGAGAGAGAGAAAACCCTTCAGTGTGTGGGTAGAGGTGTAGGGCTGCACAGCAGTGAAGGTGACATTGTAAACAGGTTTCGGCCGGATGTGAACACGCACACACAGACACACACACTCGTCCAGCTGGTCTTTCCCCAGACGCCCGCTGGCTGTGCCCTCACACTGCATCTGAACCCCTTCCTTGGCCAGCCAGGAATAGAAAGCTCTTCTGACCCGTCTGCTGTTGCAGATGATCTCCACAGAGAGTGACAGCATTTTCACATGAAAGTGTTTCTGTTATGTGCACTTTATACATGTGTTTTCATGTCAGTGTGCTTGAGTTCCTGTGTGTGTGTGTGTGTGTGTGACCCTGTGTGTGTGTGTGTGTCTCTGACCCTGTGTGTGTGTGTGTGTGTCTAACCCTGATTGTGTGTGTCCCTGTCCTCCCTCCCCAGGTAAGACAGTGAAGCTCAGCTCTGCTACAGTAGCAGTGAGTGAAGCCAGAGAGCTGCTCCAGTCCTTCAGCTGCCGCCCTGTGTACTCTGAATGTGTGTCACCTGCCCTCTCCTCCCTGGACCTCCTCCAGCAGAGGCTGCACGCCCTGGTGAGCGGGGGGGGGGGGGGGGGGGGGGGAGCCTGTCTAACCATGGGGGTGATAGTGTTAGAGAATAGTCTAGAAATGTGGAGAGACGTTGATTGATTGACTGCTAGGCGTAGAAATGAAAAGTTGCATTGGGGCAAGCTTGTTGTGGTTGATGTTGTCTTGGTGTTGTCTTGACGTTGTTCTGATGTTGTTTCGGTGTTCTTCTGCGTAGCTAGAGAAAGCCCCGGAGGAGAGGCCGGCGTGCGACAGTGACACCCTCATGGCGGAGGAGGAGCAGGGGGAGAAAGCGAGCGTGTCTCCACACGAGGAGGTGTGGTCGCTGTTCGAGCTCATCTGGACCAACGTCTGCCAGATCAGGTAGCTGTCAGCCTTGTCCAGGGTCTCTCTTCATGGGCTTGCTACAGCGGAGGTTCCCAAGCCTGGTCGATGTGGGGGGGTGTGGCTCAGGGTTGAGAATCTCTAACTGCAGATCAGGAAGGCCCAGAGGAACTTACACTCTGGGGCTGTTGACCGCATGTAAGGAAGAATATCAAATTAAAACGGATCGAATCGCCTGTTTTCCAGGTTATGTCTTGAAGTGTGTGTGAGCTTAGTTTGCTCACTAACGGTGGGTCCACCTGTCTCTTCTTATTGGTCAGCTCGGTGGTTTTCACCGCCCTCCGCTTTGACCCGGCCGCCACGGCAACCAGTCAGCTTGTGGTGGGGGGTCCCCCGCCCCCCCTGGAGGCCCTGTCATGTCTGCAACGGCTTCTATCTACAGTCACCCAGCTGCTGCAGGGGTTCAGCAGGTCAGGACCACCTCCAACACACACACTTCCAACACACACACCTCCTCCACCCTCCCACACACACACCTCCCACGCACACACTCACCCTTACAGCACCTCCTCACCCTCCCGCACACACACCTCCCACACACACACTCACCCTTACAGCACCTCCTCACCCTCCCGCACACACACCTCCCACACACACACTCACCCTTACAGCACCTTCTCACACTCCCGCACACACACCTCCCACACACACACTCACCCTTACAGCACCTCCTCACCCTCCCGCACACACACCTCCCACACACACACTCACCCTTACAGCACCTCCTCACCCTCCCGCACACACACCTCCCACACACACACTCACCCTTACAGCACCTTCTCACACTCCCGCACACACACCTCCCACACACACACTCACCCTTACAGCACCTCCTCACCCTCCCGCACACACACCTCCCACACACACACTCACCCTTACAGCACCTTCTCACACTCCTCCACCCCCACACACACCTCCCACACACACACTCACCCTTACAGCACCTTCTCACCCTCCCGCACACACACCTCCCACACACACACTCACCCTTACAGCACCTCCTCACCCTCCCGCACACACACCTCCCACACACACACTCACCCTTACAGCACCTTCTCACCCTCCCGCACACACACCTCCCACACACACACTCACCCTTACAGCACCTCCTCACCCTCCCGCACACACACCTCCCACACACACACTCACCCTTACAGCACCTTCTCACACTCCTCCACCCCCACACACACTCACCCGTACAGCACTCCTCTCCACCTCCCCCCTCCTCTACCACCTGAATGCCGACTCGTGGATCGGCCACGATGTTGCTTCTTTCTCTGCCGTGCTAGCAGTCAAAGAACGACCGTGGCTGTCACTGGCTGTTGCCATGGGAGACGGCGAGAGAGAGATACGGTTGTTAAGGATACACCACAATGCAGTGATGATTAAGTTTAAGAGTCTTTCACAGCTCAGTTAAAAAGATCAAGTCATCTCTGTCTCTGTGTTTCCTGAGGATGCGTCTCCTGAAAGCCTTTCTGTAAACACCTGGCTTTCTATAATAATACGTTTAGAAAAATGCGAAGGCAATGTGCCTTCTTAAACTTAAGGCTTAAACTCAAAGCTCTTTTGTACAGATCCTGTGTGGAAGAGGACATTTGAATTTGTGGATACAAGGCGTACTAATTGAGATACTTGATAGAAACCTTTTGAAAATACATTTTCCTAATCTCTCTCTCTTGTTCGTTCTGGAGGTGGGGGTGAGGGTGTTGAAAGGGCGTGTTTCTCAATTTTAGGGGGTGACACACTTGCACGCGTGCACGTACAAAAACACATGCTACTCGAACAGGTGCCCTTTTGAGTGAAGCAGCCAGCCAGTGAGTCTCGCATGCTGACAGTTCAGAATGTGCATGAGGATGGAGAGAGCTTTAGAAGCTCTGGTTACCAAGGAGACAAGCCGACTCTCGTGTTCTGTGGGAGGAGCTATGACTCATCACAGTGTATCCCTCTCTTCCTCCTCCTGCTCTTCCTCCTGACTTTATCTTCTCAACCAGATATGCAGAATGCATCTTTCCACCTCTGCCTCTATTAGTTTGAACATAACTGGGTTTAATGGTGTCATTATCCTCTCTCGCTCTCCCCCCATCTCTCTCCCCCCTCTTTCTCTCTGTCTCTCTGCCTCTCTGTCTCTCTGCCTCTCTCTCTGTCTCTCTGCCTCTCTCTCTGCCTCTCTCTCTGTCTCTCTGCCTCTCTCTCTGTCTCTCTGCCTCTCTCTCTGCCTCTCTCTGTCTCTCTGCCTCTCTCTCTGCCTCTCTCTCTGTCTCTCTGCCTCTCTCTCTGTCTCTCTGCCTCTCTCTCTGCCTCTCTCTCTGTCTCTCTGCCTCTCTCTCTGTCTCTCTGCCTCTCTCTCTGTCTCTCTCTCTCACTTCACACCTTGTCCAATCACTGTCTCTAATCATGGATGCATCTCTATTCACCGCTCAGTGGAAGATACGTCTGTGTGTGCGAGCGTGTGTCACGCACACACACACACACTTCCAAGCTGCTGTTCCCTGGTGGCTGTGGACAGGGCTGTCTGTGAGTCTGTCTTAGTGTGTGTGTGTGTGTGTGTGTCTGTGTGTGTATGATGAAGTAATCCAGATGTTGTTTCTCTGCAGGGTCCTCTCTCCAGACAGCGGCCTGGAGGATAGCCAGGCTCTTCTGTCCTTCATCGTGTCCAGCCAGGTCTGTCCCCTCCTGGGCTCCCGTCACCTAGCTGGGCTGGGCTTAGCCAGGGCTTAAAGGGTTATTTAGTCTCATCCTCAACAAGAAGCAGAAAATCAGTTTCCAGACAGATCTGGTTTTAGATTAAGACCTTCAGTGACTCATGCTCCTCCTCTGCTCCTCCTCCTCCGCTCCTCCTCTGCTCCTCCTCTGCTCCTCCTCTGCTCCTCCTCTGTTCCTCCTCCGCTCCTCCTCCGCTCCTCCTCCGCTCCTCCTCTGCTCCTCCTCCGTTCCTCCTCCGCTCCTCCTCTGCTCCTCCTCCGCTCCTCCTCTGCTCCTCCTCTGCTCCTCCTCTGTTCCTCCTCCGCTCCTCCTCCGCTCCTCCTCCGCTCCTCCTCTGCTCCTCCTCCGTTCCTCCTCCGCTCCTCCTCTGCTCCTCCTCCGCTCCTCCTCTGCTCCTCCTCCGCTCCTTCTCTGCTCCTCCTCTGCCACTCCTCCTCTGCTCCTGGGCATTGTGCCTGTGTTTCAGATTGCTGCGGTGGAGCCCAGGTGTAACGCTAGACAGCTCCAGGACTGTCTGTCTCTGCAGGAGTACAGGTGGGTTTGGCTGAGACACACACACACACACCAACGGAGACGTTAATTGACTCTCTGGGGGGGTATGTAGATCTGGTCATCCACCCAGGGATCCTCTGTGGGGACGTGCCCAGGCAGGTGGGGTGGAGGTGGGGTGGGTGACGGTGGTATTGTCCCATCTCTCGTGGAGCTGTGGTGACCATGACAGCAAACCAAAACATTTGTGAAAGTTTCTATCCTTCATGGTATCGATTCTTATTCTAGTGTGTCCTTATTCACTATGAACGTAACTGAAACCCTCTAACGTAAACACACACACACACACACACTGCGTCGTCAGGTGAGAGTCAGATAGCCACAACAGAACGGTTTGATCTTTCAGCTTAATGAAACCCTCCCTGCCAGATCCAGAGCTCCTTCTGAGAAGGGCCCAGTTCCCCAGGCCCAGGTCGCCTGGACAACCAGATATTATGGGATGGTTATGTTGTACCAAGAACTGGCAAAGACAAAGGGCCAAAGGTTTGTAGAAGTCACATGATAACATGATCACAGAAGATTACATAGGTGTTGAGGACAGGCAGGTCTGTTGTTATCTCTCTGTGTTCTTTTTCATCTCTGGCGTCTGTCACATTTGGAGCGGCTACATCCTGAGTGTGTGTGTGTGTGTGTGTCAGTGTGTGTGTTTGTGGGTTACAGTGTGTCGCTTATGTAATATGAATGGAACGTTCTTTTCCACCAGCTTGTACCTGAAATAATGATCCATAGAGATGGGTTAGTGAAGGTTTAGACACACACACACACACACACATTCATTCATTTAGCAGACGCTTTTATCCAAAGCATACACACCAACACAACAGGAAGCCACAATGACATAATGACACTCTTGTTTAAGCCTTTTTCATTCCAGTGAAGCATTGTGGGATTGTTCTTGGATTCTCAGTATTATTAGAGGGCTGGTTTTCCACATATCATCATCCCTTTATCCTCTGGGCTGCCTGTTTTACCGGCTGGTTCTGACTGGTTCATGATGACAGTGAGGAGAGCAGAGGCTGGTAGGGGTTATGATGCGCACAGGAAAGAGCAGCGGGTTAGAAGCACCAGCACACACCCTGCAGATGACCTGCTACAGTTCAGCAGCGTCAGCTTCAACAGCTGTTTAGCCATGATGACATATTCTAGAATGCTCTGGAGCATTTCCCATTAGATTTAGGTCATGGCTTCAAACCCACTTCCCTTCTGTCACCTTTTCTTCGAAAACCCATTGAATCCATAGTGAGAGCGCCTGCTTAACTCAGGGATGTCCAACCCTGATCCTCAGGGCTCACGGTCCTGAAGGTTTTCGATGTTTCCCTGCTCCAGCACACCTGATTCTAATGAATGGGGTTGTTATCAAGCTCTGTGGAAGCCTCATAATGACCCTTCATTAGAGTCAGCTTAACTGAACCGAACAGTGGAGAGCCGGTTTGCACTGGCCTGCAGGGGTGAGTCAATGTTTGATTCTCTGCTCTCTCAGATTAAATAAATTTCCTGAGGTAAATATTAGATTCTCCTACATGACCACTAAGCGATACGGTAGTTAAAGTGCATTCAGTGGAACAAACTCCACTTTGAATATTCAGAGGTCTGTTAACACTGTGGCATGACATCAGACGCTGTGTGTGTCTGGAGGGCTGTGTGTGGGTGAGTGAGTGTGTGTGTGTGTGTGTGTGTTAGTGCGTGTGTGTTCTCCAATAAGTCCTCATAGTGCTGTGCCCACTTCTCTGCTGTAGTTTTATTTCAGGTTGGCATCCCGTGCCCACGCCACACTTTTATTTCTGACTAAAGTCACCAAACGCACGTCTGCATTATTCAGCTCAGCACAGTGTGTGGAGGACAGCCATTGATCTAAAACTGGCATGAACTTTCACCTCCTGCCATGTGCTCTCTTGGGGTCTCTGTTCTGGGCCCCAGACTCCCGGCTCTCTCCCAGCCCGTCTGAACATCAGAGCCTCTAGGAAGGTCAGGCAGGGGCGTGGCTACTGGCCCGTCACCGTCACCGGCGCCATGGGTGTCGCTTAGAAACAGGGGGCATGTTGGAACCTGTTGTTCCTGGGTGGTTACATAAACACGGATCGGATATAGAAGGGGGGGGGGGGATTGCTCTCTCTTTCTTCCTCCATTACATAATGTTGTGAGGAGAAACAGCAGAAGAGGCCACAAGAGGCCCCTGTGTGTGTGTGTGTGTGTGTGTGCGTGTGCGTGTCGCTACAGGAACCACATAGAACTGGAACATGAATTCCCTTAGTCCTGCTGACAGTCTAATCATCCAGTGATGTCAGGGTTTGCAACTAGCTTTACATATTTTTTAAATATATATTTCCTAAAGGTTGGAAAGATGTTTCCTAAAGAATGTGTAAAAGAGGTTCCACTCTTCCTGTAGAAGTACACAGTTTCATCGCAGAGCTGCCAACTCTCACTCATTGGCAGTGAGATACTCGCATTTGATTGGTTAAACAGTGTGTGTAACGTGTTGACCAGACCACAGCGTGTGTAACCAATCAAATGCATGTATCTCACTCACCAATGCGTTCTGTTCATCGTTCTTGCAGACTGTCTGTCTTCACTGCTGTAGCCTGTCTGGTTCAGGCTGTCCCTGTCCTTGTCTTTCCCCAGGGAGAAGCTCTTCATGGGGGGCTCCCAGATGGCCGAGCTGAGGGCCAGTCTGGAGCGCTGTGTCGAGGCTGTGGCTCACAGGACCATCATCACCCCCTGGCTCTGATTGGACCAGAACCAGGAAACGTGGAACCACGGCGACCCGGAATCTGCAAACCGTCAACGGAATCCGAATGTTATCGTTTCATAGTTTAGAATTACAGATTATTCACTCAACTGAAAATAGTTTATTATTCATCTGGGATCCTAGTACTGTATGTCAATCAGCAAGTGTCACCGTAAAGACTATCCTCAGGAAACGATGCTCTCTGTGACAGGAGTTCCTAGCCGTAAAGCTGCATGCATAATCATCAGACATGACATCATGAGCCATGACATCATGAGCCATGACATCATGAGCCAAACTCTTCACCTGATCCAGGAAGTAGAAGATGACATCACAGCCTCATCGGTGAGCTCACTGTTCAAGCCTGTCCTCAGGTCAGTTCAGCCTTTACCAGACATCAACACACTGCTGCTTTGAATCTTTTCAAATGAAGGGACATGTTTCCTCGTACCTCACACAGGTATGCAGTTCTCCCGCCTATAGGTTTTCTCTTGCAGTCTTTTGTCCTTCATCTCAGACGTGTAAATATAAACATTTATTTTGGGATGAATTAGTTCTTAGGAGTGTATTTTGCAATGTAATAAAATGGAAACCTTTTTGATGCTAAACCATCAGTGTTGAGGTGTAGCATATTGTCATATTCACTCACATGCTGTTCAGCTGTGTTTCCCAAGGAACACCTCTCCTGCCTGTTCTAGATGTTTCTCTGCTCCACCGCAGGGGAGGGAGGAAGTAAAGGGGGAAGGAGGGGGAGAGGGAAGGTGTTCACACGAGCAGGTCAAGGTGACCCGTGTCGATGAACCGCCTCCACCTTAAGAACCACACAGGAAGTGACCCAGCATTCCAGTTTTGCCCCCGCTTACACTGCGGCCTAATTCGGCGCCCCAGGTCATTGACAGGTGCGGCTCTGTTCTAGTGAATGAGACCCGACAGGGGAGGAGGGGCGGATTAGAGGGACGTCTGACGCGCCCGTGTCCAGGATCCCAGTGGAGAAGCTTACTCTGAGAATCACTGACCTTCTCTCCCTCCTTCCCTCCCCCTGGACTGCAGGTGATCTTGGTGTAATCTCTCCCCATTTAGACGCTTAATGGTCCAGACAGATACACCTTAGTAGAGCTAGTCCCTGGTGGAAACTATGAGGGGGTTATGGGAGACTTTAGCCTGGAAATCAGGGATGACCCTTATCTCCCACTATGAGCTCATGTACCAGACACAGGAGCTGCTGGAAGTGGGACTGGGTGGGGCAGGAGGAGGGCAGCAGGGCAAGTGGCTTAATGTCCTAGTTCTTAGCTGGATCTTTTTACAGTCACCGTCTACAGAATCAGAATTGGTTTTATTAGTTGTGTAAATGTGCACAAACACAGAATTTAGTGTGGCAGGATGCATTTATTTTTCAAGTATGATAAACTAACAAAAATAAACTATCTGAAGGATAAAATAGCTATATATATATATATATAAAAGATAAGAGTATAATGATATAAATATAAACGTGTATACCCTTACTTCCTCTTCTTTCTTCTCTAACAGAGTCTATTCATTCACTGGTAGAGAAAGGCAGACAAATAGGACATTTCAGGTTGAAATGGTTTATTAGTTAAGAAATGTGACCTTACAAATGTGATACAGAATGAACCCCACATATTCATCGTTAACCCCACCCTCCCTCCCATCCCCCCCACTGAGAACTAAACGCAATTCATATTTTAGCGTTTTTTGTTTTTTTAACACCCATCACAAGAAAGAAAAAGCTATGCAGTGAACGGAATCTACATAAAGTACCCAAACTGCAGTAACAAAACATTTGGTTAGCAGTAGCACGGCTGTACGTGTGAGCACTCAAAATGTGATCCTAAAGCTGGCACTATCATTTCATGACTCTACGGTCATGTGCACTTCCAAACCTTTTATCTATTGGTAAATCTGCAGTGTATAAAAATATAAAAAAGGCAATCATTAAAGATTTGAAAAGCAATCCAGCTTTTAGTTGAAATGACACCGTTTAAGCCATGAGAGGCAAGATCTTGCTGAGTAAGGCTTCAAACCACAGATCGTTTAAATGTGTGAGAGCAAAAGAAAGAAAAACAGTTCCAAATAATATTCTGAATCACTTTCTAAATCAATTCAACCATACATTTTCCAGTATCTCATAGATCCATTCAGGATTACCCAAGTCAGTAGCCTTTATCGAAACCCCTTCAAAGAACTAAAAACAAAAAAGCCATAAATGTGTATTAAATGTTGGCATTCGTAAGACAAAAATGAGGAAAACAAACAATATATACAGCACAAAAGAAATAGCGTATGCAATATGCAAAGGCGTCAAGTTGTTTTCGACAACCCTCCCTCATCCCCTCCCCCAAAATAAGCCAGTCTTCACTGAAGACCCCTCAAAATGCCCAAATCAATACCCTTACGCCCTCCCACCCCTGCTCACGCACAGAACATCACAAAACACGATTACATCACTAAGCCTGTTAGTTTGGGAAAGGTGCCCCTGTAACTTGCCCTCCCCCCTCTCCCTGCCTCCCCCTCTGCCTCCCTCAGGCGGAGGGGGAGAGTGCTTCAGCCAGATGGCTCCACTCGTCTGTCTCGGGGTCGTACACCTCCACCGTATTCAGGAAGTCGTTCCCATCAAACCCGCCCACAGCGCAGATGACGTCACCCAGCACGGCCACGCCGGCGTTGCTGCGCGCCGACGTCATGCTACCCAGCATCCTCCACTCGTTCCTGGCCGGGTCGTACACCTCCACGCAGCGGAGCGCGTGAGACCCGTCGAACCCGCCCACCACAAACAGTTTGCCTGCGAGCGAAAGGAATGAGAACAATCCTCACTACCTGGTAGAGCAGCAACTTTGCTCCTCTGAATGTAGAAGAACTGGAATCAAACTGAACCTGAACTCTGATGTCTCAAGTCAACTAGCCTGAAGACTGAACCATCCTGTCCACCCCCCAGCCCTCCAGCCACACTCTCACCCAGTCCCCCTGTCCCAGATGGGGCTCCTACCTGCGTAGACAGCCACCCCGGCCCCCCTGCGCGCCACGTTCATGGGGGCGATGATGGTCCAGGTGTTGTTCTCGGGGTTGTAGCGCTCCACCGTGTTCAGGCAGTTCCACGACTCCGCCCCTCCGATCACGTACATGAAACCTTCCAGCTCGCACACCGCCGCCTGGTGCCTCCCTGGAGGACGAAACAAGCACACGCTGTCAGGTCTGGATAGCTGCTTCTGATATTGATATTACCTGTGCGTGTGAGTGAGTGAGAGGGACAGAGAGAGACACTTACTGATGTTGAGGGGGGCACAGTTGTCCCACGTCTTGCTCACAGGGTCAAAGGCGTCACAGTTCTTCAGACCCTTCTGCCCGCAGGGATCCGATCCTCCAACAACAAACAGCTTGTTGTTCAAGGCGCAGACACCTGGGAAGAGAGAGAGGAGCCACTCAAAGTCCGTCCACAGTGAGCCAATCAGAAGTTTATGCATTCACTCGTCAAAAGGGGGCCGTTTTCCTTACCTGCGTTGCAGCGATTGGTCCGGAGCTCTGGCACCTGAGTCCACTCGTCAGAGTGCGGATCGTACGTCTCCCCACAGCTCAGCTCATCTGAGTGGCCGTTGGAGCCGCCCATCACATAGAGCTGACCCTATGAGGAGGGAAAGGGGGCGGGCCAAGTTATTATCCAGACAGGCAGAAGACAGGATGCGAGACAGGCAGAAGACAGGATGCGAGACAGGCAGAAGACAGGATGCGAGACAGGCAGAAGACAGGATGCGAGACAGGCAGAAGACAGGATGCGAGACAGGCAGAAGAAAGGATGCGAGACAGGCAGAAGACAGGATGCGAGACAGGCAGAAGACAGGATGCGAGACAGGCAGAAGACAGGATGCGAGACAGGCAGAAGACAGGATGCGAGACAGGCAGAAGACAGGATGCGAGACAGGCAGAAGACAGGATGCGAGACAGGCAGAAGAAAGGATGCGAGACAGGCAGAAGACAGGATGCGAGACAGGCAGAAGACAGGATGCGAGACAGGCAGAAGACAGGATGCGAGACAGGCAGAAGACAGGATGCGAGACAGGCAGAAGACAGGATGCGAGACAGGCAGAAGACAGGATGCGAGACAGGCAGAAGACAGGATGCGAGACAGGCAGAAGACAGGATAGGCGACGCACCATGAGGACGGCCATCTGGAAGCGAGCCCTGGGGGTCCTCATGGGGGCCATGAAGGTCCAGTGGTCCTCTTTGGGGTCGTAACACTCCACAGTCCGCAGACACTCCTCTCGATTGTACCCTCCTGGTGGGGGGGGGGGGGAGAGAAGACTTCACATCCAGACATAAAGACCACGTTTCTCTGGAACTCTTTCATTTATACTAGGAAAAACACCAAGACTGTCTAGCAGAGACTGGAGCTTGTGTGATCAGTGTGGAGTCATGACCTTTTGTCAAAATTATTGTTATTATTGCTTTTATGTACAGCACCTAGAGCTGCAATTCTTGTATGAAATGTGCTATATAAATATCTTATTATTATTATTATTACTATATGGACCCACACCCTCTACAGCCAATGACCTCTTTCAGATGAATGGGTTGTTATCAAGCTCTGCGGAAGCCTGATAATGACTCCTCATTAGAATCAGGCTGGAGCAGGGAAACAATCTGGAACCTTCAGAGGCCCTCAAGGACCAGGAGCTGAGGAAGAGGAGGAGGAAGAGGAGCTCACCTGCGGCGACGAGTCGTCCGTGCAGAGCGGCGGTGCCCAGGCCGGAGCGGGCGTAGTGCATGGGGGAGAGCGGGCGCTCCTCCAGCTCCTCTGGCTGACCCTCAAAGCTGAGGCTCTTCAGCAGGCAGGGCGTGGCTGAAGGGGATGTCTGGGGGCTGCTGCGGCCGTGCAGGAAGATCACGCTCAGCACGCCGTCCAGCACGGCCAGACACAGGTAGGTGCAGTCTGGGGGAGGGACAGGTGGAGGTGTGAGGTCTGTTCTGACGAGCTTGGAGCTGACGAGGTCATTCCTGTGTTTGTTTACTCTGTTTCCAGACGAACGCCTCTGAAAGCTTTTCTACAACGGAACCCTCCTGGACCAACGAGGTCTACACACTGACTGACATGGGAAATATTCAACAAGCAGGGTGAGATGGGAGTTCAGAGAGACGACACGCACACAGACTTACTGGTGGTCTTCTCTGAGGCGATGTACTTCCACTCCCTGTGGCGGGGCGTGCGGGGGGCGCCGGGGGACAGGCTGCCAGGGGAGCTGCAGCTGTGCTGTCTGCTGTGGGCCTCTGCTCTGCTCTCTCTGGGGGGGTTCTTCTGCAAGAGCACAGGCACACACACTACTGTAGGGACCGACCACCATGCTCCAACACACACACACTACTGTAGGGACCGACCACCATGCTCCAACACACACACATTACTGTAGGGACCGACCACCATGCTCCAACACACACACACTACTGTAGGGACCGACCACCATGCTCCAACACACACACTAACCTAACATTCTAACCACCAACACACACACACACACACACTAACCTAACATTCTAACCACCAACACACACACACACTAACCCAACATTCTAACCACCAACACACACACACTAACCTAACATTCTAACCACCAACACACACACACTAACCCCCCCCTCCGGTCTGACCCAGGTGACCCCTGCAGCAGCCTATCAGAGCGCTGGCCTGGTTACCTGCACAAACTGCAGCTGGTCGTCCTCAGCGGGGAACACCACAGTCTGTCCCTCCACCATCAGGCTCCCGTCCAGCAGCTTGTGGTCAGCAGAGTAGTACAGCGTTTGCACCTGCAAGACACACAGCAACACAACAACCATGTGGCTGTCTCCATGGCAACGGTGAAGCAGAGCCCCGGAAACAGGGTGAGTGGGTAGAAGGAGGGAGGGGGGGGGTGTCCGTAGGCAAGTGTTTTTTTGCACGCACACACACACACACACAAACTGAAATGAGGCGCGGTACACTGAAGGGGTCAAGGTAACAGCTGGTGCCCTCCCATGCTCCTCTCCTCCCCCCCTCCCCCCCTCTCTCCCTCCCCCCAGCCTGTCTGGAAAGGGAGAACTGGGGGGAGGCGGGGGGAGGAGACGACAGCAGCAGCAGCAGCATCTGAAACGTCTTCAAGGAGAGAGGGAGGCGGAGGAGGGGAGGGCTCTTCAGCTCGCTTGTCTCATCGCCGCTCCTGATTGGACGTCACCTTCGAAAACTCTGGAAGGGGACTGGCTGCAGCAATACATGAGAGTTTTCAACCGCAAGGAACGAGCAACTGTTGCAATGCGCCAATAAATAAACAAGCAAAAAGTTTTGAGAAGACGCATGCAGGATTGTTAAGAAGTAGGAGAATCCTGAAAGAAAAAGAAAAAAATCTCCATGCTTTTCTTCAAATCTCCACTTTAAAAAATGTTTTTTGGGGGATGGAAAAAAAAGGAGCCTAAAAAATCATATATTAAATTGTGTGGCCATTAAACGATGGAGGGTTTGAAATCCAGTGTGTTATTTGAGAGGAGTCCTTTTGAGACGCCCACCTGGGCTCCTATGACTTGGAGATCTACTGAGCATGTGATCTAGGAATGATTTATGAGGAAGGCAGCAGCCACACTAACGTCATTAGATCTCACATGGATATGGATGGATTCAAGAATTTGGATTTTGTTCTTATGTGCCATGAACAGATGAGAAGGGGTTTCTATGTGAATTCTAGCACGTATGTGTGTGTGTGTAACTGACAGATGGGAGATCAGTTTCACTGGCGTTTTTTTTTATGGCGAGAGAGGGGGGGAGGCTTCATTCCTCCCTCCCTCTCTCCCTCTTTTCTCTCTCTCTCTTTACCCTGGTGGTTCAATCTTGCTTCTTCTTTTTCGTCTCCTGCTGCTGCTAATAAACCTAAAGGAGAAATAAATCAACGAGGGGGAACAGTCATTAGTACTGGAACGCCGGTCCGACACACACACACGCACACGAAAGAAAGGCACCGTGAAGCAGCATAAAAGAGGAAGAGGGGGGAGGGGGGGGGGGGGGCAAAGCCTGCCTCTTTGAGTGACAAGAGGAAGGGCCAATGCCACTGGGTGGGTGGAGCCATCATCGACCAACAATGCACCCAATCATAGAAGGGAGGAGGGGGGGGAGGGAGCTGGATGGACGGACAGCAAAAAAAAAACAGGAAACTGGGTTCATTTGTCCTGGTTTCTTTTCTGCTCACCTCTAGCTCGCCGTACGGGCCAGGTGCAGTGTGTTACTGTGTAACTTTAACTCTTGGAGAAGAGAAAGAAAAACAAAACAGTCCCAGAACAGTGACTCATCCCCCCCCCCAGGGGAAGTGTCCCCGTCCCCGCAGAATCAGAATGACAGTTGGGGATGACGCCTGGATGGGTGTGGAACCTTCTGTAGTCCGGATGACTACTTCTGAAACCTGTTCTACAACCCCCACTGAGAAAACCTCTCCTCTCACAGGGAAGGAAAGGGAGAGGGAGGCGTGTGGAGGTGGTGTGCAGAGGAGGAGGGAAGATGGAGGAGAGGAGGAGGGAGGAGAGGAACCAGCAGTACTGACCTCCTCCATCAGTCTATCCAGATGGTCTCCGTTCTCCACCAGGCTGCGCTGGACCCAACTGAGCACTTTGGAGTACAGCTTGCCGTTGCTGGGCAGGGTCAGGTTGTCTTCCAGCATTACTTCTAACTGGAAACACACACACACACACAGACGAGGCCCCACAGGGAGAGGAGCGAGAGTTAGAAAACAAGCGAGACTGCAGCGAGGCTGCGTCACGTCCACGACGGCTTGGTTACCATGACGCAGGGTTTGATGTTCGCGAGACAGATGGACTCAAATCAAACACACCAATCAGGTGCGATTTACCAAGCCAACTGGTTAAATTAACCCCCACCCACTCTCACCCCACCCCCCCCGTAGAGAATGGAGCCTTTGGTTTGATGCAGCTAAGCGTTCCACATTTTAAAAGGTAATCTTTGACCCTCGGTTACGTTCTCAGGGGATTACGGGGGCGTCTAAATTAAGATAATCTACGCCGGTCAAGCAGCTAAAATTAGCATCCGTGACTCAAGCAGCAGAGAGATCCAGAGGATTTCTCCCCTCGACCGTGACAGGAAGTGACCGTTAAGAGGTGGACCAGGTGGAGCTCACCTTGAGGCGGGGGAGTTTCAGGAAGTCCTCCTGCTCAGATATCTCCAGCAGGTGCTCCTGGATGTAGGAGTCCACCTTGGCCAGGACGCGGCCGTCTCCCATGCAGCTGGCAAAGTTGCGGAAGGAGATAGCGCTCTGGGAATCCATCTTGGAGAGCAGGTAGTCGCCACAGATCTGGCCGACGAGAGAGGAGAAAAACGAGGAGAGGTTTATGACGACGTCAACAGGAAGTTATGGAGGTTGAAGCCCTTTCCCCACTCTTAACCTGAACAACTTAAAATAAAAACCTTTTCAGGTCAAACCTGTTGCCGCTTTATTGCGCTTTAAAGCAGTAAAAAGGTTGTAAAATAAAACGTCATCAGTTTTAAGGCGGAGTCGTCCTACCTGTTTGACGCGCTCCATCTTGAACCTTTTAGCAGCAGAGTAAACATCCTTAACCAACTCCTTGTCTGCCTTCAACCTGGAAAACACAGCGAAATCAGTGAGAGAGCGACGACGCCTTCCGACGAGACTCTTACCCGGTGTGCCTGAATGGGTCAGAGGTCACGGGGGGTGGGGGGGTACTCACTGGGCAGTGTAGGCGTAGTTAAGCAGGACCTCCACAGCCTCGGGGTCCAGGTCCTCAAAGGTGACGTGAGACACCCCGTGAGGCTCGATGTCACTGTTGAACACCTCAAACAGGTAGGGGCTGCAGCACGCCAGCACAGCACGGTGAGCCATCAGCTCGTGACCGCACACCTGCCACACAGGACGGGAGAGGGGGGGTCAAAGGTCAGGCTGACAAGAGAAAGGTTCAAGGACGTGTTTCTACTGATCTTGGACAACAAAATGGCTGCGATGTATACGAAGACAAGGGAAATGCGCTTGGCGTAGGGATACGCTGAGGAACAAGAGCGCTTCCTGAGGGAGGGTGTTTCACCTGCAGCCTGACATCGCAGAACTGGCCGCTCTTCCGCAGGGCGTTCATCTTGGCCACTGTGGAGTCCAGGAAAGTCTCGTCCTCGAAGATCAGAAAACCGTTGGGAATCATTTTCGCAGAATTTGGAGGCAAAATCTGTGGAGGGATGAAGAGAAGAGGGGGAAAAACTATTGAATTAAAACACTACACCTCCCAACAGGGTATTTGTCAGTGAAGAAGAGCGATATTCGCCAACATCTTCTTTAATCAATTAATAATCCCTATGGAGGATTTAGATTAGTGGCATGTACATTAGGTGAGTGCATATATACATCTACCCGATGCATTATGGCGCTTTTCCACCGCATGAAATCAGCTCGCCTCGCCTCGCCCCTACTCGCATTTTTGGCGTTTCCACCGCAGTTCCATGGTACCCGGTACTTTTTTTACCTGGCTAGCGGGTACTTTTTTGGTACCTTCTTGCTCTAGGTACCAGGCGATCTTAAGTCGAGCTAAAAGGTGACGTCGGCAGACGGCCGGCCATTGATTGGCCAGAAAGTGTGACGAAGTCACGAGAGCGACTTAAAGCAACAGCGCCGCAGCTAATACTTATTACTATCAGATACAGTCCATTACACCAACAGTCTACAAGCTTTTTAAAAGTCAGATAAGTTACAAAAGACTAGTTCGTCAACATGGCTAAAATTATAATGTGGGTTCTGTCCACTTGTGGGTTGCGTTGGTGTTATTTACGTCGCGTACAAAAAGACGTCAGGGCCTACGTCACGCCCCTTTCGCCGACGACCGGGAAGTACTTTTTGAGGTACAATTTGCGGTGGAAAACCATCCGTGTTAACTACCAAACCGAGTATAGTCGGGTAGAGTCGTGCTACATTTGCGGTGGAAAAGCGCCATTAGTGATGGCCTTACCTAATAAGTGTTATCCGGAGAGTCCGGAGAGAGAGAGCTACTGGTGACAGTATAACAGGAACCACAGGGAGAGAGAGCAGGCGAGGCAGACTGAGGGGGAGGAGTCAGAAGCAATGCTGGTCGACCAGATGAGTGTGGAGGGAGGAGGGCAGTCGCACCGATGCAAACTAGCAGGCTTGAAGCGACTGTAATCAAGTCCTCAGTAACCCGTTGGCTATAGAGTCAAACTTTTTCTGTGTTGGTCGTGCATTATAACCTGGAGGAGAAAAGAGAGTCAATTAAGTACATTCAGTCTAAATGAAGGAGAAAGAAGCATCAAGAAGCCAGAAGAAACACCATATATCAAGGCCATATTAGTATTTTTAGACTGGTAGAGGCCCTTCATGCTAACTGATACCATGTCATAGTCACTCAGGACAAAAATAGTTGATGCCGTTAAAACCTGCTTCCCCATTTTGTGTCAGAATTTTCCGGACTTTTCCGGTGTTTTCCAGCACTCAAAGAGACAGTACCTCCCCAGTTTCACACCTTCAACCACGTGTCAACTAGACCCCGCCAGAGACCGGCTAATCCGGCTCAATCCTCTCCTATCCCCAACCCTGAGGCAAGCCCAATTGCTCAGAGCCAACCAACCAATCACGGTTGCCCAGGAAGCACATCCACAACAGGCCACGCCTCCAGAGATAATCTGTGGATTCCTACCCTGTGTAGCTTGTCTGGGGGCAGCAGGTTTTAGGGGAGAGAAAAAGACAGTCACATTGGCCGTGCTATGGCCCCCTCTGGTCACTCTCACTAGGGTCGCAGGAAGGGCAGGAGGTTTGTGGGAGGGCAGGAAGTGTGTGTGGGTCATAAAATCAGAGGAATTCCAACCGTTCAACTGCTCTTCCCACATATAGAGGGGGAAGTACAGAGGAGGAAAGAGAAGAAAAAAACACAACAGCTGCTTCAGTCTGAAATCTAAGCTACATGCCATTTGGAAGGAGTTTCTTTTTAGAAATCTGGCGTGCCAGTTCGCGCGCGCGCGTGGGTGTTGGGACAGGCGCCTGTGATTCTAATTCATTACACAAGAGCTACCAGAATCACTTCTCCAGTGTGCACACCCAATCAACACGAAGTGGTGTGTATCATAAGCAACTCATCTGAAGCTAGTGTGTGTGAGTGGATGTGTGTGTGTGTGAAAGTAATGATTGACTAAGAGGCCTCGATTGCCCTGTGTCATGGAGAAATTAAACGGAATAACAACCTTCATGCCTCCCTGGAGGACGAGACATGGGAGGCTGGTGCTCCAACAACCATACACTGGGGGGGGGGGGGGTATAGACAGTGTGTGTGTGTGTCTGCATCTGTGTGTGTGTGAGATAAATGAAGAGTCTTATTCTGTTGTGGTCAAGCTACATACAGCCAGTAAGTCCTCCATTAGGTCATCTTAGACCACAGCGATAAATCCAGGCGGGTCAAAGTGTAAGCGACATCCATCTCTCTTTCGTTCCACTAAATGGGGTGGATGCTTTTCGCTGTAACTTGTGACACTTGATACAGGACTGTGTTATCTGCTGTCTGACGTGTGATCACCCGTATCAGCTGGAGGGACTGGACAGCCTTGCGACAGGACAGACTGGTCTTTGGTGCAACAAAGTAACGACCGTTTCTGTTCCATCAGGGACTGCAGCCACTGAGTTTGAGACACAAGGCTAAGAGTTAGAGACTTTTTTTTTTTATCTCTAGGACATCTTGTCTAGGCAGTAACAAATAGATAAATAACCGCCGTCAAACTGTGTGTGTTTGAACTGTATGTCAGTGTTTGACAGGCCTGCGGACGTTTGAAGGGAAACTCGACTGCCAATCCACTTTTCTAGTTCACAACACTTAGAGGCACGTGATTTTAATAATGTTTTCACAGAACTAACACAAATCAATAGCTCCAGTCATGACAACATTACCATACAACTTAAACCAGGCAGTCATAAGCAGCGTTGGCAAGTTAGTACAGCAGCTGACCCTGGAGGGAGGGGGGACGAGAGCCTACCCAGGCATGGTTAAGGGACACGGACACAGGTCCTGCTCAGGATGCATCAGGAGGGAATTGTTCGATCGCGTGCAAGTTTTACGCAACACCATGAAAAATAGCGTGAGGGAAACAGAAGTGGGGGATGAGGACAAGATGTGCGGCAGGCCGGTAGGTGGGGGGGAAAGGGACGGTCTGAGCGATGCCAAACACAGAAACAAACAGGAGTAGTACGCTCAACACAGAGACGGAAAATAACTGCTTTGTCACATGACTTCAGAGGCGTGCTGCACGTTGAAATCCTAACAATCTGTGTGTGTGTGTGCGGAGCTACGCTGGCAGATCTGGGTAGTGCTGCCACATGACGGCATGTGCGGGTGTGCTGGCACATGCTAGAAATAGCTGAATAAAAAGACCTTATTGTGTTGCCGTGAGCGCTCAGTTCTGTGTAGAAGCTTCAGATGCCACGACCATTCCATTTGCAGATGTTGGCTGGCTTAGTTCTTGTTGATGTTCTTGCGTAATATCTGGGATGGGACGATTCCACGGAACGCTTCGCTGACTAGAACCTTCTTTAAGTTGGCTCCCCTTCTCCTCCTCGGCTCCACTTAGAATCCCCCCCCCCCTCTCTTCCTCCTCCCCCACCCTCTCTACCCTTCCTCCTCCCCTGCCCCGGGGCTTCACTTACTTTCCTCCCCTCCCCCTACGCCCCCCCCCCTCCTCTACTTCACCCCTCCCCCACTGCCCTTCCCCCACCCACCCACAGGTCTTTTCTATTCCCCTCACACACACACTGCCTCCCTCTTCCCAGACGTGCCTGAATTTAGACCGCATGTTTACCATACCAACCCAAGATGGAAGTGAATTAAAGTTAAGTCTTTAAGTAGCTTTGACTGTAGTACCTTTGACTGTAGGTTAACTGATTGAGATATGAAAAAGACTTCATATCCCTGCCCCAACCCCTCCTAATAAAGGATAAACTCTCCCTGAGATCAAAGGGTAACATTATACTAATCATGCAATTTAACAGATGGATAACTTTCTCTTCTCTTCAACAGTGATAAGCTGAGATTTGGGAACTCAAGATCGTCAAGGGGGCTGTGAACCGAGACAGGAAACAGACTGGGAAAACAGGAAGTAGTATTCCTGCAAACAAGACCATCATCCAAGTGTCTGTGAAACACTCCAAGTGATGACATGACTCGGGCACAGAGCCATGTGATCACCGAAATACAGTAAGTTACTAAATATATTGAATTAGACATAAGGGGCTACAAAAAAATGGAGGATAAAGTCAGCTGTAGGAAGAGAGCAGAGAGAAAGATCCATCGAAATAGATTCAACACGTCATCTGTTTCCATTTGACTGGTCAAACACAATGATAATGGGACAGTTTGTGCCAGAGACGGACTGTGTGGTTGGATGTACTCAGTCGTAAAGCCTTTGTTAAAGCTGAAGGCCATACATTTGAAAGCCTTTCATATATATATATATATTTAACTAAATACATAGTGGTGAGGGAACTTTATGAAAGCAGGAACCGATGGTGTGTATCTGGGATTCAGAACGATGTGACTCACATGACAAGGATGTGACTCATAACGATGATATGGAACCAATATTGCGCAACATGAACTAGAAGGATCAGCGCTCATTAAAGATCAGAATGTTGGAATCTACCTCGCGCTCCTCCTAGGCCGCGCGCCCCTAGATAAGAACACTGTGGAAATGGCCGAATCACACCGAGTCATCCTCCATGAACCAGCTGTATCTGACCTCAAGTATCAGAAACTTCGATTTTGGTGGCCGAATAAGCGCCCCCCCCCCCCCCCCCCCCCCCCCTAGGCCCGACCTGTTCATGATCGTAGCGGTGCTGAAGCGAGGTCCAACGGAACCAGGTGACATTCTAAAGCCCTTGGCGATAACATCCGACTATCGGTTTATTTTACAAAAATTACTCGTGTTTTAAGGTTAAATGCTTGTCTGGGTTATACTGCTAGGCGAAGATTATGTGCAGTTAAAAAATATAAGTGATAGTGATTTTAGGATGTTACTACACAGTAGGTACATTTCAGGAGTGGAGGAGTAACGCCAAGGTTGAGACTCAGGGAGGTGGGATGGTGTAACGTGGAGTGCCGTTCAACAAAAAGACGAGCAGTCTTCATCGCAAGCATTTATTCCGTTCCTCCGCAGATTTACCGAAACAACAATGGTTTAATGCTCGCCACAATTCAGAAGCACGGAGTCTGACACGGTGACTGTGCCCGCGCCAGCCAGTCCCGAGTCCCCACGGCACGGACTAACGTCTGGCCGATATTCACCAAGTAGGTCAGCTGTTAAGAGAAGGCCAGGCCAAACTGCTGAGGTTTGCCGACATTGCAATGACAGTTCAAAAAGCACACAATGAAGCCATGTGGCGCGCGAGCTCCAGTTAGCCGCTATAGAGGAGCTGGAGCCCGCGCCCAGCTGGCGCGCTAAGCAGACACCAAGACGGTAACGACCTTGCAACTACCTGACTGTACACCGCAGACTCGGATCCTTGATCCTGCTTGGACATCGTGGCAGGGCGTGCATCCGTGCCACCCTAACCGTTACCGTAACCAGCTATGTGGCAATGGATACGAACATGTCGTCCCTCGTGCAATCGTTGCATGCGCTTCATTCAGCTACGCCCCGTTACTACTGTTAAAACGAAAGACGTCTAGATGGCATTTAATTTCCAGAACAGGTGACGATCTTAAACCAGTGTAACTCTGATTAAAGTGTCAAAGTGTATTGCCAAGTATAAATGTAAATACATACCAAATACTATATTTTTGTCGAGGCTTGCGCCATGATCACCAAATCCTCTATCTATGGGTCACATAGCGCGCCATCATTATAATAAAGATACTATTCACAAAGTCTTACCTGGGGTTTTTGACAACAGGTGGTAGTAGACATATTTGATGTAAATTCAGAGTTGTGGGTTGTGGGAACGGCGAACTGCGACGCGATTAACACGGTTCTGGTTCCTTTCTCCTTGCGCGGGTCCGGTACTCACGAGAGCGTTCTAGCGAGTGACGAAGCTCCGGCAGCGCGTGCTCAACAAAAGCGCTCGCGCAGCCAGTGACGTGTGTAGGTCTGGTCTGCGCCGGTCTGAACCGAGGGGGGGGGGGGTATGCGCTACTGCAGACATGGTGGGGCACTTTCAGAAGCAGTTTGAGCAAATTGTTGTATCTCTGCTTCATCATATAGTTTGAAACTATTTTCTCTTGTATGAGCAGAATTCTTCTTTACTTTAATATTGAATGCCCATTGAAGGGACGATTGGTTTTCACACAAGGTTAGGAAGATCTCCTCAGTTTTAGACAAGAATACTGTCAAGTTAAGACCATGATTGTGAAATCTAACTCAAATGTAGGCCTTATGAACGTACAACCTTTCCTAAGTAAGTGACATTCACCTACTATAAGTAGCTTGAGGGTCTCTTCTGGTCTTAAAGAACATCCATGATCAGCCTCGCTCACCGCTGATTTGACGTCACCTAGGAGGGAGGGGCTTAGATCCTGAAACGGCTTACAAGTACCCCGGTGAAACACTAATGATATAAACGGATGAGAATCACTACCGTGCCACTGATAATGTACTCCGCGTGGGTTGAAGCCCAGCATATCATTCTCGAACCTTCCAGAAGGTTTTTGTGGTTTGGTGTTTCGTATGAAGGTCCTGGGTTTGATTCCTGGCTTTTTCAGGGCCAGTATCTGTCTCAGAAGATAGTGTTCACAATCTCCCTTATTCACATCAAAATCAAAATGCAGTCACAGAAGGCTTCACATACACCCATAGAACCGCCCCTCAACCAACCTTATTCCCCAAGGAACACGATGGAAAAACTCCCCAGAAAAACTCACTAGAGGAAAAAACGTGGACAAAAACCCTTGAGAGGAGCAGTTCAGAGAAGGATCCTCTCCTCCAGAGACGGTTAGTGAAAGAGACGTGCAGAAAGCATTCAAGTCATACACCAGAGGAGTGTCAATATGTGTTGACCTTACTCACCTTTAAATCTCTTTTTAACCCCGCCCCCCCCAACCCCCTTTGCAGGACCTGTTCGGATACGCCCTAACAAGGACATCTTGAATATTTCAGGTACGGAACCATTGACCCTGTCATCAGTTTGACATGTCACCACAGAGGAAAATAAAATCCTTAACCCTTGTGCTGTCTTCCAAGGCCACAATTACCCAAAGCTATGTTTAACGCAAGCACACTCAAACCCACAATGAGACATTTAGACTGTATGTGCTTAATTGTTGTCTTAAGATCCCTGTTGTAGCTCTAGAACCGGGGGGTCCAATCCTGGTCCTCACGGGCCAACTTTCCTAAAAGTTTGAGATGTTTCCCTGCTCTGGTACGCCGTATTCAAATGAATGGTCATTATTAGGCTTACACAGAGCTTGATAACAACCTCATTCATTAGAGCCAGGAGTGCTGAAGCAAGGAAACATCGAAAACCTTCAGGACAGCGGCCCTTGGGGACCAGGATTGGACACCTGTGGCATGGACTCCAGAGGAGTACTGTTACTGCAGGTTCACGGGGCTCAAAAGGTCAAATCGATAGCTCTTGAGATATGCTAGTTGAAACAGTGTTTCTGGTTTATTTCGTAATTTTGTGCTTGATTTTGAGGACAAAGTTCAAAAATCTCAACCCAGTCTGTAGATTAGAGGTACTTCTTGATGACCTGGACTTCAAACCTCCCAGAGGCTGTCGAGAGGGAACAGATCTTCAGTGGGCGTAGTTGAAACATGATGTGATTTTAGTTAATTGACCCAAATTGAAAACAGCAGTCACTGAGACAAACTCTTAGGTGAACAGATGCAGGACTCTGGTCGATTCTAACATTCATTCATTCATTATCTACCGCTTACTACCGATTCTAACATTTTATAGTCATTTATTGAATAGATTCATTTTCAGCACCGCTGATCAAAGCCTCATTGGCAGTGGAGTACTGGGAGTTTAAAATCCAAACATCTTTGTATAACCCTTTTTACAATTAACAGATGAATCAAAAGCCTTTGAATCATGTTATACAAATGCCCAGACTTCCAGGTTACGTTTGGCTTCTGTGTCCCTCTAAGGTCATAGGTCATAGGGCGCAGCTATGTGGATTTTCACTGGAAGGGTTGAAAGGTCACAGTGACGCAACGACAAAGCCGCCTGACACAGTTTAGTGATGTGTGGAGAGAAGTCGGGGTCAAAGGACAAACGCCCTCTCTCTCTCTGATAGGCTATCAGTCTTTTGGACTGAACCTGGCCAGGGCACAAGGTTTCTCTGAAAACACACACTGATCACACACATCAGACACCACTCACACATCTCACACACACATCACACACCACACACACACGTCACACAGCACACAAACTGTTATTCCATACCTGATATGGAAGCCCATCTGCGTGTATCGTAGGTGAAGAATGGAAGATGTTGACACACTGGGCGATTCCTCAGTGGATGCTGGGATGTCCCAGTAAAGCCAGCATGATGCAGATAACACAGCTTGGAATAAAAAACTGCTTGTATTTCAGTCATGTGATGAGCAGGCTAAACTAGCACGGCTCTATTCAAGCTTGTAACTGATGTGATCAAATATATTCCAGTTCGTTCCAGTGAGGGACAGTGAGGTTCAGTAACACAGAATAAGACTGCAAAACGAGAGGTCACAGGTTCAAATCCCCCATGTATGATGCACTCAAAAGAAACACACACACATATGCTTCTTAAACGTATAATTAGAACTAAGTTACTGAACGTAGTGTTGTTTCCTGCCAGCAGAACTGGATGAGGTGTTCCCATTCACCCAGCTGCCCCAGCGCAGGTCGAATCACGAGTGCATCTGTGTTTCTAAACGTGAAGTCCTTCCAAATACAGGCCTCCTTTCCTCTCCTGTGGGTCTGCTGCTTTCCCTCTCTCGGTAAGTGGGTCAGTCGAGCACACACGCGCACGCACACACACACACACACACACACACACACATAGACACACACGCAATCCAAACACTGATATTCCCAGATACCCACATCAAGCTTATCTTTGATGTTTTTCCTGGCCTGTAGTGTTTGAAGTCCTTTTTATCCGCACTATTTGACAGCAGTATGAAGGGAGAGGCTTTTGAATAAGACTGGATTTATTCCATACAGAACCAGTAACTCTGCAATGCATCTTCATAATCTCCCTGGCAACCTCTGTGACACTTTCCTTTTTTCAAACCTTTGCTAAAATGTGCGGTGGAAGCGCTTATTAATACACACGCTGTAGACTAGTCATTAATCTGGGTAGTCTCTGTCTCTCTCTGTCTCTCTCTCTGTCTCTCTCTCTGTCTCTCTCTCTGTCGCTCTCTCTGTCTCTCTGTCTCACTCTGTCTCTGTCTCTCTCTGTCTCTCTGTCTCCCTCTGTCTCTGTCTCTCTCTCTGTCTCTCTCTCTCTCTCACTCTCTGTCTCTCTCACTCTGTCTCTATCTCTCTCTCTCTGTCTCTTTCTCTCCCTCCCTGTCTCTCTCTGTCTCTATCACTCTGTGTAAGACTGTAGTGCACTCTTGTTTGTCTTACTCTGTTACCTTCTCAATCCCCTTGAAGAAGTAATGTAAATTAATTTGTGCATTGATGCATGACTATTGATCATCTTAAAAGATGCAGCGATGGTCATTAAATGGCCATGTGACTGCATTGACCATGACGACATGTGACTTTACCACTCGTGGTCTCTTTCTGCTCAGTTCTATCTCTCTTCCCCTCTTTCTCTCTCTCTCTCTCTCTCTCTATCATTCTTTATCTCTCTGTCCTTCTCCTCAGCCATCTCTATTTCTCTAGCTTTCTTATCCTCTTTCTCATTCTTTCCTCTATCATTCTCTCTCGCTCTGTCTCTCTATCTTGCTTTCTCTCTTTCTCGTTCTCTCTCTGTTCTCTCACGTAGAACATAGAAATGGTCAGTACGGTCAGACAGCCACGTTAATGGTGATGTTCTAGGAGGTAATCTGGATTAGATAAGATCTCAGGCACCTGGAAACCCATCTCAGACCTTTGGTGTTTTCTGAGAAACAAATGTTGTTTGAAAGCTATTGTGTTGAACTAATTACTTAACCTTGAAACAGGAAATACTGGTCAGTGTACACAAACTATAGAGTGTGGGAATTCATCTTTGTTTGACTAACCCACTGCATGAAACGTAAATTATGGATGTTAAAAGTAGGTTATGTTTTTTCAAGGAAATTCCCCCGACCCTTTAACCTCTCAAAAATGTAAATAGCCTGTATTGCAAAACCACAACACATTTTCCTGGAAAGACCTAAGAATGACTCTTGAACCTGGCTGTCATGTTCAGTGTCTAGGTATTTGCATGCTTCTGCTGTTCTGAATTCCAAACCTGCCGTCCATGAACGCACCTTGCAGTCTGTCCTGCAGTCCTCCTGTATGGTCGCTCCGAGGCCGTCAGGCAAGGGCGTAGGAATGACCTTGACATTGGGTTGAGGGGACAGATTTGCTGGCAAAACATGATATCTTCTCTCTGGCTGACGTCTGTAAACTTGGCACAAGGAAAGTTTGACGTTTTCGATTTAGTATGCAGTGTCTGTGTTAGTGTGTCACAGACGGACTGTGCACTTGATCAATCATTGAATTTCCAAGGAAATGAGTTGTAAAGTGATTCCTGCAACCAGACCATGATAGATGAATAAGTAAAAGTAATTCGATTAACGTCTGGTTCAAGAAACACTTTATTCTGTCTTTAGAACTCTAAGACATTTCTGTCACCCCCCTTTTCTTGTCATCAGCTAAAAGAGGGATGAGATGGGCTGGTCCTCGAGGGCCGCTGTTGTGAAAGTATAGATGTTTCCCTGCTCTAGCACACCTGACTCTGATGAATGGTTTTTTTATCAAGCTCTGTGGAAGCCTCATAATGACCATTCATTAGAATCAGCTGTGTTAGAGAAGGGAAACATCTAGAACCTTTATAACAGCGGCCCTCGAGGGCCAGGATTGGACACCCCTGAGCTGGAATAATGAGTTGACTTGAGTGATGTTGATCATTTCTGAGCGTGTGTTACATGACTTTGTGTTGTTGCTGTTCTCCTTTCTTCAGACTTGATAACAGTGAAGGACACAGGTGTATTCCTCCATGACAGACCAAAATATTTACCTTTTAAAGAATAACCAGGAACCATAACAACCTCTGTTTTTGTTGCCATGCAAAATACATTGGAATGTGCCAAACAAGTGACTCAGACTAGTGGAAAATTCACACTGTGCCTTGTTAAATGATTCAAATAACACTGTGACAGGAAGTCTTTAAAAGAGTGTGGTGTACATTGGTTAGTTTTGTGGATCATACACAAATGGGACTAACTTTAACCCTTGTGTGTCAGATGACCCGCCCCACACACACACACACACACACACACAAAGAGTCATTTAGATTGTATGTGCTTGATGGAAAAACGAAATCTTTCTGATTCATGGCTGCACATTTCAGTACCCATCAGAGTACAGGGTTAAACTGTAATTAACCTGCTTTATTTCTAAATGTGGGGCTTTTTTGACCCTTAGGTCAGGGGGAGTTGCAGAATATGAAGAGAACACAGAGGGTTAAAACACTGAGATTTGGCATGACCTAGTGAGTCATGTTTATATATGTATTTCAAACCAACTGTGATGTTCATATTGGCCCAGTGATGTTTGGACTGGCTGTTCTTTGGTGATATTGTTGGTTATAAAAAATTATTTGCCGTCAGGAATCTGTATGGATCTTGGACCATGTGGAAGGTCCTCCATGTGTTTCAGTGCAGAAGTGATTGGGAGTTAAGACAGTGCAGGTACATCAGGAGGTGAGGTGAGGAGAGGTCGTCTCTCGCCTGATGCCAGCGCTTTCTGAAGACCTGTTGGAGCTGCCCTCTAAATGTGCAACAGGACTTGATTCCTGAAGCCATCACACACACTCACACACACACACACTGACAGACTCACACACACTGAACCCGGGGTGAGGGGTTATTTGAGTGCAAAGGGATTACTTCTGGCACGAACGGAATAGTCCTCAAAATCAACATCAAATTTTTCTGATCCTCACATTTCAGAATGAGTGTGTGTGTGTAGGCTGGGATGTGTGTCTATTGGGTGGTGGTGGGGGTGGGGGGGTATGTGTGTGTAGAGTGGGATGTGTGTTTATGGTCCGGTGTGTGTGGGGGGGGGTGTAGTAGCACCACAGTGGTCTTGAGACACAGAAGGAGCAAAGTCCATTAAGTGGATCGTGACTGACAGATTCACTGAACAAGATGAAATGGGCCGTTAAGATGGGAACCACAGAGAGAGGAGAGACAGGCAGGAGAGGAAAGAGAGAGAGAGGCAGAGAGAGAGAGAGAGAGGCAGAGAGACAGAGAGAGAGAAAGAGAGAGAGAGAGAGGCAGAGAGACAGAGAGAGAGAAAGAGAGAGAGAGAGAGACAGAGAGAGAGAGAGAGACAGGCAGGAGAGGAAAGAGAGAGACAGGCAGAGAGACAGAGAGAGAGAGAGAGAGAGAGAGAGAGAGAGGGGAGGGTGAGAGGGGGAAAGAGAGACAGAGAGAGAGAGAGAGAGAGAGAGAGGGGAGGGTGAGAGGGGGAAAGAGAGACAGGAGGGGGTAAGACAGGAACAGGGAGAGAGACATGCAGAGAGAGCGAGAGAGGAGGGGGTGAGACAGGAAGCAACAGAGGGAGAGAGAGATGGGAAGAGAGAGAGAGGAGGGGGGATGAAGGGGGGCGGTCACCACCAGGCAGATGGGTCTTTGTCTCATTGTCTGCCTGAGTCACATGCCTGCTCTGGCTGAAGACACATGCTCGACCCTCTGCTGCTGAGCACAGAGACACAGGGAGGGGAGGAGGGGAGGGGCTATCTGGCTTAGGACATCCAAGGCCTCACTCTCTATCTATCTATACCTCTCTCTCACCCTCTCTATTGCTCTACCCCTCTCTATCTCTCTCTCTTTATGTCTGTCTCTTTCTCTCTTTGTCTCTCTCTGTCTCTCTGTCTCTCTCTGTCTGTCTGTCTCTCCTGACCATGTGCTGTGCACGCGTGTGTGGCTCCGCGTGTGAGTTTGCACATACAACGTGTAAATGATGCATTAAAGGTTTGCAGAAAGGAGAGCTCTTTTTACTTAGTACGTCTTTGGTGATTAGGATGTAGGATGTTGGACGTGGGGCGACGGCAGCCTAATAACAGATTACTTTGATCCGCAGATGTAGTTTTTTTTTTTATGTTGCGGATGTTGTCGGACGCCGTATGAAATCTACACCGTTTATCCAAAGTATATCACTGTTCAGACCATTTCCTGTCTTGGGATTGTGCTAGAAAAAGTGCCAGTCGGTTGTTCCCCTTTGAATCCCCTCAGTGGTTTGAATCAGCAGTCTATCTCTTCTTCTGCTTATGCAACACACACACACAAACATCCGTTTGTGGTCTGATGCTCAGAGGGTAGAGAGAGCTTGTTCAGACAGCACTCATGTTCTGCAAAGAGGGCTTATGCATGTGCTTTAACACTCTGTGTACACACACATGCACAGACACACACACACACACACACCGACATACACACAGACATACCCCCGTTTTCAAAGACAGTAGATACGGTTTCCATACTATTTCCTGTTTGGAATTCCACGGTAGGTTCTGGAATGTTGGCAAGCACGGCCCCGGCCCTGGGAAGAGGTGAGCTGTCATCCTGGCCTGGGAGCTGGGAGCCTGGCCTTGGGGCCTGGGAACCTGGGGCCTGGGAACCTGGGGCCTCTGCCTTGGAGCTGGGAGGGCAACATGGAGCTGTTATGAGAACAGGTCTCCCAAAACAGGCTCGACAGTTTCATTTACTGTCAACCTGGCCTTGGTGAGGTTGTGATTTGTTTGAATGTGATGGGTGTGTGGGTTACATAACACACTTATCTCTGACACATGTTTCTGCACTAGAGTGACACCCTGGGGTATAGCACGCCCCCTGGGGTATATCACGCCCCTCTCCATCTTCCCCTCCTCACTCTGTGATTGGCTGTCCGTCCTCACTTCCTGCTTCATCAATCATCACTCCACCGTTCACCTCTTCATTCCTCATCCCTCCATCGCTCATCCCTTCATCATCAAGGTCCCACTCGGCAGCTGTCACAGAGATGGATCGACCCTGTGACCTGACTGGCCAGCAGTCACCACACGTCTCATTTCAGAGACGGAGGGAGGGAGGATAGGGAGGGAGGGGAAGAGGAAAGATGGAGGGAATAAGGGAGGGAGGTAGGAAAGGAGGGAAGGAGAGGAAAGGAAGAAGGGGTGGAGGAAAGATTGGAGGGATGGAGGAAAGGAGGGGGTGGGAGAAAAGAAGGGAGGGGGATAGAGGAAAGGATGGAAGGAGCCAGTGGCTGTGGGGTATAAACAACCATCTCATAACCACCAAACAAGGCTGCAAATCCATCACCTGTCAGGAGGAAGGTGAACCTGACCTGGGTCCCTATTTCCTTCAAACCCCCCCCTCAGATTCAGAGGAGGCAGACAGAGGGGCTTGATGTGTGGCCTGAGCAGGGAGAGGAGGAGCATTAAATTTGAGTGACCCAATTTGCCATCAGGCTGAATTTAGCAAGACTATAGCATCCATACTCTGGAATCATCCAAACTGCATGGGGAATTATTGTGAAACTGTGTTTGGGGATTATCTGAGGCGTAGCCAAGATAAAGCTCTTCTTTCTGGGTAACGGTTTGGACCGACCGCTTAGCTTTCCATCATCACTGGCCACTGGCCGGCTCTCAAACACAATACAAACAACAGTAGAAGCTGTTAGCTTTCAACAGTGAC
Organism: Protosalanx chinensis; assembly: GCA_030340685.1. Taxonomy (NCBI): domain Eukaryota; kingdom Metazoa; phylum Chordata; class Actinopteri; order Osmeriformes; family Salangidae; genus Protosalanx; species Protosalanx chinensis. The sequence goes on from CM059336.1 coordinate 8,880,626, forward strand.
CTCAGACGATGTCATTCCAAAGCAGCCTTTTATAGCGAAAATATGGCTCTGGTCACTGTGTGTGTGTGTGGGGGTGGGGTGGGGGGGGGTAATAGAATCAGTCGCTTAGCGATGATTAGTGTTCCTCCCAGTATTATGGTCTGGCGTCCACTGTGGTGTGCGTCTGCTTCCTCACACGCTCTTCTGGTACAGTCTGTGTTGGCTCTGCCTCTTCCAAACAGAGAGCCTGGCATGAGAGGGGGGTTCATCCCCACCGGGACCCCAGAACCAGCGCCAGAGAACCACTGTGTATGTGTGTGTGTGTGTACCTGTGTTTACAGAACCTGCTTGTGTTGTGGGCGTGTGTTTGCACTTTAGTGTTCTCAACACAGGTATATGAGTGTATGTGTGTGTGTGTGTGTTAGACTGTGTGAGTGTATTTTAGTGTTCTCAGCACAGGTATACGAGTGTATGTGTGTGTGTGTGTGTTAGACTGTGTGAGTGTATTTTAGTGTTCTCAGCACAGGTATATGAGTGTATGTATGTGTGTGTGGGTGTGTGTGTTAGACTGTGTGAGTGTATTTTAGTGTTCTCAGCACAGGTATATGAGTGTATGTGTGTGTGTGTGTGTGTTAGACTGTGTGAGTGTATTTGAGTGTTCTCAGCACAGGTATATGAGTGTGCGTGTGTGTTAGACTGTGTGAGTGTACCTTAGTGTTCTTAGGACAGGTTTATGAGTGTGTGTGTGTGCGTGTGTGTTAGACTGTGTGTTTGTCCCTATCTGTTTACAGAATCGGCTTGGGAACTGCAGACAATAACTGAAGTCTTTTCTGGGTTGTTGGGTCTGGTTCAAACAGCTTCCAGACAGACGTCCAAGTTAAACTGAGAGGGCTGAGAAAAGTCACATGCTGCTCTGGCCTTGTTTTGCTCTTCCTCCTGCCTGCCTCACAATATCTCCCTCCCTCTCTCTCCCTCTCTCCCTCCCCCTCTCTCTCTCTCTCCCCCTCCCTCCCTCCCTCCCTCCCTCCCTCACACCCACCTTTTCTGTTCTTCCACTTGTTTCCTATTATTTACAAACAATTCCCTTTATAAACACAGACAAGGGAAATGCTTCTCTCAACACAGCACAACAACAGCCCCCAGGATAGCAGTTTAGCGTACGTGTGTGGACGTGTGTGTGTGTGTGTTTATGCCTGTCTGTGCACCTGCTTGTGTGTGTTACATTACAGTGTGTGCAAACCATGGGTATGCAGTGTGTGTGTGTGTGTGTACAGTGTGTGTGTGTGTGTGTGTGTGTTTGAAAAAGAGGTGGGCAGGAAGGGGCCGGTGAACTGAGCGCGCTCCACTGGGCTGACGGGTTGTGTCGACGTACAAAAGGATGGCTTTGCTGCGATGAGATGTAGTTTAATCCCTGGGATTAAAGCCCTTTGAGTTCCAGAACCCCAGTGAGGAGCAGGGTAGCTGTTCTCTGCTGGCTGATGGGTAGACTGCATGAGGGGGGTCATGTTGCTCTTGTTAAGGACACAGAGAGTCTCGTGTTTTCACGGTACTGTCATGCCAGTCCCGTGATCCGGAGGTCATTAGGTCATCGTGAGGTAACGACACGATGTGACACTGCCACTAGAAACGCACCGGATCCTCCTTCACTATGTCTATTTCTATCCTGCTTATTTAATTACTTATTGACATACTTACACACACACACACACACACTCCCTCGTCCTCTCTGTTTCTCTCTCTCAACGATCAGCACCACCAGTGTGTGTAGAATCACAATGCAGTTCCGTAAGAAAGGATGGTAGTAGATCAGGTGAGGGTCTCTGTGAGAGAGTTTTTGGCCTGGTTTGAAAAAGGGTCCTTTCACCCTCCCTCCCTCCCTCCCTCCTTTCATTCATTCCTTTCTTTCTCTCTGACTTCTGTTTTCCCTTTCTCTCTCTCTCTCACTTCCCCTCTCTTTCTTCCTGACTCCTTGTAAACTCTCTCACTCTCACTTCCCCTCCCAGACTCTTTCTGCGTTTGTCTGTCTTCCTGTCCGTCCTTTGTGGCTGCGTTGGCCGTGGTGCGTGAGACCTGTCCGTCTGGATTACAACAGCCAGTGTTTTTGCTCCGGATCGTGCCTCGAAAGAAGTTGTGTCATGAAAATAATGTTTTAGAAGCAGTTCAAGAACGTTCTAGAAGACGTCTAGAACATTCTAGAAGCCTTGGCTACATAGTCTTGTTGTTTTTGGCTTAACCCTGGTCCAAACATTCTAGGCCTTCATTTCTCTTGCTGCCAGCCTCTTACAACTCTTAGAAAACTTGGCCGTCACAATAAAAGCCCAGATTTATGTCTCTGCAATTAGACTTAGCTGGATTTAGCAAGTCAAGTAAGCAGTTGAACTCTTTCACATCTTTACTGAATCAACATGTTGACATCCCAGCCTATCGATGTGTAGATACAGAAGATGGTGAAATTATGTATTTTGTGCTTGTCTAAAATGCTGATGGAAGAAGTTATTTTTTTCCAAGCCTAACTGCTAGTTTACTAAGTCTTCCTCAGTCAGGCTAACTATATTTGAATGCAGCTGGGCTGGGCTGGGTCAGGTTCTCATTTGAATCTTTCCATGAAACTCCTTCCTTACCACATAACTTAGGTGAACATCATCTCTCTCTCTCTCCCTCCCTTTCTCTCTCTCCCCCCTCCCCCCCCTCTCTCTCTCTCTCCCTCCCTCCCCCCTCTTGCACGCTCTCTCTCACACTATGTGCGTGTCTCTCGCTCTCACTTTCTTTCTCCCTCTCCTTCTGTCTTTCTGTCTCTCTGCAGTAGATGGTTAGTTTTAAGATGACCCACTCCTTGTCTTGATGCTGTGGATGCAGAATACATCAAACCCCTCAGTCCCTTCACGGGAGGATCATAACTAGCAGCGAAGTGCACTGGCGCTCTCTAGTGTCAGAGAATACAACAGCTTGTATTGCCCCATGTTGTTTTATTGGTATATAAAACAGTGTGTGCCAGGGCATTAAATATATAATGTATGTGTCCGTACGGGACGATACACATTAAACAGTAACAATTCACATGCATGTCCCCCCCCCCCCCCCCCCCCCGTTCATTCGCAAATGTGTTTAAGGTTGTTTTCAAAACAATGAAGTATATGAATTGTTATTCTTTTAAGGTGTATCGTCCCATAGGGACATATCCATACATTATTTGTAGCGTTTTTATTAGTTTAATAATGCTCACTAACAAGACCTAATCTAGGTCCATAAGCGTCCTTAAAACCTCTGGGACCATTTGTGAACCAAATTAAACAGAGATTGGAAGTAACGAAGTACAAAAAAGGTTCAGAATTCAAAACAAATGTATTATTACATTTTGAAGATTTTTTTTTTCGAAGCTTGAGCTTTTGACCTGACGAGAGTTTGCTGGACATATCGGTGTTGAAATTGTAAATACAGATGTGTTGAACAGTGTGCTTCTACCTATAGATGGTGCCAGAGGTTCAGAGATTCACTCTTCTAAGTGTAGAAATATTGACCCTGTCCTGCTGATTAACCATGACATGATTGGGGGGGTGATAATATCCCACTGATATTTTCTCTTGAGGATGAAGTCAACATATGCCGTATTTAGAAAAACATATTGATGCACAGGATTCCACGTTGCTTCAGCACTCCAGACCAACCATCCCCACTGCTGCTGTCCAATGAGAGCCCGTCAGTCTGCTCTCCAGCCCTGTTCTCCCCAGCTCTAGGAGGGTTCCTTCAGCAGGGTTCCTTCAGAAGGGTTCTTTCAGCAGACACACAGGGGCTCCTGGACTCTGCAGCTCCCTCTGTTTCAAAGAGGGCGAAAAAGACGTGTGGAGGCACTGCGAAAATACAATCACTTGGATAGGAGGCAGAGGAAGAAGTTCAGCATCTTGGACAGCGCCGGGGGAATAGTTTGAATCTTTCTTTTTTTTCTTTACTTGTCTTTCCATTGAAGAAAAAAACTGACGTTTTTCATCCCCCGTTTTGTGGCGGGTTAAGAGAGCCAATGTCGCTCTCTTTGCCTCCACATTCATCATAAGCTTCTGACTGGAAACTAGTCAACTTAGTGTTTTAGTTCTTCTAGACCTTTTCGGTCTGAAACATGGGCACCACCAGGCTGTGGTTCCTGTTGTTCGTGCAGGTTCTCCTACCAGTGTTCTCCTCCGGTCAGGACACCGGAGATGCAAAGGAGGACATCCCGGAGGGTGCCTCCACCTTGGCCTTCGTGTTTGATGTAACGGGCTCCATGTACGATGACCTGGTGCAGGTTATCGAAGGGGCATCCACGATTCTGGAAACGTCGTTGAAAAGACAAAAGAGACCGTTGTATAACTTTGCCTTGGTACCCTTTCATGACCCAGGTAAAACTTTTTTGAACATTTTATCACTTTTACAGCAACTTTTGTAATGTACTGAAAGCGCCCGTAGTATTTCCCTGTTGTGTGTGTGAGTCCAGATGTTGACTAGCTGTGTTGTCAAATAATGGAGCTGCTCTGAAACTAAAACACACAAAGACGTGAGAAATGTCGTAGTTGACTCAGACACCGGGGCTCTGAATGGCTGACATCCTCACACCTCCACAGAGAGAGACTCACAGATGTTTTTTTGTCACTTCTGTGTTTCTTCTGCTTTCTGTCAGTTAATGTGATCCTTCTAACCGTTGTGTACAGAGGATTTTATGAGATATTTCCCTCGCTTTATCTATTCCCCCTATAGCCTCTGACCCATGTCTTATAACATGTTATTTAATTCCTAATGCACAAAATACATTTGAATATTTATATACCATTTAACACTATTCGTGACAGTGTCACATCTTGGCCAGTGTAGTTATGTAAAGGTGCTTTTTTGTGGCAAAAATCACATCTGAAAGTCCGAGTCTATAATAAGGTTCAGCGGAGAAGGAGGAACTCCCTCACCTGGTCCTCAGTATACACGAACCCAGCGGTGTGCGTGCTGGGCTCGAGCTGAGAACTCTGATGGAACAGCAGTGCCGCGCGCCACGCAGACCTGAGCGCGATGCAAGGCATTCTGGAGAGCTGTGTGCGCGCGCTCTCAAACAAGCGACCCCCTAGGGAGATGGAACCCCTGCACGTGCATCATGTTGACCAAAGGCCGTGCTACATGCGTTTACATTCGGTCCGCTCTTTCCAAGATTAAAATCAGTCTGGTTGTAGATCATAATACTGTAACATGACCAAGATTTTAAGATTTCAAGCTAGTTGAACGAGGGAGAAAGAGACAGAGAGAGAAAGACATGAAGAGGCAGAGAGAGAAAGAGAGAGAAAGAGAGAGAAAAGAGAGAGAGAGAGAAAAGAGAGAGGAAGAGAGGAGGTTTTTGTGAGTTCAGTATTCCAGATGTTCATGCTTCTCTGCTAGAATTCACCATGTCAAATTCTTCAAGCATTTTTCCCTGTAAAGCCTTGATCACATCTCCTCTTTTTGGCCCGTGCCAAAACAAATCAAAAAAGGGAAAGTGAGGAATGCGTGAAGAACAAATCCAGATAACGAATTACATTTGTTTGCTATGGCTTTGAACAAAGAAAAAGGAAAAAAAGAAATATTCGACTTATGGGGGGGGTAAGTCACCCCCCCCCCCCCCCTTCACTTATCATCCGGCTCATTAACATTCCCTCTTAACTACCAAAGGGGAATTCAGGGGGTACAACTTCCTAACGGTGTCCCTATTGTGTCCTATTGTGACGACTAACAGCCACAGTTCAGCTACTTTTATGAGGATGTCGAACTCTAGTTTCTCTAAATCCCTGAAGAGGGATGGAGGAATGATTAGAGCAGCGCACAGCCAGCAAAACAGCTCCAGAGTCTTCCTGTAGTCTTCAGAACAGTGTGTTGGAAGAGAGGAAGCTATGCAAGGCTTGTTATTTTTAGGAATTTATTTTCCTCTCTCTCTCTCTCTCTCTCTCTCTCTCTCTCTCTCTCTCTCTCTCTCGCTCCCTCTCTCGATATGTATCCATTTCCCCCGTTTTCTATCCCAGATACAGATAGATCCTGTTTGTCTTGGCTCGCCCCCCCCCCCCCCCCCCCCCACTGTTCTTGCACAGAGTCAACATTCGTTGGATGTGTGTGTGTGCGTGTGTGTCGAGCGCTGCTTGTGTCCGTGCGTGTACATGTGTTTTAGCGTGTTGCTGCAAATGTGATTGTGTTTGGTGGTAGTGGTGGTGGGGGCGGGGCAGGGGGGCTTTTGGGATCAAGCTTGTATGGAAGGCACTCAGGAAGACCCCCCCACCCCCTGTCTTTTCTTTAGACAGATCGAAAGAAAAAGGAAAAACAGGCTAATTTCAGGAGTCAGTTGACAGAGGCACAGGGCCTGTGTTTACCCAGCAGCCTCTGAATGGCAGCCCCCTGCACTGCCGAGGCCCTGATAGCCGTTAAGGAAGGACAGTGTTAGGAAGGGCAGTGTTAGGAAGGGCTGTGAATGGCAGGACAGTGTTAGGAAGGGCAGTGTTAGGCAGGGCTGTGTTAGGCAGGGCTGTGTTAGGCAGGACAGTGTTAGGAAGGGCTGTGAATGGCAGGACAGTGTTAGGAAGGGCAGTGTTGGGAAGGGCTGTGATAGGAAGGGCAGTGTTAGGCAGGGCAGTGTTAGGCAGGGCAGTGTTAGGCAGGGCTGTGTTAGGCAGGGCTGTGTTAGGAAGGGCTGTGAATGGCAGGACAGTGTTAGGAAGGGCAGTGTTGGGAAGGGCTGTGATAGGAAGGACAGTGTTAGGAAGGGCAGTGTTGGGAAGGGCTGTGATAGGAAGGACAGTGTTAGGCAGGGCAGTGTTAGGCAGGGCAGTGTTAGGCAGGGCAGTGTTAGGCAGGGCTGTGTTAGGCAGGACAGTGTTAGGCAGGGCAGTGTTAGGCAGGGCAGTGTTAGGCAGGGCTGTGTTAGGCAGGGCTGTGTTAGGCAGGGCTGTGTTAGGCAGGGCAGTGTTAGGCAGGACAGTGTTAGGCAGGGCTGTGTTAGGCAGGGCAGTGTTAGGCAGGACAGTGTTAGGCAGGGCTGTGTTAGGCAGGACAGTGTTAGGCAGGGCAGTGTTAGGCAGGACAGTGTTAGGCAGGACAGTGTTAGGCAGGGCTGTGTTAGGCAGGGCAGTGTTAGGCAGGGCTGTGTTAGGCAGGACCGTGTTAGGCAGGACAGTGTTAGGCAGGACAGTGTTAGGCAGGGCTGTGTTAGGCAGGGCAGTGTTAGGCAGGACAGTGTTAGGCAGGGCAGTGTTAGGCAGGACAGTGTTAGGCAGGACAGTGTTAGGCAGGGCTGTGTTAGGCAGGACAGTGTTAGGCAGGGCAGTGTTAGGCAGGACAGTGTTAGGCAGGACAGTGTTAGGCAGGGCTGTGTTAGGCAGGGCAGTGTTAGGCAGGACAGTGTTAGGCAGGGCAGTGTTAGGCAGGACAGTGTTAGGCAGGACAGTGTTAGGCAGGGCTGTGTTAGGCAGGGCTGTGTTAGGCAGGGCAGTGTTAGGCAGGACAGTGTTAGGCAGGACAGTGTTAGGCAGGGCAGTGTTAGGCAGGACAGTGTTAGGCAGGGCTGTGTTAGGCAGGGCAGTGTTAGGCAGGACAGTGTTAGGCAGGACAGTGTTAGGCAGGGCAGTGTTAGGCAGGACAGTGTTAGGCAGGGCTGTGTTAGGCAGGACAGTGTTAGGCAGGGCAGTGTTAGGCAGGGCAGTGTTAGGCAGGGCAGTGTTAGGCAGGACAGTGTTAGGCAGGGCTGTGTTAGGCAGGACAGTGTTAGGCAGGGCAGTGTTAGGCAGGGCAGTGTTAGGCAGGACAGTGTTAGGCAGGACAGTGTTAGGCAGGGCAGTGTTAGGCAGGGCAGTGTTAGGCAGGACAGTGTTAGGCAGGGCTGTGTTAGGCAGGACAGTGTTAGGCAGGGCAGTGTTAGGCAGGGCAGTGTTAGGCAGGACAGTGTTAGGCAGGGCTGTGTTAGGCAGGACAGTGTTAGGCAGGGCTGTGTTAGGCAGGACAGTGTTAGGCAGGGCAGTGTTAGGCAGGACAGTGTTAGGCAGGACAGTGTTAGGCAGGGCAGTGTTAGGCAGGGCAGTGTTAGGCAGGACAGTGTTAGGAAGGACAGTGTTAGGCAGGGCTGTGTTAGGCAGGACAGTGTTAGGCAGGGCAGTGTTAGGCAGGACAGTGTTAGGCAGGGCTGTGTTAGGCAGGACAGTGTTAGGCAGGGCAGTGTTAGGCAGGACAGTGTTAGGCCTTCCCTGCAGCAGTACAGTCTGAGAGTTGCCCTTGGCTCAGGGTCAAGATGCCATCAAACCTCACTTCACTGTGACTCGACAGATAGCTGCACAAAAGAAGCTGCACATTCCTGTCTTGTTGATTGAGCTTGGGCCTGATAGCTGACTGGACCCACAAGTCCTTAGTTTCCATTTAACCAGGCCGTACGTCCTAGATAGGGGTGCACACACACATGTTGTCTTGTGAACAGAACCTCCCAGTGTGAAGGTGGGATGTGTGTGTGTGTGTGTGTTTTATTGGTGGAGGTGGACATGGGTCAGAGCTTGGGGTCGTAGGTCGACCGCTTGGCCAGCTTTGAGCTGTTTTCTTCCATTGGATCAAACAGAGGTTTGAATGGTGGTTTTGTATGTTTTGGTGCTGGCCCTGTCTCTCCCTCCGCCCACACATCGTCACCAGGCTGGCAGGCGGAGACCGGCCGCTGTCACATCCAGATCCTCTCCCCCTCTTCCTCTCTCCCCTGTCTTGTTTCACTGCGTCCCGCCGGTGGCCGGATGGCTTTCCCCCCCCTCCCCATCCCCCCCTCCCCCTCGGTGATGGATGTCTGTGGCTGGGTCTTTGACCGGAGCGAGGGGCGTGAAGTCATCAGAGGTGGTGACGGGATCTCCGTCGACTCCCGCAGATGATCAAAGCCTCAGCAACTCTATTGTCAACGCTCCGGATCCTTCCGCCTGGGTCTCCTCTGCTACCCCCCCCCCCCCGCTGCATCTGGGGATGTTTTGTGTCTGAAGAGCCCCGCCCACACCAGATTACAAGGGTCCTGCTCTGGACTGGACACTCAATAATGATGATATTAGGGAGGAATTCGCAGCAGGGGGGGAGAGAGAGGGGATGCGGGGGCGGCCGGGGGGTAAGAGAGAGGGGGTGTGTCAAAGGACAGGGAGATCCTCTCTGTTTCATCTCTCTAATTACCTGCCCGGAATATTAAAATAGCCTTTAATTTTTTCTCAAGGAGCGCTCTGTCGTGCGCTCTTTCTCGTACGCCCCGGGCACCGTGAGCCCGGTGTTTTTCCAGACTCCTTGTAGTTTGCACTCACAGGTTAACTCCCCCCCCCCTCCCACTCCCCCCCCCCCACTCCCTCCACCCCCCCACCCCCACCACCTCCAGCTTTCATCTCAGACAACCCGCATACCTGAGGCCATGTTGGGCCACACTAAAGATGACTCCTCTTGGCTTGTGGGTTTCAGCAGAGAGGAGGAGGGAGGTTGGTGTGTTTTGCAGGTCACAGTGATGAGCTATGTGTAAACACTACTTAACCCTTCTTCACTTCAAGACAGAGGTAGACTTCAAGGTTACCTGTCTGTGCTTCCTGAGTGTTGAGGGTTCCGATCGTTCTGTTGCTCCAGGGAGAGTCCTCACTCCTCCAACCCCAGGCGCAGTGCTCCTCCTGGGGATCCCAGAGGTTGGTCGTACCTGTCTGGACCCTGGGGGTCTTGGCTTGCCCCTTTAGAACTTTGTTATGATTGGATTAGGAGTTAAACCCCCGTATCCGCGGTGACCGGTGTGGATGGATGAGGTCATGCCGTTCCTTGTGCGACCGTCTGAGAGCGAGCGATTGAACTCCTGATGGGAAACATGGATGATCTAGGGATGATTAAGGCCTCAAGGCCTGTGTCTGCTACTGATTGAATGTGTCTGTGTGTGTCTGGGTATTTTGTGTGTGTGTCTGGGTGTTTTGTGTGTGTGTCTGTGTGTTTAGTGTTGTGTGTGTGTCTGGGTGTTTTGTGTTGTGTGTGTGTCTGTGTTTTGTGTGTGTGCTGGAGATGGGGGGATCAACCTAGAGCCTGAAGGTCAGACATTTGCCCAGCCGTGCTCTGATTAGATTAAGCTGATTGCTGATTGGTTACAGCTTTAGGGAGCTCTGGACTTGAGCTCAGATATCCCTCCCAGCATTGTTTTGGTCTCCAGGGCAACTGTTAGAACTCCTGCTGGTTTGTGGACAGTTTGACCTCATTTTCAGTGACCTCATTTTCAAACCGTGTATCGTTCTGCTCCTCTGTCGTCCATAGTTCACTGTGTTCTGCAAGCGACCCTTGTCAGCGACACGTCTACAGCGACCGCTGTGATGACAGCGACTGTGGGTAATGAGGTGTGAGTTATAGGTGGCAGGGTGAGGCTCGAGGTGAACCATGATCGGACGTGAACGTCTGGTATCCGACCTTTGACCTTCGACCTTCGCTCTGTTTTTTGGGGGGGTTTATGATGCCATGTTCCTTGAAGGTATGTTTTAGTAATGTGGTATGTGAGGGTAATGGTTTGTGGTATGTGAGGGTAATGTTCCTGTTAACTGGGATAGCTGCACCTGCAGGAAGGAAGGAGGGAAGGATGGAGGGAAGGATGGAGGGAAGGATGGAGGGAAGGAAGGAGGGATGGATGGAAGGATGGATGGATGGAAGGATGGATGGATGGATGGAAGGATGGATGAACTCCATCAGAAGGTGTGTTTGCCTGTTATGGAGCGAGCGTCTTTATGAACCATGATCACAAGCAGGGACTCCTGTGAGGTCCGTGCAGGGCTTTTCCCAACTCACCAGTTTTACAGTCAAATTAAAACGTCTCAGGAAAAAGATTCATGTCTAGACGCTAGTTATGAAAGGCAGATATATTAAATATCTGCGAAAACCAAACTCATTCATTTGAGTTTGGGGATTCTGGCGAAGTCATTTGGAACATATTAGATCTACCTTCGTGTAGAAAGTCATGCCAAGTGTGAACGTTCCCATGCTATGGAATGACGTGATTTCATGTTGGATGTTTCGAGAGGCTGGATTTGTTTCCCATTAACTTGTAAGCTTCTCTTGTACACTTGAGTCAAAACATGTGTATGTTTTTGAGCCTGTCAGGAGCTGGGCTGGCGTGTGCAGAATGACATGTGCCTTGCTTCTCTTACCCTGTAAAGCCAAAGTGGTGTGTGGTTTCTCCTGGCAGTAAGTTGGAAAGTTGTCTTGTGGTTTCATTTGTGCGTGTGTGCGCTGTCGGTTAGTGCGGTTTAATGTAAGTTAGTGGGAGGAACGGCGGAGGTAATCCCAGACCTATTCAGGGTTTTTCTCTCTCCTTCTCTCTGCTCTCTCTCATTCTCTCTCTCTCTCATTCTCTCTGCTCTCTCTCTCTCCTTCTCTCTGCTCTCTCTCTCCTCCCTCTCTCTCCTTCTCTCTCTCTCTCTCCTCTCTCTCTCCTCTCCCTCCTCTCCCTCTTCTCTTTCTCCCCTCTCTCTGTGTCCCTCTCTCTGTTTGTGGTCTCTCTCCTCCTTGTTTGCAGTGTGATCCTGTTTCTGCTCTCTCCCTCTCCTTCCTCTGCTCCAGGGGAGTCTGCTCTGTGGTGCTGAAACGTTTCCTGTGGCGGCAAACTCACCGTGCCCTCGACAAGTCAGCGTCTCAGAGGGGGAGAGAGAGACACCAGCGCAGCAGAAAGAGAGGGGTGGAGAAGGAGGGAGGGATAGAGAGGGGCGCTAGGTTACTGTTCCTTAAAGCCTGTCAGCACGGAATCTGCACTGTTTGTCGTCGGGAATGTGTTTCCTGAGATAAGAAACTCCTACATGTGGAAGTATATGGCTTTTGGTTGATAATGAGCGTCACCTTCAAGAAAAAGGGGCTCTCAAAGTCTTCATCTTTCACTCTGCCCTTTCTTACTCTGCTCTGTCTATTCTGAGGGGACAGCGTGTGTGTATTCTAATCCATCCCTGAGGTCACCACCCGCTTGAACGTCCTTCTGAAGGAGACGACATGATGAAAGTGGAAACAGATTCTTAAAGTAGAGCTTTTCCCCCTTTTTTTTTTTACATTCTGCCGTTCTCTGCCGTTCTCTGGCTGGTTTCCCAACACCCTAGCAGACGAGCGCCCTGTAGTCTTGCTCCTAATCTGTCCCAGGTGCCAGTGTTGTTTACCCAGCCTGCCCCAGACCAGGCTGCTTCAGAGGCCACCGGACTGCAGACGGACAGGGTCAGGGTAGAGAGAGATCCGGCCTGGAGCTTACGTCCATTGGCGCAATGTTTGTTTGGGTTTCCTTCCGAAAAAGAGCCTATACCGCAGGGTACACAAAGTGTACATTTTGAACTTTTATTTTGAAAGGGCGACAGAGAAGATATAGGGGTTTTGCCAGTGTCAAAGTCAATCCTATGCTCTTGACTCTCCTTCATCTTCCGTCAACCCCTCTGTCCCATATTCACATCCTCCTTCAAACGAGCCTTGTGTTTCTCTTCTGTCAGCATTATGAAGGAAGCGCGTTGTCTTGCCAACATCTGAGAATATTTATACGTCAATTCCAACAAAAGGGCTTTTGTGGAGGGCTGTTATTGTCTCAGCCAGGGGCTCCTGCACGGTTACAGCAGTAGCAACGACGTGGTAACGTGTTGAAATCATCATCCTCTCCCCCATCGTTAGACCATACGATACATTTATGATTACTGATGCGTTTTTCAGGACTGCCCAGCATTGATCACACACAGATGTCTCTCCGTAGCGAGCACGTCTAAATTTACGCTTGGATTACAGTCTCTGGCACTGCGTCTGTGTGACTAAGATGAAAAATCATCTATTTCTGGAGCGCTATAACAGAAGCATTCATCATATACTCGTCACCTACAAAAGAACCGTTATTCCTGCATCAGCTACATTTATTATGGCTTAGTAGAAAAGGTTTCAGAGGCAGTCATCTGGGCACTGTATTCAAAATCAACACAGAAACACAGGAACACAGAAACACAGGAACACAGAAACCTGGAAACACAGAAACCTGGAAACACAGAAACCTGGAAACACAGAAACATAGAAACACAGAAACACAGAAACACAGAAACACAGGAACACAGAAACACAGCGGTCACTTGGCTAGCTTCCCTGTGCAGAGACTGATGTCACTACACTACTGAGGGATGTGAGGGGAACGATGACCCTTCTAGAACCCCTCCCATCCTCCCACCACCCCCCCCATCCTTCCTCCATCCCCCCTCTATCCCCCTCCATCCCCCCTCTATCCCCCTCCATCCCCCCTCCATCCCCCTCCATCCCCCCTCCATCCCCTTCCATCCCCCCTCCATCCCCCTCCAACCCCCCTCTATCCCCCTCCATCCCCCCTCTATCCCCCTCCATCCCCCCTCTATCCCCCTCCATCCCCCCTCTATCCACCCTCCCTGTCTGCTCAACATGTGGCTGGCTGACTGCTCCAAGCCTGGGAGACACTGTTGGACAACCGTGTTCGACAGATTTATTAGATTCCTCTCTCACACACACGCACACACACACACACTAGCACAGATTCACACCCACGTACACACAAACACATGCATAAAAACACACATACATGGACTCCAACACTAACATAGACTCACATCCACGTATGCTCACACACATGCATAAAACATTTATACCTAACACACACACACAAATGCATCCCTGGAAGGTGAAGACCCTCCTCTGATGCCCCCCACTGAAGGCTGCTGACCTCTCAAGGCCAATCACGTCCAGCCAAAATTGGAAGCAGATCCCTGAGTGGTGGAGCCCTGGGGCATATCCTTACTGGGACAAGCCCCTCCTCTAACCATCACTGACCAGAACACCTCTGCTCCCCCCGTGAACAGCCTACACACACACACACACGCACATTTACACACACAAACACGTACGTGCATTTACACATGTCTGTCTTTGGTTCTGTCAGCAGGCCACAGTAATTGCCTCGCTATCCAATAGCAAGCTTTCACTTTATTGTGTTGGCATGTGTGTGTGTTTGTGTGTGTGGTTGTGTGTGTGGTTGTGTGTGTGTTTAAACTGGCTGGTAATTAATCTCCAGACAAAGATGTCTCTTTTGGACACCTTCCACTCAAAGCCTGACACGTATTTGCTATGACCATTACTACAAATCTCTCTCTCTCCTATCAAACATGACATCCAGTCTTTAATCCTGACCAGAGAACATGACAGAGCTTCACCACGGCTCTCGATGTGGTTAGAGAGAGTGGGCCTGTGTTCTGTGTAGGGTTACTGCGGTCGCTGCAGATCAGAGCCATCCTAGCACTGGATCTCCAAAGCTCTGTGATCAGTCCTTTTACAGAGAGGAGTAATTGTGTGTTTGGACGGCCGGGGTTTTTGCCTGGAGGAATGAAAAAAATGAAAGGAACTGTTCTAAGCTGTTAATGTGATCGCTTCCACAGCTATATAACCTTTCGAGTCTGAGGCCAAGATATTTGCAGGGGATTGGAGATTAAGGGAGGTAGTATTCGTTTTCCAGACATGCTGTAGGGCCACTATTTTACAAAATGTATGTTTGGGAGCTGGGATACAGTGGTTAATTAGACATACTTTGTTGTCTTTCTTGGCGTAGGAAAATGTTTTTTTCTTCTTCTTGGAATTGTAACTGTATGTGCCCCTGTAAATACACAGGGATTCTTGTGACCTTTGGTCACTTGTGATTTTCCTGTGGTTTGTTTTGGAATTCTGATTGTTGTTATTGCTGAAATTTACATATAAAAAAAAAAATATGTTGGAATGTTGAAGGTATACAGTATGTTTCAAGATTCTCTTGGAAATTTCCAGCAATGATTGTCTGATGAGGTAAAACTGAGATTGTGTCCTGTTTGTCTCATTCAATTAGCCGCTCATCTAAAGAGTTCGTTAAAAGCGGATTTGATTAGCATTCCTTTTGGTAAATGTTGTGAAAATGTACAAGTAAAAAAACCTTCCGGAATCAGGAACAGTTGTTTTTGGTGTTTACTACAGGCTAGGTTGAGCCAACAACATTTCCTTGTGGAAATGTTTGGAGTGGATAATTATATGTCTTGTTTACGGTCGATATATCCAAGTTTATAGTGGTCAGACTTCAGAACATTCTTCCAAAATGAGTTCACACATGTCCTTGTTTATGGTTGTGATGTTGCTTTTTATCATCAAGAAAACTCTTAAATCGTTTCCTGTTTGGTGACCTTGAGTTTGACCCCAGACACCGGTGCACTGCTGAAGAGTTTTTCCGCATCAGGAAGATTACATCACCATCCAGACGTTAGCTCGGAAGTCATTCAAGCTCTGGGACGACTTCATAAGGTTATCCCAGAGAACAAGAGACAAGAGAAGGTTCTTTTGACAGGATCTGCACAAGGTTCTGCAAGGTTCTGGAGAAAGTTTAGTTTGTAAACCTGCATCTTCAGTACAGTGTCTTTTTGCAGCATGTTACCATGGTACCAAACCAAACAGTATCTGTCTGAATCTTGGGACACATCAGTCCCATCAGACAAGGCATAGGAACACATGTCAACATTTCCATTCATGAACGTTTAACATATATAACTTGAGATCTCCTTTCCATTCCACGCAGCCAAACACATTTCCCTGTTGACTTTAAAAGTCGTGTTTGATCAGCTGAAGGTTCGCTCTCTCCACGGGTGCCAGAATCGTAAATTTAGGAAAAGACCTTTCGACGGTTGTTATGGATTATTACAGTATTTGTTTGTACAGTACTTTTCATAAAGACATGTGATGTCATTGGCGGTTGGACTTGATATAAATAAACCGAAGAAAACGCTGAACATTAAAAGTTTTGTTTTGTTCTGTGATGAATCTGTTGCCAGGACATATGGTGCAAAGTTGTGTTTACTTTAAAAAGGTTTGTTGACACAAACGTATGAGAGTAGTGGTTAGACTTTTGACAAGTGAAGGTTTGTCCTGAAACATTTCATTACTGAAAGACCATCAGTGAAAGTCAGCAGTCTGCCTGATTCTGCTTTGCGTTTTGACAGATTGGAACCAAACTAATGAACTGGTCACCCATTTAGCTGTGGTACCTCACAAGGCGTATGTGTTATGTGATTCCAATAATAGGCTTCACCAAACCATTCCCAACATAACCAATTTCTATATTGTCTACTGTCACAAATTCTGTAAGTTCCTTGTTAGGCAGCTACTCAAATATAATGCAGCTGTTGTAGGCTAATTGAGGCCCTTCTTTAAACAAGCAAACCCTTGTTCCAACAATTTGCTTCCATCGGCAAAAAAAATAGAGAAAAAAGTCGCCTGTCTGTGTCGTTCCTTCACATTGGTTCCTCAGCACAGCTGTTGCAGCTGAAGTCACTCGGAATCGGCCTCGAAAAAAGTCTTAACAGCTCGTTAGCGGACCGAACAAAGTCAACTTTGAAATGCGACTACCGACCCTGACCGGGGATGATGTCACCGCCATGTTTGCGGCGACGCCGGTCTTTTATACGGGGGTAAAATATGACACGTTCCAATGATGACATTGGGACTTACCTCAGTCGTGAGGTCGTTCTATTCTCTGTGCTTTTAGCAGCTGATGTCCTGCTGTTTGGTATGTCAGAAGGGGGGGGTGGGGGGGGGGGGGGGGGGGGAGTCTGTTCAGAGCTAGAAATTTGTGTGGCTCAAATGCAACTCATGGTGTGCCCATACAAACTGTGTGAGGTTGTGTGTGTACCTTTCCATGTCCGAGATTGTTTTGAAGTAGGTTAAGTCAGTTCTCAGTATTATTTCACTCCATCACAAGGTTGTGACCAGTTACATTTTACAGCAGCTCTCTGGGTGTCTGCTCTTGGATTTTCCTCCTCTCTCTCTCTCTCTCTCTTCTCTCTTCCGAGATCTAGTTTCCTGTCTGTTTACAGGAAGCTTGCCGTTAAGTCCAGTTCAAGAACTGACATTTGAACCTGGACATCCGCACTCCCTTGCCAACACAAATATTTGGCCGTAACTCAAAATTCAGTCCACAAAACTGTTCCAATTAGTCATTATGATAGTAGCGTTTGTCTGAACTCCCATCAATCACAATCAGAACGTCTGTTATTAAAGTTTAATGTTGGATTTCTCCTGTTTCCCTGCAGAAATTGGACCCGTTACCATCACTACAGACCCCAAGAAGTTCCAGTATGAACTCAGAGAGCTGTATGTGCAGGTACGTTGAAGAGTTGAGACCAGACCCAGACTGTCAACCCTGCAGACCAGCATACCCTCCTCACAGAAACAGTCGATGTAGACCCCTCAGCACACATCAGCACAGACTGACAGTTGTGGTCCTGAATGTTTGTGGTCCTGAACATTTGAGGTCTTGAACGTTTGAGGTCCTGAACGTTTGTGGTCTTGAATGCACAGATGTAAAGCACAGTCCAGCTTTTGCAGGAGACCCACTCATCCCACGTTTGTCCCCCAGGGAGGCGGAGACTGCCCAGAGATGAGTATCGGTGCCATCAAGATCGCCCTGGAGATCTCCCTGCCTGGTTCCTTCATTTACGTCTTCACAGACGCACGGTCGAAAGACTACAAGCTCACGCATGAAGTTCTACAGCTTATCCAGCAGAAGCAATCTCAGGTGTCCCCTCGCTCTATCACCATGGTAACTAAGCCAGTATAAAGCCTTATCACGGAGGAGTAAAACTTCTGTGTGTGTGTGTGTAGGTGGTTTTCGTGCTGACAGGAGATTGTGATGACCGGACCCATATCGGGTACAAGGCCTATGAGGAGATTGCCTCCACCAGTTCCGGACAAGTGTTCCACCTGGACAAGAAGCAGGTGAACGAGGTAAGAGACACCGCCTCTTTCAAGTCTCTTTTCCAAAGGGAGCGCAAGGCAGAAATAGATGAGCTGACGGGAACAGAGGAACCTCTCCAGTCCCCCAGAGCCCCTAACTCCCACCTGCCTCTGTGACCCCCATGCCCCCTCTCAGTGTAGCCCCAACAGGGCTCTCAACACCTAGCCTTGGCGTGCACAACCTCCCTTCCCACCCCTCTCCAGACAGGCCTGCCATTGGTTTCTTGGGCTGGTAACAGCCTTGATGTTCCCCAGGAGAGGGGTTTGATGGAGGGGGCATGTGTGGAGGGAGCAGGGCCTGGGGTTCAGAGGGTCAGGCACAAAGGGGGGGGGGGGGAGGAGCGTGGCACACAGGAGCTGGAGAGGTCCCAGGTCAAGGCACAAGAGGGACTGTCTTCATGACACCTGTCGAGCGAGTGACCCCGACCACTCTGAGATCATTAACAAGGTTGGCAGGTTCCAGGGGCAAGGCAGTAGGACGTGAGCGGGGGAATGTGATGGCTGATGTTTAGAGAGAGCATTCTTCACACACACACACACACAGACACAGATACACACAAACACATATGTGCATGTACTCTCTTTGCATGGAAACATCCTCTCTCAGCCGTGCCCCACCCACACACACACATTCAGAGCTAGAATGGAGACTCTGTTTTTTTCTCTCCCTCACGCAGGTTCTGAAATGGGTGGAGGAAGCTGTACAGTCCTCCAAGATTCACCTGCTGTCCACAGATCACAACACTGGCCTCAGCAACACATGGCAGATCCCCTTCGACCCCAGCCTCAAAGAGGTCACCGTGGCCCTCAGCGGCCTCGGGCCCCTCATCGAGATACGCAACCCTCAGGGTAGGCAACAAGAAACTTTTGTGGCTTACGTCTCACACAAGACAGACACGCGCACACTCACTCACACATACACACACACACATCTTCACACTAGACACACACTCTCACACGCGCGCACAGTCACACACGCATTCAAACACACGCACACGCTTTTTAGGAATCTTGTGTTCGTATGTGTTAACAGGGAAGCTGCTGAGGATCAGCGATGGGCTGCACCAACTGCTCCACATTCCAAACTCTGCCTGGGTCGTCAGCATCAAGAACCCAGAGCCAGGAATGTGGTCCATAAAGGTAAACAAGGCTTTATTTATTATTTCCTACCTGAGAACAACCCCTAAACAGGAAGACAGGGTCCCAGGGGTCATTTAAAATGACTTGTACAGGTCAGTGCTATGGCCTAGACATCAGTTACAACCCCAGGAAGGCCCCCAACCTAGCAGGGCCCCAAACCTAGCGAGGCCCTTGAACACAAAGCACTTAAGATGAATTACGACGGCCATCCGTCAAGCTGTGTACATGGAGGGACGTGGAATCGATAGGCCATACGGAGAATGCCCGGTGTTGAAAGGCTCCGCTGACCAAATGATAGCCATCCTGAAGTCATTCTCCATTCGATAACATGGTTTCTGAGAACTCAGATATTTATGCTGTTCCGTGCTGCGTAAGCCCCGCCCTCTGGGAGGAGTCTATCTTAGAAAGAGCATTTTGAACTGTCAGCGAGGCCGTTTCCCCTTTCCGTGTGAACACACATGCAAGGTCACAGGTGGTTGGCAGTGCCTTGTCAGTGTGTCTGGGGCCTGTGGGCCTCATCCAGCCCTGGACCTCTCTCCCAGGCCCCTGCTGCGAGGATGAGCTCCAATGCAGACGTTTAGCACGGTTCCCTCTTCATTAACGCCAGACGAACAGGAAATGACTTGCATTTTTTTACCAGAACGATATGCTAGAATCTGCTGAGCTCTGCTGCACAGACCGAGTCACAAAGTGTCGATCTCTAGAACCACAAACGTAAAAAAGGGGTTTAGTCCTCGTTCTCTCTTCATATTCTGCAACTCCCACTGTCCTAAGGGTAAAAAAGGCCCCACCTTTAACCCTGAAATAAAGCGGACAAATGGAACTGCTTTATCAAACCTGACCGTGAGTTGGCCGCTGGTCAATTGTATTCCTCTATTACCCATAGTGCTCGGCGGCGGCTGCTGTTCCTGTCGTCCCCTCCTGTCCCTCAGCAGCACTAAAAATACCCCTCCTCTCTCTCCAGCTGTGTTTCCCAGGCCGGACTGGAAGGCAGCGAGAGCAGAGACTGTGTTCTAAGCTGTGCCACGCTGCGTTTCCCCTGTGTTAATGAGCCATGACCTTGACGTGTAGCACTGTGGTCATAGAGACAGGAGGGGGGGGGGGGGGGGGGAGACTTTTATCCTTTTTTAATCTGCTTTAATTGGTTAGTGTGGATTGTCGAGCCCCAGTCACCCTCAGCTTCCAGTCAGTAACTCAGTTTTCCAGATATCCCTCAGTTGTGCTTTCAAGTGGCGCGTGTGTGTTTGTGCGTGTGTGTGTGTGTGTGTGGGGATAATTCCCAGGGTTGTCTCTAGCTTGCTGACCCCTAGCGATGAGTGTGTCTTGGATTCATTCTGCTTGGTGTTTTATGGCCCATGATAATAGTTTAGGAAGGTTGTAATTTGAAAAGTATGCAAACAACCCTAGAGAACTGCTGTGGCAACCTGCCTTACACCAGATCTGTCTTTCTCTTTTTTTCCCCTCTGTCTCTCCCTCTATGACTCTCCGTCTCTCTCTCTCTCTCTGTCTGTCTCTCTTATTTGAAAACAGTTTGAAACATTTGAAACATCAAATAGTAAAACTAATCGGTGAGAACGGCAGGACTGTATTTGAAGTGACTCCAGGACGGTATCTCTTGCCAAATAAAGAGCAAAAAGATCATAAAGAATGTTCCTGATGTTCCGTGCATCAGTATTTCAAGATGTTCAGAGACTACCTCATGCAAACAAGGTCAAGCCAGTGTTTCTGATCGGTTTGCGGTCCGTTACAAACCAACAAAGACCCTCCTTCCTTTTTATTAGACCGATCATAGTTCCCACCCTCAAAACCCTGCAGTCACACCATCCTTGCCTTTCTCTCTGGCAAACTCACCACCCTCCCTTGTGTTCTCTTTACAGAGGCCAGAAAGACCCACAACTATGTTTAACGCACACACACAATGAGGCATTTAGACTGTATGTGCTTGATTGAACTCAGACAAACTCAATCTTTCCTATAATCTGCTTTTTGCGTTAAAGGTGTGGCCTTTTTGACCCTTGGGACAGAGGGAGTTGCAGAATAAGAAGAGAGGGTTAAGACAGTATCCCTAAGAGTCTCAAACTCTCCCCCACCCTAACTCCCTCCCTCCCGCTCCCCCACCTCTCCCAAACTATACAAGCAGGGCAGCCTGGGTGTCTCCGGGTTGGGGCATGGATGGATTAATGACAGGGACAAATGAAGGGTCTCTTTTGTGTCTCAGGGTGTGTTCGAGTCACTCCCTCAGTTATGGCTCCGTTGCCCTTCACTTAATGACTCAGTGGGCCGACAAAGCGTGTCATTCCCTGACAACCATTAGGACGTCTGAGTAGTGACAGGGATGGTTTTTCAGTTTTATGACCTCAGTTCAGACTGATATTACCACACACAAACTGGGCTGGTTTTGATGTTTAACTTACAGTAAGCGATGCATGCAAACAATATGCATACAAACCTGCACATTGATTTTCAGTGACTGAATTATTAGTTGAGCTGGTTTTCAGAGTTGAACATATCACGTCAAATTGGAAGTCTGTGCTTACAGAGCGTACCTCATAAAGTTTAGCTTTAGACATATTTTCATAGATGAGAAGTGCACAGAAGTGAGAGTTATTTTCGTGTTTTTAACAATTGTTAAAACACATTTCTTGAAAAAAAGAAATCTTGAAACCCAAAACCAAATCTTCAAACTCAATTTACAGAAACTCTTGACTCTTCTGGCAAAATCAATCACTCACCCCCTACAACATTTAACCTGTGCTCAATTTCATACAGTGCTTTCGGATCATAAACACAACCAATTATTGGAACACCATGGATTATTAGAACATACACAAAAGATGGAGGACACAGTTATGTTACCACAGGCCAATTCCTGTTGGAGATTAACCCTGTTGATGAGTTTTGATCAGACCCAGTTTTGACCTTCCACCAACACACAGAGGAAAACTCTTTGATTGGTTGAGAAAAGGGCTCTATGGTGGAAGGTAAACATTTACAGTAGAATTTGCTGGTTGATGTTGAACCTTTTTCCATATATTGACACCATGTTGAAAGTTGACATTGTCACAAACCATCATAAGAAACAAGTTAACTGTTTGGGAGTGGTTAAGGCATCGGACTAGTGATCCTAATGAACCTTGAAGTTAGAAATGGTTGGTAAATTTTTGTTGCCGTTTGTGAGAGAGATTGCACACGGTCCCTCACATTAGATCTTTTTCCCCTACACACCCACTGATGGTGTCCCCTCTTGACATCAACATCCTCCCCCATCTTTGTCTCTCAGCATCATATTGACAGATTGTAAACAGACTCCATTGTCATGGCTGGAAAATGATGCTACTGTTCTCTCTTGCACAAGGTTGGGTTTTCTATGCACTGTAGCTTAGCTACTGTATAACCCAGGATCCCTATTAGATGATAGGCCGACATTGTCAGCCAATCAGGTGGCTACCAAAATCCACCGTGCCACATTTCATTACACACAACAATAATGAACAGTAATACCTTTTACCATAAAGTACTTGACCTAGGTTAACAAGAGTTTTTCACCCCTTGCAGCCCTTTTAGAAAACGCCTCAATGTGCCCTCAAATGTGTCAAATATGAACATATTAGGGTTTGAGGTATATTATATTTGACTTTAGACCTGGCTTAAAGTAAGGCTTCATACTGTGTCTTCCAGATGATACCTCCCACCTACTGGCCTTTTCAGGCATCTGTTTACAAGACCAAATATAGGTGTGGAGATACAAATGTCCTTGTGTTCAAGGATCTATTACTCAAAACCAGTAGGACTTAGTAGATCCTGCTAACAGTATAATAATAATAATAATAATAATAATAATAATAACTCCAGTGTTAACTTTCAGAACAGTCCACAACCATGCATGTGCTGTTCAAAAACAGCTTGGCTATGCCTTGTTTAAGCGTATTAAACACACCCACACACATACATAGCCCCAGGCTGTGGCTACATGACATTGTGTCCTTGGGTAAGGCACTTCACCCTACTTGCCTCAGGGGGAATGTCCCTGTACTTGCTGTAAGTCACTCTGGATAGGATCATTTAATAAATTACTAATTAATTAGATTAGATTCAACTTTGTCATGTACAAGTACAGGGTAACGAAATACAGTCAGCATCCGACCTGAAGTGCAAAACAGTTATCACAGCAGAATATAATAGTATATTTTACAGAATTAATGTTATCTTCTTACCTCATTGAGGCCCAGACAGAAGTGTTAAATGACTGAGATAATAGACGATCATGACGCACTTACCAGTTACAGTTTGATCGCCTCTATTATATTTGACACAACAGGATGCTGTATCAAGTCAATAAACACAATCACTACAGTCTAGGCTTGTGTGATTACCTACAGTTACAGGCTTGATTCCTCACTTCTCACTATGTTCTATTCAATTTTGCTTTAGGTGGCCTGGCTCATCTCGGTTCAAAGTATAAAAGGTTAGGATAACTGCAGCTCAGTAGCTGGTTCAAAGGATAAAAGGTTAGGATAACTGTGGTTCACTAGCTGGTTCAAAGGATAAAAGGTTAGGATAACTGTGGTTCACTAGCTGGTTCAAAGTATAAAAGGTTTGGATAACTGTGGTTCACTAGCTGGTTCAAAGTATAAAAGGTTAGGATAACTGTGGTTCACTAGCTGGTTAAAAGTATAAAAGGTTTGGATAACTGTGGTTCACTAGCTGGTTCAAAGTATAAAAGGTTTGGATAACTGCAGCCCACCAGCTAACCCCCCTGTCAGCCACAGAGCAGCGACCAGTCGATCAGGCTCGGCTCAGCGTGTCTGCTTGGCACGACCTTGCCGAAACAGTCGAAGGTGAGGGTGCGCTGATCTGCTAACCCATCCAGTCAAAGCAGCGTGGCTCGGATGCTCTGTTGGCTCTCGTCCACGTGCAGGCAAACTGGACCAGAGGCGACGCTTACAGGGCCTTGTGTTTCCGGGGGCGTGAGGTTTTAGCGTATTGCACTGTGAGGACTAGCAGGTACAGACACGGACACAGCCACTGAGCGGCGCGGTACGGCTCAAGATCAGCATTGCTGTGCTCGACGGTATCGGCCTCGCGCTATGAGTGAACATGACAGGGGGCTCACTAGCAAACCACGGTTACCAACGACCCTTTAGACACACCCAGGCTGTACTTAACTTACTTTAACTGGGTGTGCTTTGATGTTTTTTGTGATACTTATTTTATTTATACAGAATACTTTTAAATAAAGATATGCAGGTTCATCGTATAACACTTTCCTGCAAGCAAAGTAAATTCTGTGTTTGAGAAAAGATTGTGATAAAAATTATTTGTCTAATTCTCATTTCCTTTAGTTTCGTTAGACATAATGTTGGCAAATTATAATAGTAGCTAATTGGCGCAATTACCTAAAGTCACCTTAGGGATAGCCATAGGCTCAGGTCCGGATGGTCGGGGAATGGGATGATCCAGACCCCTTGAAACCTTACTGGTCTAAGTTACCTTAGGGATAGCCATAGGCTCAGGTCCGGATGGTCGGGGAATGGGATGATCCAGACCCCTTGAAACCTTACTGGTCTAAGTTACCTTAGGGATAGCCATAGGCTCAGGTCCGGATGGTTGGGGAATGGGATGATCCAGACTTAACAAAGTTAACTCACCTCAATACAGTAATAGGCTTGGCTCTGCAAGATGGTGGAGGAATCTGATGGAAAGACAAGTTGAATTATTTACATATAGCAGAGTGACTTACAGCAAGTACAGGGACATTCCCCCCTGAGGCAAATCGGGTGAAATGCCTTGCTCAAGGACACAACATCATGTAGCCACAGCCGGGAATTTAACTTGCAACCTTCCAATCATTAATCCAATACCTTAACCGCTGAGAATGACACACTGGAAATGAAGCAATCGATTGGGTTTTGATGCGGACATGAACAATTCAGTTAACTCTCTTTTCCAAAATGACACACAAAAACACTCATGATTTCACGACAGATTTATTTTCAACATCTCAGAACCGTTTGTACCCATTTGGCTTGTGAACGAGACCAGAGAGTCATCTCTCTTTGCCCCCATTTTGGATGCTTTTGAACTCTGCATTTGATCACACAGCAACCCCCCCACCCCCCCCACCACCCCAGAATGCTTCAGATACAATACAGAGAGCAGGTGCTTTACTTGGCAGAGTAAAACCCAAAATAAGACAGATTTGTAGTACAGCAATGAAGATGCCATCCAGCTGGTAGGTAAACATTTACAGTAGAATTTGCTGCTTGATTTTGAACCTTTTTCCATATATTGACACCATGCTGAAAGTTGACATTGTCACAAACCATCATTAGAAACAAGTTAACTGTTTGGGAGTGGTTAAGGCATCGGACTAGTGATCCTAATGAACCTTGAAGTTAGAAATGGTTGCTTAGTTTTTGTTGCCGTTTGTGAGAGAGATTGCACACAGTCCCTCACATTAGATCTTTTTCCCCTACACACCCACTGATGGTGTCCCCTCTTGACATCAACATCCTCCCCCATCTTTGTCTCTCAGCATCATATTGACAGATTGTAAACAGACTCCATTGTCATGCCTGGAAAATGATGCTACTGTTCTCTCTTGCACAAGGTTGGGTTTTCTATGCACTGTAGCTTAGCAACTGTATAACCCAGGATCCCTATTAGATGATAGGCCGACATTGTCAGCCAATCAGGTGGCTACCAAAATCCACCGTGCCACATTTCATTACACACAACAATAATGAACAGTAATACCTTTTACCATAAAGTACTTGACCTTGGTTAACAAGAGTTTTTCACCCCTTGCAGCCCTTTTAGAAAACGCCTCAATGTGCCCTCAAATGTGTCAAATATGAACATATTAGGGTTTGAGGTATATTATATTTGACTTTAGACCTGGCTTAAAGTAAGGCTTCATACTGTGTCTTCCAGATGATACCTCCCACCTACTGGCCTTTTCAGGCATCTGTTTACAAGACCAAATATAGGTGTGGAGATACAAATGTCCTTGTGTTCAAGGATCTATTACTCAAAACCAGTAGGACTTAGTAGATCCTGCTAACAGTATAATAATAAGAATAATAATAATAATAACTCCAGTGTTAACTTTCAGAACAGTCCACAACCATGCATGTGCTGTTCAAAAACAGCTTGGCTATGCCTGGTTTAAGCGTATTAAACACACCCACACACATACATAGCCCCAGTCTGTGGCTACATGACATTGTGTCCTTGGGTAAGGCACTTCACCCTACTTGCCTCAGGGGGAATGTCCCTGTACTTGCTGTAAGTCACTCTGGATAGGATCATTTAATAAATTACTAATTAATTAGATTAGATTCAACTTTGTCATGTACAAGTACAGGGTAACGAAATACAGTCAGCATCCGACCTGAAGTGCAAAACAGTTATTACAGCAGAATATAATAGTATATTTTACAGAATTAATGTTATCTTCTTACCTTATTGGGGCCCAAACAGGAGTGGTAAATGACTGAGATGATAGACAATCATGACGCACTTACCAGTTACAGTTTGATCGCCTCTATTATATTTGACACAACAGGATGCTGTATCAAGTCAATAAAAACAATCACTACAGTCTAGGCTTGTGTGATTACCTACAGTTACAGGCTTGATTCCTCGCTTCTCACTATGTTCTATTCAATTTTGCTTTAGGTGGCCTGGCTCATCTCGGTTCAAAGTATAAAAGGTTAGGATAACTGCAGCTCAGTAGCTGGTTCAAAGGATAAAAGGTTAGGATAACTGTGGTTCACTAGCTGGTTCAAAGTATAAAAGGTTAGGATAACTGTGGTTCACTAGCTGGTTCAAAGTATAAAAGGTTTGGATAACTGTGGTTCACTAGCTGGTTCAAAGTATAAAAGGTTTGGATAACTGCAGCCCACCAGCTAACCCCCCTGTCAGCCACAGAGCAGCGACCAGTCGATCAGGCTCGGCTCAGCGTGTCTGCTTGGCACGACCTTGCCGAAACAGTCGAAGGTGAGGGTGCGCTGATCTGCTAACCCATCCAGTCAAAGCAGCGTGGCTCGGATGCTCTGTTGGCTCTCGTCCACGTGCAGGCAAACTGGACCAGAGGCGACGCTTACAGGGCCTTGTGTTTCCGGGGGCGTGAGGTTTTAGCGTATTGCACTGTGAGGACTAGCAGGTACAGACACGGACACAGCCACTGAGCGGCGCGGTACGGCTCAAGATCAGCATTGCTGTGCTCGACGGTATCGGCCTCGCGCTATGAGTGAACATGACAGGGGGCTCACTAGCAAACCACGGTTACCAACGACCCTTTAGACACACCCAGGCTGTACTTAACTTACTTTAACTGGGTGTGCTTTGATGTTTTTTGTGATACTTATTTTATTTATACAGAATACTTTTAAATAAAGATATGCAGGTTCATCGTATAACACTTTCCTGCAAGCAAAGTAAATTCTGTGTTTGAGAAAAGATTGTGATAAAAATTATTTGTCTAATTCTCATTTCCTTTAGTTTCGTTAGACATAATGTTGGCAAATTATAATAGTAGCTAATTGGCGCAATTACCTAAAGTCACCTTAGGGATAGCCATAGGCTCAGGTCCGGATGGTCGGGGAATGGGATGATCCAGACCCCTTGAAACCTTACTGGTCTAAGTTACCTTAGGGATAGCCATAGGCTCAGGTCCGGATGGTCGGGGAATGGGATGATCCAGACCCCTTGAAACCTTACTGGTCTAAGTTACCTTAGGGATAGCCATAGGCTCAGGTCCGGATGGTTGGGGAATGGGATGATCCAGACTTAACAAAGTTAACTCACCTCAATACAGTAATAGGCTTGGCTCTGCAAGATGGTGGAGGAATCTGATGGAAAGACAAGTTGAATTATTTACATATAGCAGAGTGACTTACAGCAAGTACAGGGACATTCCCCCCTGAGGCAAATCGGGTGAAATGCCTTGCTCAAGGACACAACATCATGTAGCCACAGCCGGGAATTTAACTTGCAACCTTCCAATCATTAATCCAATACCTTAACCGCTGAGAATGACACACTGGAAATGAAGCAATCGATTGGGTTTTGATGCGGACATGAACAATTCAGTTAACTCTCTTTTCCAAAATGACACACAAAAACACTCATGATTTCACGACAGATTTATTTTCAACATCTCAGAACCGTTTGTACCCATTTGGCTTGTGAACGAGACCAGAGAGTCATCTCTCTTTGCCCCCATTTTGGATGCTTTTGAACTCTGCATTTGATCACACAGCAACCCCCCCACCCCCCCCACCACCCCAGAATGCTTCAGATACAATACAGAGAGCAGGTGCTTTACTTGGCAGAGTAAAACCCAAAATAAGACAGATTTGTAGTACAGCAATGAAGATGCCATCCAGCTGGTAGGTAAACATTTACAGTAGAATTTGCTGCTTGATTTTGAACCTTTTTCCATATATTGACACCATGCTGAAAGTTGACATTGTCACAAACCATCATTAGAAACAAGTTAACTGTTTGGGAGTGGTTAAGGCATCGGACTAGTGATCCTAATGAACCTTGAAGTTAGAAATGGTTGCTTAGTTTTTGTTGCCGTTTGTGAGAGAGATTGCACACAGTCCCTCACATTAGATCTTTTTCCCCTACACACCCACTGATGGTGTCCCCTCTTGACATCAACATCCTCCCCCATCTTTGTCTCTCAGCATCATATTGACAGATTGTAAACAGACTCCATTGTCATGGCTGGAAAATGATGCTACTGTTCTCTCTTGCACAATGTTGGGTTTTCTATGCACTGTAGCTTAGCTACTGTATAACCCAGGATCCCTATTAGATGATAGGCCGACATTGTCAGCCAATCAGGTGGCTACCAAAATCCACCGTGCCACATTTCATTACACACAACAATAATGAACAGTAATACCTTTTACCATAAAGTACTTGACCTAGGTTAACAAGAGTTTTTCACCCCTTGCAGCCCTTTTAGAAAACGCCTCAATGTGCCCTCAAATGTGTCAAATATGAACATATTAGGGTTTGAGGTATATTATATTTGACTTTAGACCTGGCTTAAAGTAAGGCTTCATACTGTGTCTTCCAGATGATACCTCCCACCTACTGGCCTTTTCAGGCATCTGTTTACAAGACCAAATATAGGTGTGGAGATACAAATGTCCTTGTGTTCAAGGATCTATTACTCAAAACCAGTAGGACTTAGTAGATCCTGCTAACAGTATAATAATAAGAATAATAATAATAATAACTCCAGTGTTAACTTTCAGAACAGTCCACAACCATGCATGTGCTGTTCAAAAACAGCTTGGCTATGCCTGGTTTAAGCGTATTAAACACACCCACACACATACATAGCCCCAGTCTGTGGCTACATGACATTGTGTCCTTGGGTAAGGCACTTCACCC
This sequence comes from Protosalanx chinensis, assembly GCA_030340685.1. Classification (NCBI taxonomy): domain Eukaryota; kingdom Metazoa; phylum Chordata; class Actinopteri; order Osmeriformes; family Salangidae; genus Protosalanx; species Protosalanx chinensis. The sequence goes on from CM059336.1 coordinate 8,909,924, forward strand.
TACTTGCCTCAGGGGGAATGTCCCTGTACTTGCTGTAAGTCACTCTGGATAGGATCATTTAATAAATTACTAATTAATTAGATTAGATTCAACTTTGTCATGTACAAGTACAGGGTAACGAAATACAGTCAGCATCCGACCTGAAGTGCAAAACAGTTATTACAGCAGAATATAATAGTATATTTTACAGAATTAATGTTATCTTCTTACCTTATTGGGGCCCAAACAGGAGTGGTAAATGACTGAGATGATAGACAATCATGACGCACTTACCAGTTACAGTTTGATCGCCTCTATTATATTTGACACAACAGGATGCTGTATCAAGTCAATAAAAACAATCACTACAGTCTAGGCTTGTGTGATTACCTACAGTTACAGGCTTGATTCCTCGCTTCTCACTATGTTCTATTCAATTTTGCTTTAGGTGGCCTGGCTCATCTCGGTTCAAAGTATAAAAGGTTAGGATAACTGCAGCTCAGTAGCTGGTTCAAAGGATAAAAGGTTAGGATAACTGTGGTTCACTAGCTGGTTCAAAGTATAAAAGGTTAGGATAACTGTGGTTCACTAGCTGGTTCAAAGTATAAAAGGTTTGGATAACTGTGGTTCACTAGCTGGTTCAAAGTATAAAAGGTTTGGATAACTGCAGCCCACCAGCTAACCCCCCTGTCAGCCACAGAGCAGCGACCAGTCGATCAGGCTCGGCTCAGCGTGTCTGCTTGGCACGACCTTGCCGAAACAGTCGAAGGTGAGGGTGCGCTGATCTGCTAACCCATCCAGTCAAAGCAGCGTGGCTCGGATGCTCTGTTGGCTCTCGTCCACGTGCAGGCAAACTGGACCAGAGGCGACGCTTACAGGGCCTTGTGTTTCCGGGGGCGTGAGGTTTTAGCGTATTGCACTGTGAGGACTAGCAGGTACAGACACGGACACAGCCACTGAGCGGCGCGGTACGGCTCAAGATCAGCATTGCTGTGCTCGACGGTATCGGCCTCGCGCTATGAGTGAACATGACAGGGGGCTCACTAGCAAACCACGGTTACCAACGACCCTTTAGACACACCCAGGCTGTACTTAACTTACTTTAACTGGGTGTGCTTTGATGTTTTTTGTGATACTTATTTTATTTATACAGAATACTTTTAAATAAAGATATGCAGGTTCATCGTATAACTTTCCTGCAAGCAAAGTAAATTCTGTGTTTGAGAAAAGATTGCAATAAAAATTATTTGTCTAATTCTCATTTCCTTTAGTTTCGTTAGACATAATGTTGGCAAATTATAATAGTAGCTAATTGGCGCAATTACCTAAAGTCACCTTAGGGATAGCCATAGGCTCAGGTCCGGATGGTCGGGGAATGGGATGATCCAGACCCCTTGAAACCTTACTGGTCTAAGTTACCTTAGGGATAGCCATAGGCTCAGGTCCGGATGGTCGGGGAATGGGATGATCCAGACCCCTTGAAACCTTACTGGTCTAAGTTACCTTAGGGATAGCCATAGGCTCAGGTCCGGATGGTCGGGGAATGGGATGATCCAGACCCCTTGAAACCTTACGGGCTAAGTTACCTTAGGGATAGCCATAGGCTCAGGTCCGGATGGTCGGGGAATGGGATGATCCAGACCCCTTGAAACCTTACGGGCTAAGTTACCTTAGGGATAGCCATAGGCTCAGGTCCGGATGGTCAGGGAATGGGATGATCCAGACCCCTTGAAACCTTACCGGTCTAAGTTACCTTAGGGATAGCCATAGGCTCAGGTCCGGATGGTCGGGGAATGGGATGATCCAGACCCCTTGAAACCTTACGGGCTAAGTTACCTTAGGGATAGCCATAGGCTCAGGTCCGGATGGCCGGGGAATGGGATGATCCAGACTTAACAAAGTTAACTCACCTCAATACAGTAATAGGCTTGGCTCTGCAAGATGGTGGAGGAATCTGATGGAAAGACAAGTTGAATTATTTACATATAGCAGAGTGACTTACAGCAAGTACAGGGACATTCCCCCCTGAGGCAAATAGGATGAAATTCCTTGCTCAAGGACACAACATCATGTAGCCACAGCCGGGAATTGAACTTGCAACCTTCCAATCATTAATCCAATACCTTAACCGCTGAGACATGTGAGTCTACAGATATTCATAGAACAGAGACTTGCACAGGACTAACAGACAAGTCTACAAAGCTATGCTCAGTGACCGATGCTCTTTGTAAAAGCTCTCTCTTGTATGTCGCTTTGGATAAAAGCGTCTGCTAAATGAATAAATGTAAATCAACAGACCAATCTCAGGTCTCATTCACCATTATGAAAAAAAAACATCCAGAGTGAAGATACATTTAGTGGTTTACCTTGAGGTCTGACTGTTGAAAAGTGTGAAAATAACAGACTTCAAATTGAATAGGCTCATGACTGTTGTGATTGATGGAAGAAAAAATGCCCCCCTTTTTGACAGAACACACTTTGATGGCAGGATTGACTTATTGCAGCACAGGAGGACTGTAATCAGCTCCTTCTGCCTCTTTTTAAATGACACACTGGAAATGAAGCAATCGATTGGGTTTTGATGCGGACATGAACAATTCAGTTAACTCTCTTTTCCAAAATGACACACAAAAACACTCATGATTTCACGACAGATTTATTTTCAACATTTCAGAACCGTTTGTACCCATTTGGCTTGTGAACGAGACCAGAGAGTCATCTCTCTTTGCCCCCATTTTGGATGCTTTTGAACTCTGCATTTGATCACACAGCAACCCCCCCACCACCCCACAGAATTCTTCAGATACAATACAGAGAGCAGGTGCTTTACTTGGCAGAGTAAAGCCTAAAATAAGACAGATTTGTACTACAGCAATGAAGATGCCATCCAGCTGGTAGGTAAACATTTACAGTAGAATTTGCTGCTTGATTTTGAACCTTTTTCCATATATTGACACCATGTTGAAAGTTGACATTGTCACAAACCATCATTAGAAACAAGTTAACTGTTTGGGAGTGGTTAAGGCATCGGACTAGTGATCGTAATGAACCTTGAAGTTAGAAATGGTTGCTAAGTTTTTGTTGCCGTTTGTGAGAGAGATTGCACACGGTCCCTCACATTAGATCTTTCCCCCCCCCCACACCCACTGATGGTGTCCCCAGCTGAGCCATCCCCCCACCACCCCCACACACATTAGTCTCAGAGCCACAAGCTGTGCACACTTAACCACACTAGGGAACTCCAAACACAGGCCATTAGCCACATGCTACACATGTTCTCACAGCTTTGTCAGATGAACATGACAAGCACACACGCACACAAACACACACACACGCCAAGCTCACATCGCCCCACTGAGGATCTGCTCACCCTTCTTCTGTTGTCGAGGGCAATAACCTGCGAGAAGTGTAGAAGTGTGAAGAAGGTGATGGTGATAAAACACACCTGTTAGTCAGATTTACATTTACAGTTGTTTTGTGTCAACCGTCCAAAATACTTATCTGCATAGCATGTTGACCCTGCTGCTTGAGGGACACACACACACATGGGTTCACCAGCATTTAACACTTGACACACAGCAGCACCTACACACACACACACACACACACACAGGAATAAATGCTGGACCTGTGCCAAACTAAAATGATTAGCAGTTCTCAAACACATACTTATCTGTTGCGCTGAGAAGAATATTTAGCCTTGCCCATACTTACTCGAATGCACAGCATGCTCCAAAGGTTTCAGTGAAGGCAATGTTCACATTTCAATGTAATTGTGCCTGTGGATAGCCAAAGTAATTCTCCATACTTACATCAAAGCCACTAGAATACTTACCAACAGCAATAGGCCCAGCTTTGCTCTGCTAAAGTGAAGAGAAAAATGGTGAAAGAAGCTTTTGGAGGGACAAGTGGAATTAAGTTACAGAACAGAGAAGATGTACAGCTGTTGGTACGGCAGTGGCTTTTAAACCAACTGTAAAGCTTAAAACAACAAACGTACCCAAGTTCAGTGGCTGCATGAGAGACAACCATCATTGGAGAAAGCACTAGAAAGAAACCTGTAGAAGCAGGAGGATCCTTCTGGATCAGCTCTACAAAATCCAACTCTTGGATACAAACATGGCTTGTGTAGAACAGCAGCCAAAAGTTTTTAAGAGGTCAAGTAGGAGCAGAGAAAGGGATTTTAAGATGCACAGATTAGCTGCGTGTTGTCAAGTGAAACAACCTGCGCAAGAACTGCTAAAATGATTAGCAGTTCTCAAACACATACTTATCTGTTGCGCTGAGAAGAAGATTTAGCCTTGCCCATACTTACTCGAATGCACAGCATGCTCCAAAGGTTTCAGTGAAGGCAATGTTCACATTTCAATGTAATTGTGCCTGTGGATAGCCAAAGTACGTCTCCATACTTACATCAAAGCCACTAGAATACTTACCTACAGCAATAGGCCCAGCTTTGCTCTGCTAAAGTGAAGAGAAAAATGGTGAAAGAAGCTTTTGGAGGGACAAGTGGAATTAAGTTACAGAACAGAGAAGATGTACAGCTGTTGGTTTGGCAGTGGCTTTTAAACCAACTGTAAAGCTTAAAACACTAGAAAGAAACCCGTAGAAGCAAGTGGATCCTTCTGGATCAGCTCTACAAAACCCAACTCTTGGATACAAACATCTCCAGTGTGGCTTGTGTAGAACAGCAGCCAAAGTTAAGAGTTCAAGTAGGAGCATAGAAAGGGATTTTAAGATGCATAGACACAAACTCAGAAAGAGTGAAATCGTGATCGCATTAAGGAACAATGCCCAAACGTATCAAACGCTGTAAGTGAATCAGATGGTAGTTAGTAAGTATTTAGATGGAGAAAACTCAGTATGAAATGTCATGTTAACGCGACCTACATCGGAAAAGCACTAATTGACTATTTCCTGGATACGTCACTATGACGTCCCTGTGACGTCACCCGCAGTTTTGACAATACTAACATGATGTGGACCAAACAGTACAATTAAACAAATACTTGCCTTTATTGACAGACTGCAATTGCCTGGTATTGTGGGAGAAGTGTTTTAAGTGCGCATCTTCAATAACGGAGTCAAAACTGAGTGAGTCTTAATCAAATTTAAGAAAATTTTACTTGGCCCAAGATAATTGAACGTAGCCCGATATTGTAACCAATTTCAATGCTTTGGTTCGTGCCAGTGCAGGTTCTAATGCAGTTCTAATGCAGTTCGTCAGCGGTAAAATAAGGAAACGATATAAGCGTATATATCTGCTGGGATGTCCGACTTTACTGAGCGTTTTAGAACTCCATAAAGCCGTTTTTAGAGCCGGACGTGACCATATGTGGACTAGACCATCTTTTGCCCTATGAACTGCTTCAATCATCCTCCCCTCTGCACTAAGGGAACCCTGGTTTGGAAACCCAGGTCCATGCACTCTGTTATACAGAAATATCAGTACACAAGTACACCCATTAATAATTATCTAAATGTTTGGATGTTTGATAATAGTTGAAACAGTAGGTTTGGAGGTGAAATTTGCCTCTTTCTTTGCGTGAATAAAACACATAAAAAACAACTGACCCTTCTGCAACCTGCCAGCACGCCTCACAATTTCCCCAGAAATTGTACCCTTTCTCCAGGAGCATGAAGATCACAGTCATTCAAATGAATTATTTTTTATGTTTTGTTTTGAAGAGTTAGCCAAACAAATCAGCACTGTTTACTTTTACATTTTGGGTGAGATAACTTAATGTGTTGGATTATAATAATGCTGTTTCAGCTAAGGTGATGATTTTCCATATTTCAGAGACCTGCGCTTCATAGTAATTACTCAGTCTATATATCAGCCTGGCTGGCTGACTCTCTCTAATTATAATACTCATGTTTGATGGATTAAAGCATAACCGTCTGACTGAAAGTGCCTCTCGTATTTGTGAATCGCGGGGAACTTTTATTTGTTTCTACATAAATCAGCATAGGTCTGTTTCAGCGTCTGTGTCTGTTGTCTATGCAGGAACAGGAGCTCCACACTCACTTGACTCTACAGGGCTTTTGTTTTACACACGCCAGCAAATGACAGACAGTGTTCCTCTCAACAAATTGTGCAAAAGCTGTAGTTTGAAATGAAAATACAGTTTGAGATGAAGCTGGAGATATGTCAGTGTAGACCTTCATTCGTCCAGGAATGTTTAATTTGTAGAAAAGGTTTCAGATATAGTCATCTGGAGACTGTTTTCAAAATCAAGATGTTTCGACTTCCATCCAGGAGTCATTCTCAATCAGAAACAATTGTTTATTTGACCTTTTGCTTTCCTTTTTTAGGACTGTCTTGCACACGCTTGAGGGATTTTGAACATTATAGGTTATTTTGATACCAAGAGCGATTGTTATTGTTGTGAACATGAATGTCTTTTCTTTTACACAGACAGCCAGCGAAGGCCGGCATTCAGTCAGGATATCTGGACTCAGCACAATAGACTTCAGAGCTGGGTTTTCCAGGAAACCCACTCTGGATTTTACAACGACCTCCAGTCGACCAGTTCAAGGTCAGTGAGATGCGTGTTGCCCTTCCTAAACCAGTCTGTCTACTTTGTTTTAGTTGTTGATGACATGTTTGTTTTAGCGCTTCTGTTTAGGATACCAGCTGTCTTGAAAGGATTGTTTGGTGTTTTTGAATGCCTTGCCAGTTGACTTTCCTCCTTCCATCGTCCAACTCTTGACATCTTCTATGTCACTTCCTCTTCCTGTCCGCCATCTTTCGTCCAGGTATCCCCACCCACATCTTGCTTAACACGACTGGGCTGTCCCCTCCTGCGCGTGCTGATAGGCTAGAGCTCCTGTCAATCACGGGCAGCGTGCTGAAGACTCTTCCTATTCGGTACTACCCCGACCGCATTCCGTTTGGCATCTGGAACATCACAGAGTTCATCCCACCCAGCGAGGCGTTCTTCCTGCGGGTGACAGGATATGATGGCGATGGCTTCCTGTTCCAGAGAGTGTCCAGTGTGTCTTTCTCCAGCATCGTCCCTGGTCAGTAATCCAGACCTGAATGGATAACAATATTTGTGCAATAACTCGACTTAATGTCACTCGTTACTATAGTCTGCAGCCATCACTCTTTTCATCAATTTTTTTCATGCCCCTTTTGTGCCCTGATCTTATTACGTCCATAGTATTATTTCATTTTTATATTTAGATCTCATAACATCCTTTCAATTCTTTGTTTTTGTAATATATTTCTGGACTTATTTTATATATTTCTTTATTGTTAGCTTTATTGAGTGCTGTACTGTACCTGGCTGTTGCAAAATGAAATTTCTCCATTGCGAGACTAATAAAATATGATATTAATCTTTTTCACCCCCCATCCAGGTGCCCCCAGGGCCCTGATGCCAGCCACCACCCCAGGATACTACCTCCAGAGCGGGGACATCACCTGCCACGTGGACAGCCTGATCCCCTTTACCCTCCGCTTCACCAGGGACGGGGTACGGCTGGGTGTCGACCAGCTCTTCAAGTAAGATAAGATATGAGCTGATTAGCACACTACAGAAACAGCTGCTGGCTGGGGAAGGTTAGCTGGGTACTGAAAATTTATCAATCAATCAAACTTTACAGCTTTTTTTAAGAAGCTGTACTCAGTCTAGGTGTCATCCCTCCCCCCTCCAGGGAGTCTGGCAGTGCATCGTGGGAGATCAGTCCGGTGACCCTGAAGGACGAGGGCTACTACGAGTGCATCGCCATCAGCAGTGCCGGTACAGGACGAGCCCGGACCTTCCTGGATGTCTCAGGTACGGCGACAACCAATCACAGCACCCGCCGGTGGGCTAACCACCAGTTAGCCATCGTGAACTGCTTCAGGGGAAGGTCGACAGTATATAAAATAAACACCTTCATTTGAAATGATTTACCATGCAAGGACAAGGGTTAAGTTCATGGTCTGTTGGACCTGTATACACACACTCAAACCACACACACACACACATGCAGTAAAATACACACACACACGCCACATACCTTCAATGTAATGCAGCAGAAACAGAAACAGTGTGGTTTAGGTCATGCTAGCTGCATGCCAGGCTTAGTGTGCTACTCAGGGGCTTTGGATCAGGTCTGGTTAGGAGCCAAGTAGCAGGGGTACGGGGGTCTCTCTTCCAGCCTCCTCTGGGTCAGGCTTTCTCTCCGCACGCCTCCCTGCTCTCCCTCTCTCTAAGCTGGCCCTCCACCCTGCCCTGCCGTCCATCGTTACTCCTCTCTTTTCCCTTGCTCTTCTCTTTCATCTCCTTCCCCTCCTTTCTTCTTCTGCTAAGTTCTGGCGTTGCTTCACAGATGTGATTGACGACACAGTCGATAAGGCCGTGTGGATTCCAAAAGGAAAGGTGGTGTGTGATGAGAAGGTTCACTTCCAGTCGAGTGAGAGGCTGTGTGTGTGAGTGTGTGTGTGTGTGTGTGTGTTTTTGTGTGTGTGTGTGTGAGTGTGTGTGTGTGTATGTGCATGTGTATGTGAGTGCTTTATTCTTCCAGACCCTTTCCCCCTCCTTATCTAGGGCTCCAGGAACACATGCATTAACACTGGCTTCTCATTGAACTGGGAAAGAGAAATCCCATGGATGAAACACACACGTATGTAACACCCTCCTGTCTTCCTCCTCAGAACCTCCGCCGGTGGTCACTGTGTCCGGTAACGTCACGGTGTCCCCCGGCGCCACGGCCCTCCTGACCTGTGCTGTGGTCAGCACAGTGCGCTTCAACCTCACCTGGCTGCGAGGGGGCGTGGACGCCCGCCTGGAACCCAGAGCACGCACCCTCGCCAACCTCTCCTTGGAGATAAGCGCCATCGACGTCAATGACGCCGGCTGGTACGAATGCATCGCCGTCAACGAGGGAGGAGCCACAGCGGACAGAGTGTATTTGTCTGTTCAAGGTGAGACAGGAAGTTGGAAACAGCAGCTGTAACTGGACAACGGTTAAGGATGGGAAGTCTGAATTCAGGCTGGAGAGAATGTATTGTGCATGACTGATGTGTGTCTACTGTATGTGGATGTGTTTTATTGTAGAAAAGGTTTTAGAGATAGTCATCTGGACACTTTCTTTTCAAAATGGAGACATTTGACCCCCATCCAGAAGTCATTCTCAGTCAGAGCCTTCTGGGTGGGAGTTGAATCGTGTCAGTGTCCAGATGACTACACCTCTGAATCCTTTTCTGCTATGGAACACTCCTGGACGAATGAGGGTCTACGAGGGTGTTTGTGTAGCCGCACACTCCCACACTATCCCGCTGGAGTATGTCTCCGTTTGGAGATTTACGCCGTTGGGGAAAAAGGGCTCTTGGCATAAAACACAAGACCATCTCCCTCCATACTGAAGCCTCCATAACTCAGATTAATACTTCACGGGATGCGTGAAAATGATTGAGGCTGCGCTCGCTAACTCTGGAAGTTCCATATGTGAGAACCTCTAACAGAACACTGAGCCGTCTGTGTTCTAGAAGCTTCTCGGAGGGGGAATCAGGAACACGTTGTCAGCCAGACTGGGCTGAGTGGGGGGGGGGGGGGGGGGTCTCTGGCACGGAGGGAAGGTTGGCTGAGGGCCATCCAGGAAATGGCGATGTGAGACGACGATAATGGACGCCCTTAGACGATCAGCTACGGCACCTGGAGGACAACCCTGGGTGGATGAAAGGAAGAGAGGGATGATGGAGAGAGAGGATGAGGGGGGAGAGAGAAAGGGATGGACAGAAACAAAGAGAGACATCAAGCCATAGTTTGACACTTGACCTTATGTTTCCTAAGCCAATCAGGACAGGCCGGTATGTCTTCAGTTCAGCTGTCTGTCTGTGCCTGGTACGAAGACGTGGTGACAGTTAGGTGGGGCTCGCCCCAGCCCTCTCTCTTTGACACCAGCTTTAAAGACAAGTCAGGAGTGAACCCTATAGGCATGCTCTGTCATTAGCTCTGCTCATTGAGTGATAAGTCGCTCAATTGACCCCCAAATGTTTCCCAGGGTTGGGTGAGGATCTGAGTGCACCGTGCCCTCCTTGTTTTGTGTAATTATCCTCCCTCTCTTCTTCTCTCTCTCTCTTCTTCTCTCTCTCTCTTCTTCTCTCTCTTTCTCTTCTTTTCTCTCTCTCTCTCTCCCTCTGTTTTCTCTTCTTTTATAAATGTTTTTCTCTCCCCCCCCCCGGTTCATGTCCCTCATTCATCCTCCTCTCTGTCCCCTTCTCCTTTTTAGCTCTTTTTCTCTCTCTCCCTCTCTCCCTCTCTCCCTTTCTTTCTTTCTTTCTCTTTCTCACCCTTTCCCTACCTCTGCCTGTCTCTCTCTAGTTTTCTGTCTCCCCCTACCTGAACAGCTGTCCGCAGGCCCCTGCGTTCTCTAATCACCCCAGGCCATTCTGTCCTAGTCATTAGGCCCGCTTTGAAGTGGTCTGGGTCTGCTGACAGTGGAGAAACCAAGGGACAGGAGAGCTCTGGAGGAACCAGGGAGGGAGGGAGGGGGAGGTAGAGAGAGGGAGGGAGAGGAGAGGGAAGGAGGGAGGGAAGGAGGAGGGAAGTGCTAAAGACCGACCTCGTCAGAAGACTTAAAGGGTGCTGAGTAAGGGTGGAGGTATGCGTCTGTCCTTAAAGCAAAGCCCCTGGTCTTATATCAGAGGAACGCTTGAATAACTTCGAAGCAGCCAGACACAGTGACTGTACTAACCAGGTTCACTTAGAGGCTCAGCTGCTACGGCACAGTACATCAGTCACGCATTTTACCTGGAGGTGCTGTGAAGATTCAGGGTTTAATTCAACCAATGACGCTGTATTTCAATATGTTTGGAGGTCTAGGATGTAATACATCAACTATGTTACAAGCTGTGATATAGCCTAAATGACAGCATAACTAAAGCCAGGCATCAGTCAACCTGAATTAGGGTCAAGCTGCTGGTTAATACAACGAGAGGTTGATAGATATTACAGTAGCTGTGTATTCGAGGACTCCAGCTCAGCTTCCTTCCAGAAAATTCTGCACCTATTTAGCTCTTCACAGCTTCCCTCTTGACACGCCCTAATGGGTTTCCAGAGCTATCATACAGTGAAGTAGACCTGACTAGCATGTGTAATCATCTGGAGGGGGAAGTTAAAGTATCCAAGCCATGAGGTCATCAGGAACAGGAATGGCTGTTTCCTTTAGCCAGATATGTTTCTGCAAGTCCTCATCTTTGCTGTGGATTTGCTCCAAGTTGGAACACACACGATACAAGGTTTTCTTTCTGACAGCTGAGGAAATTGTGAAAACACACTTGTAGGGATGAGTTACACACCAGGAATCAGTTGGAAGATTTCTGGAGGGTTCCGTGTCCTAGCGAGAAGGTCTGGCATCAATATTCCCCCCCGCCTTTTCTACCGATAAAACAAACTCAACGATGAATGATGCGTTGTGAGACATTATTGTGTGTCTCGTCCTTTTAACATCGCAGTTTAAAAAAAGGAACACTTTTTTGGTTTATTGCAGCTATATTTCGCAAACAGCGTAGAGCACCGGATTTGTGTTTTGGGGATTAAATGTTTTCATGCCCCCCCCCCCCCCCCCCCCCCCCCCCCCCCCCATATCTAATCACATGACACAAGTGTGAAAGCTGATTGGACTGCTTGCTGTGCTGGATGCTGACCCAGTCCTGTCTCCGGCTCCAGAGGCCCCTCAGGTATCGGTGCTGCCCAGGAACCAGACCTTCGTGGCTGGGCAGGAGGTGCAGATCAGGTGCCTGGCCCGGGGATACCCAGCGCCCCACGTGGTTTGGACCCATAACACCATGTTCGTCATGGGCACCAGCAGGTAAGGAAGGTCATGACCTTTGACCCCCTCCCTCCCCATTTTCTGGGTTGGAGAACTCTGATGTAGAACCTGCAGGACAGTGGGTCCCTGAGGGGTTGAGAACCTTTGAATACATTTTTATACGTATCTTATTGGAGAAAAAGGTTTCAGAGGAACTCATTTGGACACTTACATTTTTTGGGGATTACCTCTGAAAGCTTTTCTACTGAGGAACACTCCTGGATGAATGCGTGTCTACACCGACATACGATAGCAAAACCTTTAATCGTAAGGTATGAAATGATTCCATATTCAGTGTGTGTTTCTGGTAGATAACGTGTGGTTGTTGTGTCCTGTGGTGTCCAGACACAGGATGACCCCAGACGGGACTCTGGTCATCAGAAACACGGAGCAGAGAGATGGAGGAGAGTACGGCTGTCTGGCCAGCAACGTAGCTGGGACACACACACAGACCTCGGTCCTGACTTATATTGGTGAGTGCACACACATGCACGCTCACACAGATACACACACACACATGCCTGCACACACAGACATCATACACAGATACACACACGTGCACACACAGTCAACATAAATGTACACTCTCCTGGAACTCAACAGATACACACACTACACACACACACACACTCTCTCAGCTCCAGCCTCCGGTCTCAAGCCTCTCTCTGTCCTCTCTCGTCCTGTCAGAGTCCCCTGTGGTGACAGTGGCTCTGAGCGAGATACTGATTGGTCCAGGAGAGACCACCATCATGGCCTGCTCCGCCTCCGGCACCCCCCAGCCCGAGGTGTGGTGGTACAAAGGTACGTGTGCTCCTGATGGGTCCCCCAAAGCAGGGCCCCCCAGATCAGGGGCCCCCCGGGGAACCAACACCTGAGAACCGTTTTACTCTCTTATAAAACGTCCAGTACTCACTGTACATGGACAGGAGCAGCCACACACACACACACACACACACATTCTCCTGAAGCACAGACACAGACAAGTGTCAAGTGTCCCAGTATAAATCTTCGCTTCTTGGCTGTGAAAAACGAGGCAGGAAGTTGTGTGTTTTATAGAGTGCTGCACAGGAAGCTGAGTGTTTTAACGACTGTAACACAGGAAGAGTCTGACACCTCTTACACACTGCTGACTCTGCTGTCCCTCAGACGAGCCTTTAAAACAGCCCAACTGTCCCTCTTTTCATTCTGTGACGAGGCCTTTCTCACCCCTGTCTCTGCCTTGGAGTCATCTGGACACTGTTTTCAAAATCAAGATGTTTCTCTCCCCATCCAGAAGTCATTCTCAGTTCATTCTCCATTCATTCAACTGGGGTTTTTTTTGCAAGCTAATCAGTCCACCCCCTATATCAAAGTCAGTCCTTGTATTCACATCCTTCGTCCTGCTCTCCCCTCGATCCTTCATGCGGTGCTCTCAGGTGACCTCCGTCTGCACTCATCCGCCTATGTGATCATCGACCCCTGGGATGGAACCCTGACCCTGAAGGAGACGCAGGATGTGGACGCAGGAGACTACACCTGCGTGGCGGTCAACCCGGCGGGCACGTCTTCCGGAAAGATCTCCCTGGACGTAGGAGGTACGGAAGAGCCGGGCCACTTCCGTGGGCATGGTCATTTGGGGGCGTCGCTACCGTTTCTAAGCTGCTTTGACCTCTGACCTTTGCCCCTAGCCGCGCCCCAGTTCACCCTGGAGCCGTCCGACGTGGCCGCAGACATCTCCACCAACGTGACCCTGCCGTGCCACGCCCAGGGTCACCCGCAGCCCCAGGTGACCTGGAGGAGGGAGGATGGCGTACCGCTCCTAGTCCGACGACCCACACACAGCAGCATCACCCAGAGGAGGGGAGGGGAACTGCAGATCACCAGTGAGTTTGTCACACGCGAACACACACAGACCTACACACACAGACCTACACACACAGACCTACACACACAGCCACGCACAGACACAGGTAACCAAGTTCATTTAGATGGTCACACAGACACAGACTCACCTGACTGTGTTGTTCAGATCTTTGGGTGGAGGATGAAGGTGTGTACGCGTGTGAAGCACAGAACCAGTTTGGAAAGATCCAAACTCAGGCCAGGATCACCGTCACTGGACTGGGTAAGAGCACACACACCGTCTGGCACGCCCCGTAACAGCACACACGCCGTCTGGCATGCCCCGTAACAGCACACACACCGTCTGGCACGCCCCGTAACGTTCACCTAACCATCAGAAGTCACCACCCAACATCTGACAAGCTTCTCTCAGGTGGCGTGCGAGCAAATTTGAACTTTTGGTTCTTAGTGTGAACTGAAAGCAGATATCCTGGGTGAGAACAGGGCAGTGGGGAGGGTTTGAGGGATCTCTGAGCTGTGCTGGATTCCTGTTTGACTTACAGTCCGTGTGCGTTGACCTGACTGATGGGATTGATCGCTTAGGTGAACTCAGAGCTTGAATTCTCTGGCATTGTTTGAAGGGCAGCCTTGGGATGGTTTGATTACCTCATTTAAACTGTGGGAGCCTCTCTCTCCCTGACATCTCTCTCTCCCTGACATCTCTCTCTCCCTGACATCTCTCTCTCTCCCTGACATCTCTCTCTCCCTGACATATCTCTCTTTGATATCTCTCCCTGACATCTCTCTGTCCCTGACATCTCTCTCTCCCTGGCATCTCTCTCTCCCTGACATCTCTCTGTCCCTGACATCTCTCTCTCCCTGGCATCTCTCTCTCCCTGACATCTCTCTGTCCCTGACATCTCTCTCTCCCTGGCATCTCTCTCTCTCCCTGACATCTCTCTCTCCCTGACATATCTCTCTTTGATATCTCTCCCTGACATCTCTCTGTCCCTGACATCTCTCTCTCCCTGACATATCTCTCTCTCCCTGACATCTCTCTCTCTCCTTGACATCTCTCTCTCCCTGACATCTCTCCCTGACATCTCTCTCTGACATCTCTCTCTTTGATATCTCTCCCTGACACCTCTCTCCCTGACATCTCTCTCTCTCTGACATCTCTCTCTCTCTCTGACATCTCTCTCTCCCTGACATCTCTCCCTGACATCTCTCTCTCCCTGACATCTCTCTCTGACATCTCTCTCTTTGATATCTCTCCCTGACACCGCTCTCCCTGACATCTCTCTCTGACATCTCTCTCTTTGATATCACTCCCTGACATATCTCTCTGACATCTCTCTCTTTGATATCACTCCCTGACATATCTCTCTGACATCTCTCTCTCCCTGACAATCTCTCTCTCCCTGACATCTCTCTCTCCCTGACATCTCTCTCTTTGATATCTCTCCCTGACATCTCTCTCTGACATCTCTCTCTTTGATATCTCTCCCTGACATCTCTCTCTGGCATCTCTCTCTTTGATATCTCTCCCTGACATCTCTCTCTGACATCTCTCTCTTTGATATCTCTCCCTGACATCTCTCCCTGACATCTCTCTCTGACATCTCTCTCTTTGATATCACTCCCTGACATATCTCTCTGACATCTCTCTCTTTGATATCACTCCCTGACATCTCTCTCCCTGACATCTCTCTCTGACATCTCTCTCTTTGATATCACTCCCTGACATATCTCTCTGACATCTCTCTCTTTGATATCACTCCCTGACATATCTCTCTGACATCTCTCTCTTTGACATCTCTCTCTGACATCTCTCTCTGACATCTCTCTCTCTCTGACATCTCTCTCCCTGACATCTCTCCCTGGTCTACCTGTTCTTGGTTCAACCTTTACCACATTACAGTTACAGCTGTTACCACGGTGACAGCACATGAAAAGGAAAGGAAAAAATGAACCCTGCAGCTAATGTTCCAGTAAATTCCATTCATTCCTGAATTCAGATTGTACGTAGTGTGAAGAGTGTGTGTGTGCGTGAGGGAAGTGTCCTAATACACACACACACACACACACACACACACACACAGTTCCACAAGTCGAATACACCTTTACCTCCATGTGCATCGTGTCCCCCCCCCCACAGTGCCCCCCCTCCTGGCCGTCAGTCCGAGCGTGCTCAGTGTGATCGAGGGGCAGCAGCTGACTCTGCCCTGCGTGCTACTGGCTGGAAACCCCCTGCCTGAGAGACAGTGGCTGCACAACTATGGCCTGGTGACGACACACACACAAAGACACACTCACACACATACATTTACATTGCATTTATTAATTCAACAGACACTTTTATCCAAAAGGATTTCCACAGTCAAAGATTCGCACGCACACACACATACGTGCGCACACACACACGTACAAAGACACACACGAAAAGATATACAAACACAAAGATAGACCAGACAGACATGGTGAAACACACACGTCCCCCCCCCAGGTGTCTTCAGAGTCGTACCTGCTGGTGAGGAGGGATGGCAGCCTCCACATAGAGAGGGCTCGTGTGGAGGACGGGGGAGACTACACCTGCCTGGCTGAGAACGTGGTGGGGGCCACCAACCACACCACTACCCTCAACGTCTACGGTAGGACCACCGCACCACATGACCTCAACATGACCTCAACATGACCACACCATGACCTCAACATGAACACAGTCAGGACCCGACACTAGCCGTGGTCACTAAGACCACACCAGAACCACATTTAGGAATCACCCCACCTCTCTCTCTTCCCCTCTCTCTCTCCCCCTCTTCCACTCTCTCTCCCTCTCTACCCCTCACTCCCTCACACACAGCGATCCATTTTTCTCTCTCCACCTTTCCCTCCATCCCTCCCTCCTTTCCTCCTTTCTTGGCTGGAATGTTCTGAATTCCTGAATAAAATTGTCCGGCGTTAGCATAGAAACGAGAAACATGTGTAAGTCAGACGAGGAGGAATATATATACATACATATCTCCGTTCTTTCTGCCCCCTCCTGCCTCTGCGAGGGGGAAGTGTTCAGGGTAGGAGAGCGTGGACTCACTGGAGGACTGGAGCTAGCTCACCCCCAGTGCACACAACACATGGAAACACTCTCACAGTCTTCCTCCAGAGAGCAGGAACACAGACAGAGAGACAGACAGTGTGTACAGTGAACATTATTAAAAGACAAATCTGATAACCTTGTCCTGTATGAGCAGCTGTCTGTTGGCTGTGATACGACTGTGTTGGGTGTGATACGACTGTGTTGGGTGTGATACGACTGTGTTGGGTGTGATACGACTGTGTTGGCTGTGATACGACTGTGTTGGCTGTGATACGACTGTGTTGGCTGTGATACGACTGTGTTGGCTGTGATACGACTGTGTTGGCTGTGATATGACTGTGTTGGCTGTGATACGACTGTGTTGGCTGTGATACGACTGTGTTGGCTGTGATATGACTGTGTTGGCTGTGATATGACTGTGTTGGCTGTGATACGACTGTGTTGGCTGTGATACGACTGTGTTGGCTGTGATATGACTGTGTTGGCTGTGATACAACTGTGTTGGCTGTGATACGACTGTGTTGGCTGTGATATGACTGTGTTGGCTGTGATACGACTGTGTTGG